>QANW01005993.1:923931-1012821 GCA_003254865.1 Dryas drummondii | reverse complement strand
GGGGGGGGGGAAGGATGGGGGATGGGGTGTGTGTTTTTTTTTTTCTGTTTAGGAAGGGTGTGCAAAAAGAAAAATAGATGTAAGGGTCATTTCCTTTGAGGTTTTTTTTTTTTTTAGGAAAGGGTGTGCAAAGAGAAAAAAATGGTGTGCAAATAGTATCACTCTTATGATATTCTTTCCTGGAACTATGTTCAAATAAGAGATTTTATTTGGAACTATTATATGTCCAAGGCCCAATATTGATCAGTATCGGCCCAATTGGGAGCTCGGGGCTCCAGTGTCGATATCGGCCCAATTGGGTAATCAATGACCGAGAAGTTCTCTGTGAATTTCCTAGGACTGGAATATTTTAATCGAAAACCGACCGTACCGAACCAATTGGTTTGTTTTTGTGGTTTTCGGTGGAAGCTCGGTTGACGGTCGGATTTCCATACCAACCGACCTCAGTCGGTGTTGAGCTGGTTCTAGAACTGGCATTCCGACTGACTTTCCCATCTCTGCACCTCAGTCGGTGTTGAGCTGGTTAAGGCTAAATTGTTGATTTCTTACTTAATTAATGTACATTCTTGCAATTTCATTTACTGAGAAAGATTGACAAACATTGGATTAATTAACCAAATAGGTTGTCAACGTTGTTTTTGCATATATGGATTTGAATCTTCTGTTTGTGTTTGCTTGACATATATATAGTCCTTCACTGATATAGGGTACAAAGACTTGACCACTGAGAGGGTTCTATCACATCATGAAAAAAAAAAATATCCTAGCCTAGTGTAGTTTTTTATTTTATTTTACAATGCTAGCGTATAATTATTATTTTTTTTGTCCTATTAATATTTTACATTTTCAACTTAATTACATTTCTAATGCATGGTGTGCTTTCCTATCCAATATGTATTAGTTTATTAGAAATTACAAACTTTTAATGCATGACTTTTCATTAGTTATTAAACTCACCATATTAGCATATTAGCATGATGTATTTTATGTACAAAAATATACTTAATTGTGTTAAAAATCGCATATTATTTGGTAGAAGAATTTACAAATCCGTAGCCTCATGTAATTTACATATAAATGTAAAATTTTGAAGTTAAATGAATGTTTTATAGCCTTATGGGTGCGCAGAGAGAAATGAATATTGATTTTCTGGATGCAGTCAAACTTTTACAAGAAATTAATTTGCTCTGATTCTTTTTTTTTTTTTTGCCACAATTTGCTCCGATTCTTAGGGTATAATTAAATCATTGAAATGGAATGATAGGATTTTTTGGTATTTATTTGACGGGATTAGTCTAAAAATTAAGTTCTGGCACTTTTTGCTTTTTGGGTCAGAGAAGCTGTGGCACTTTAAGTAGGATTTATTTAAACGACGTAACTTATTTGATATATCATATATCTTGAGAATAATTTAGACTTATCTTGTTATTTTGGTGGTTGAAATTAATTAAGTGTCAGTTGTGTTTTTGTATTTTTTGTGTCTTTTCAATTTTCTATATAATATTTAATATTATGTTAGAAGTGTTAGAGAGTTTAACTATTTAAAGCTCTTGTTGTATGCTACTGCAGATAAATATCATAAGCATTTTCAATTACACAAAAGCTTTTTATTCTATGTAGTCAAAAGAACAAGTTTCTTCTTTTGGATTCTTAATATCAATATCTATTTCATCAATATATGCTACATTTCAAATGAATTGATACTGTGTAAATATAAAACAAGAATTGAAAAGAATAGATAGTACATTAAGCATTTTTAAAGGTCCGTTGGCTTTAAATATCAAATTATAATATTTTTTTTATTTTAATCATTAAAACATTTATATCATTTCACTTTAGATATTAAATTTCAATTTATGTATCAATTTTTAAAAATGTAGTTATACCGAGCTGTAATTGTCTAATAGTCATAACATTTTTATTGATTTGTTATTTTTTTTAATATTTATAAGGTTTAAACTTTAATATTTAATTTTTGGGTTATAAGACTTTATCTTCTAAACTTAAATCAAAAGCATTAAATTCTTATAAATTTTAAATTTTTATAAATTTAAAACAATTATAACTGCGACCTATTCGACCGTGTAATTGAATATCAAACTAATTTGTGTCGTAATCTACATCGTAGCTAGCTGGTTGAGTTTGTTTTCACTTTTCTTTAGTAACTCATCCGCTTATCGATCTCAAGTGGGCCAAGTCCAATAGTATATGTCAGTACTGGGTCAAGTGGACCAAGTCCGGTAGTGGGTCCGTTCCATCGAATCACAGCTCAACTGGAAGTCTCAAACCTTAAGCATAAGGTATGGGTCACTTAGGTATGGGTCGGGCTTGCTAATACTAAAATGAGGTAGTTGCCAAATAGGGAGTTGCTTAGCGCAGGGGTTGCACCCATGTTTCTTTAATCTCAAGGATGTGGGCTGATTGGAGTACTCTTGTAGTCCTTAATTCATGGATGGTGCGTGATACCCATCATGCATAATTCATGGCCTTGGATAAGTCTGTCGAGCTTTTCTTTGCGCATAACCCCCAAACCATGTCTTTCGCCCAGTTAAAGTCTCAGAGCTCTGGTGGTCTGAAGGATATCCTCAGAAATTTCCCATAGGACATGTTACACGGGTTGCTAATTAGTAATAAACGTAGAAAACATGTGTAGGAATTCAGGGTTGGGAGTGCTTTTTTGTGAAGCGTTTTTGTTCATACGAATGATAGCTAAGTCTGTGGTAAAAAAGTTGTCGTATAAATAATGGCAAACTTTGTGGTCATTATTATCGTGGTGGTCATCATCATCACGTGGTGGTTGTCACCATTTCCTTATTTGTAGTACAGACATATATAGATACAGTGAAATTTGTAATAAGTTCTCCGGTAATGGATTGAATTTTCTAAAATGGTTGGCTTTGCAAGACTTGAACCACGTGGTCTCTCACTCTTAACGGATAGGTCAACAATAATGTTTGTGGTGATGATGATCAATAGCATTTATTATGGTTTAATGCCTAAGTCTGCAGATTTCTGAATGGGGCATAGCTAGATTGGAATTTGGAGGGAGAAAATTTAAGAGACTCTTATTAAGCCATGAAACAATTAATCCAGTGTGCTGAAAAAGGCAGACGACTTGAGGTGATTTTACTAAAAAAGCATTTTAGTAATTGATTCTGATTTATGTAAATAAGTAAACATATGTATGGAAATTTAAATTACGTTGTTTCAATTCTTATTTCGATTTCTGACAATTAGTGAACACGTTAATAGAAATGTCTGACTTTGATTCATGCTCACTCTGATTACTCCTCACTCCAATTCATTTTCACTCCGATTTATCCTCATTCCGATTCAAATTTATGCTCATTCCGATTACAGGGAAATAAACATGTCTTAAAATATCATCATTCACCACTCATCCCTAGCTATATAAAGTAACTGCACATGAGACTAGAGGTGTCAAACGCGTCAGCCCATATAGTTAAGACCTAAACCTGGCACGGCCCGTGGGCCATTCATGCTTGTGCCGTGCTTTAAACGGGCAGGCACACTAACTTTTTTTTATTTTTATTTTTTAGGGTGATAAAACTAATCTTATAATATTTTTTTCTTATTTATAATTAAATATTAATATTATTTTTCATGAAAATTGAATTTTTTTGTTGAAAAATTCTTTAAAAATGAAAAAAATAAAGTTAAAATAGTCGTGCCTAATTCGCGCCCATTTCGTGCCCGTGCTCGTGCCTTGCTTGGCCCGTGTCGTGCTCGTGCCGTTCCTTGCATGATGGGCTAAAAACTTCGGCCCAGCCTGTCCCATTTAAACGGGTCGTGCCGTGCCGTGTACACCTCTACATGAGACTATTGATCGAGTTGTGTCTATAAAAGGAGTGTAATTTATCTTCTTTTATGTCAACAAACATATATCACTCAAAAATCTAAACAGAATTGTAATGGGATTCATGGGAATGGCTACGTCCTGGTGTAACTTTTTTTCTATGCATCTTTTTATTTTATTGTTACTCAAAGCTATTCACTGTTTCTCATTTGTGCAGACACAGACAGTTTGTCACAATGACGAGCGCTCTGCCTTGTTGCAATTCAAGCAAAGCTTCACAATAGACAAGTCTGCTTCTGGGGAACCATTTGCTTATCCAAAGGTTGCATCTTGGAGTAGGCAACAAGGTGATCATGAGAAGAGTAATTGCTGCTCATGGGATGGTGTTGAGTGCGATGAAGACTCTGGCCATGTGATTGGGCTTGACCTCAGAAGCAGCTGTCTTTATGGTTCTATCAACTCCACCAGCACCCTCTTCCGACTTGTTCACTTGCAGAGACTTGACCTCTCAGATAATCACTTCAATTTCTCTGAAATACCATCAAGATTAGGCCTTGACCTTACCAGCTTAACATACCTCAACCTTTCAAAGTCCTCATTTTCTGGCCAAATTCCATCCGAAATTTCCAAGCTATCCAGGTTGTCTACCCTTGATCTGTCTTTCAATTATGATTCTTTTACTTCTACTAATCTTTTGGAAATGAACAAAGCCGACCTGAGAAGCCTAGTTCAAAATTTAACCAACATAAAACAACTTCACCTTAGTAAGGTAGACATACTCTCCACTATTCCTGATATCTTGATGAATGCATCTTCTCTCACATCTCTTCGTCTTGAATACTGTGGTTTGTATGGGGAATTCCCACCAGGCATTTTCCACCTACCAAACTTAGAGCTTCTTAAGGTGATGTATAACCAAGAACTAAACGGTTATTTTCATGACTTTAACAGGAGCAGTCCCTTAAAGGAATTGGATGTTTCGTGGACGAATTTTTCAGGTTATATACCTGCTTCAATTGGAGACCTTCCTTCCTTAAATTTGTTGAAACTTGGGTACTGTAATTTTTATCCCCATATTCCATCTTCACTCGGCAATCTTACTCAGCTCAGTTACCTTGGCCTTTCTTTCTTTTTTGACCATAGTTACAATTACTTCGAAGTTTCAAGACCCCTTTATAATTTTAGTGGCCAAGTATCTGATTCCTGGTCTTGGGTTGGAAAGCTAACCAAACTCTACCACTTGAGCCTTGCGTATACCTACATAAGGGGAGAATTTCCATGTTTTCTGGCTAATCTGACGCAACTTGCAGTGTTAAACTTGGGCTACAATCAAATAACTGGTCAAATCCCATCTTGCCTTATGAAGTTGACCCAGTTAACTGATCTAGGCCTCTGGTATAACAATTTGCAAGGACCAATTCCTTGGTCACTCTTCCAGCTTAAAAATCTTGAAAATCTTAGCCTTCGCTCAAATCATTTGAGTGGATTAGTTGAGTTTGATAAGTTTTCCAAGCTTGAAAAGTTAACAATGCTTACATTATCGTCCAACAAGTTATCTGTGCAGATCAAACCCGGTTTGAATACTGCTCCAAAGTTAGAAGTTCTAGAATTGGGTTCATGCAACTTAACAGAGTTTCCAGATTTTTTGAAGAATAATAGTAAGTTGAGGATGCTGGACCTCTCTGACAACAATATTCATGGCCAAATCCCAAAATGGATGTGGAACTCAAATAGAGAAACTTTGTTGTTACTCAACCTCTCTCATAACAGTTTAACAGGATTTGACCAAAATGATGATCCACTACTCATTCTTCCATGGCAGAAACTAAACATTTTCGAGCTCGGGTTTAACAGGTTAAGGGGGTCACTGCCAATTCCACCGCAACCAATCAGAATTTACTCTGTTCAAAACAATGATTTCACTGGAGAAATTCCACCATCTTTCTGCAACTTGAATTTTCTAAGTGTTCTTGATGTTTCCAACAACAAGCTGAGTGGCATGCTACCACAATGTTTGGGGTCCTCCAATGCTTTTGAAATATTGAACTTGCGGAACAATTCTTTTCACGGCGATATTCCTCACCTGGGTTCAGACGGGAATAGCATGTTAAAAATGGTTGATTTAAGTTATAATCAATTACAGGGGAAGCTACCAAGATCATTGGCCAATTGCACTGAGTTACAGTTTCTTAATTTTGCAAACAATCACATCATGGACATATTTCCATCTTGGTTAGGGGCACTTCCAGCATTAAGGGTTCTCATTTTGCGGTCTAATGGATTTCATGGCAGAATTGGGAAACCTGCAACTAACTATGAGTTCACAATGTTGTGCATCATTGACTTGTCCAACAATAGTTTTTCAAGTACATTGCCGGCTGACTACTTTGAGAATTGGAATAGCATGAAATATGTTGATGAAAATGAGCAAACATATTTGCAAAACACTTTCACAGTCGGCTTGTATGCAATCTACCATGATGATTATTCGATGACAATTTTTGGCAAAGGTGTGGAGTTGAAATATTTGAAGACCCCTTATCATCTCAGATTCATTGATCTCTCAAGTAATAGATTTGAAGGAGAGATTCCAGCAGGTGCCATTGGGAATCTAAGAGGCCTTCATTTGCTTAACCTTTCCAACAACACTCTCACTGGTCTCATCCCCTCATCCCTAGGAAACATGACTGCTCTTGAATCGTTGGATCTCTCCCAAAACCAGCTCTCAGGAAAGATCCCCAGTAATTTAGTGCAACTCAATTTCCTTGCGTATTTTAATGTATCCCATAACCATCTTTGGGGGCCTATCCCACATGGACAACAATTTGATACCTTCCAAGGTGATTCGTACCAAGGAAACTCGGGTTTGTGTGGCAAGCTTTTGTCAAAGAAATGTGAAGATTCTGAGACCTCAGCACCACCACCTCCAATCTTTGGTGAAGACGAAGACTCTGGGTTTCGAATTGAATTAGATTGGTACGTTGTTCTGCCAGGTGTTGTTAGTGGGCTAGTGGTTGGAGTGGTTACTGGGAACATTTTCACAACCAAGAAACATGCATGGTTTGTAGAGACATTTAGCAGGAGGAGGCAGCCAATAGGCACAAGGGTGAGAAGGGGACACAGAACTTAATCCATTTAATCCATGTATACATATGCTGCTTCATGCATGTGTGTAGCTGTTAGGGAAGTCTTTGGGCCTTCAAGTCCAATTTCATGTAGTTCTGGTGTGCGTTCTGTTTTCTGGTCTTGAGCATTGTTTCTTTCTTTTTTATATGGTTCTGTTTATCTACTATGTTATGTTTGTATTCAGGCCTTGAAGGCAAATATCATGTTATCTTATTCCCAATAGTATACTATAAGCTCGGCACTGTATTCCACTTTTTGTTCTACATGTTCTATCACAAACCGGCATGAGAGGTGTGTAGACATAAAAGAGATGACTAAGATGCTTCAATAAAAAACAATAGATCTCTCAAACATTTCTTTTAAGACTTGGATAGCTCCATCAAAATATCTGTTATTTCAGGCTTATTCCTACTATTACCAGTAACAAAACAACATAGTCAGTACGAGTTTTGTGGCCTTAGGGAGAGAAGTCCCATGTTTTGTGTCCAACCTCACGCAGCTTATACAATTAAATTGGGCTTTAATCAAATAACTGGTCAAATCTCATCTTGCCCTTATGAGGTTGACCCAATTAACTGGCCTAATCTTCCGATTTAACAAATTGAAAGGAGTGCAATTTCCAGGTCACTCTTCCAACTTAAAAAATCTTCGAGTATTTTGACTTTCCTCAAATAACTTGAGTGGAGTAGTTGAGTTTGATGAGTTTTCCAAGTTCAAAAATAGTTAAGCGAGTTGCTTAGGTTATCATTCTTGTGCTCTCTTGATAATTTAATTATAGGCTGTGAGTTAGCACGTACCCAGTTGTGCTGAATCCCTGACCAATATGGTCATGTTTTACTCTACTGGTACCCAGTTATGCTTTATTCTCTTCTTCTTATTGATTTGTAGGTGTAGTGGTGTAAGTTGCTTGTAATGGTTTAATTATTTTTTTTGTTCTTGTGTTTTGAAGAAAACTCAAAATCATGCCAGCAAATTCCATTTTTGCTTGGTGTTTATGTCTTGTTGAAATCCGAAATTGTTCTTGTTCTTGTTCTTCTTCTACGTGTTCTCTTTGTTTGAGAAAAGCTGATGTGGGTTAAAACAACCATCTACCTACTTATTTTGACTTCAGTTTTGAAAATAAACAGCTTCTACTTTTTTTATCAAACATTTTGGGTTGAAAACTTTTAAAATAAGCTGATTCTTTTTGTCACACCTCAATACCAAATTGGGTCTTAATCTTAGCCAAGTGGCATCATCCAACATTCATTATATACCATTGGTTACCACACCCTAACCCTTGAGGTTTTCTCAGGTTTGTCTTTTTTTTTTTGTTTTTTTAATTATGTTCATGCTTTTAATCCACGTACTTACTGATCGATACAGTAGGTTTTGCCCTTTAGTTGGGAGACAATAACCTGTGTCCTCTTGGCCAAAAGTTATGAAAGTATGAAATGCTATCCACCTTCTTTAATCCATAATCTACACTGATTTTCTCCTTTATTATTTTCATTTCATAGTGTATGTTTATAATCAGAATCATTTATTTTTTTAGATAATTATTTGAAAATAATTTCTGAAAAAGATCACTAAATCAGAAATAGTTTGATCATGTAATCGTTATCAAATAAATAAACGGTAAATCAAATTGTTATCAAAATCGTCTATTGATTTTATCACAGTTATATAACCAAACGATTTCCGATTTAGTTAATTTTTTGCAGAGATGATTTTCAAATAATTATCTAAAAAATGAACAGTTGCGATCATGAATTTACACTGTGGAATAAAAATAATAAAGTAGAAGATAGATTGAAGAAGATAAATAACATTCTTCATATGCAAAAGTTTCTAACAACTCCACCATCCATTCAACAAAGATAAATAATGCAATGTATAGACTCTTTCATATTATTTTGTAGTTACCCCTGTCCTATAAAAAGTTAAATCCCCAAATCCAACTAATTAAAGCTTTAAATCTTTGATGAGTAAAGACTACATCTATATATATATATATATATATACCAACTTTGAAATAAATTTCAATACGTACCATATATCAATACCTGACAATGCTCATCTATATGGTACGAATAGTACCCCAAATAATTTCAAAATTTTAAATTTTAACTGATTTGTTCATATAATCAGTACCACTAAATTTTATTTATTTATAATAATACGAATTTCTTTTTTTGTATTGCTTATAACATTATGATGAATTTTGGAGAAGAACTTACCTATACCCCCATGTGATACCACATAACATCTACTCTCTTTCATTGGTTCTCTTTCTTCTCTCACTCTCTTTCTCTCATCTCTATATCTCTCTTCAAGGAATGTCACATCACTACAACATGGCGATATTTAAGTTTTTTCTATTTTTTTTAAACAATTTTATTCATCAAATAATGTGGTACCTAGATAACATGACAAGATCCAAAGAAAAACTTACCTATCCCCTCATGTGATACCATATGGCATCCCCCCTCTCTCATTGACTTTCTCTTTTCTCACTCTCTTTCTCTCATCTTTGGTCTTTATTTCTCTCTTCAAAGAATGTCACATTAGTTGTAGCTACAATTTTTCAAGTGATTGGTATCTCCGCCAATAATATTGATAGCTTGGAGGTTTAAAATCTGTTGACGAATGCACTAGACGTGCGTGAAAATTGTCTTTATTGTTACGTATGTTAGTTTGTCTCTTTCCTTGAAAGTAATAATTCAAACTTGTGTGATATTTTGAGTTAGGAATGTTGATGCAAAAATTCGTAAAGGAGATGCAACAACTTAAAGAGGATGATCTGGCTGATTTAAAGCTTTGCTGGATATGAAGTGGATGTTGAACCGAGATCTTCCTGCACGAACACAAGATCAAAGGAGACGGACCGGTGTGGTACCAGCCAAACACGCTCCGATGATGAAGTCAGTGATATGTATTTGGAGGTGTTTGAATAAGAACAAGGAAGAACAAGTGATGAACTTGGGAGAATAAGGAAGAACAATGTAAGATCTTCTGGGCTTATTCTCAGCAAGTTTAGTGTATTTTGATAGGCTTTTTGGTGAATGAAGTTTTGTGTATCTCAGATTAGATTCCTGGATTTGTGCACATAAGTTGGCTTATATAGGCAAAGTAAGTTGTGAAGGGTAAGTTACATGTATGTGGGTGAATGGTTGAGAAGGATCTACGCGTTCGGCCATGAATAGTAGCATACACAGTAACTCACCTCCTTTGCATTCAATGCTGCATTGAATGCAAGGATGGAAAATCAAGTAGAATACCTCAATAGTCATGGCTATGAGTTGGAATGTCTCATCTGTCAGAGAGTTATGTCAGGTGCACTTGAATATGGCAGTTCGTTCCAACGTGATCTTCTCAGATGGCGATGGGAGGCCGAGCCGATCTGAACACATGTCCTCACGTGTAGACGTAAAACCCATGCATAATCGGATCAGATTTAGACAAGTCGGCCAAGCCAATCAGGTAAGTAGTGTAGTGATCCCCTCAAGTAAAATCCGGTCTCAACTAGGATTTGAGATGATGATCACCAAAGCTGAGCCGAACCGAACCGGGAATGGAATGTACCGAGTTGATGTGGTGACGTGAAGATCCAATTCTGATCGTGATCGATCATTGGGTCGGGCCAAGCCAAACCAATGGTTGAGATGATCAGGTGGTGACAAGATTATCGAAATAAGTCTAATCGTGATCGGTCATTGGGCCGGGCCGAGCCGAACTAATGGTCGAGATGATCCAGTGGTGACAAGATTGTCGAAGCACATCTGATCGTGATTGGTCATTGGGCCGGGCCGAGCTGAACCAATGGTTGAGATGATCCGGTGGTGACAAGATTGTCAAAGCAAGTCCAATCATGACCGGTCATTGGGCCAGGTCGGGCCGAGCCGAACCAATGGTTGAGATGATCCAATGGTGACAAGATTGTCAAAATAAGTCCGATCATGATTGATTGACCAAGCCAAAGTGATAAGACGATTGAGGTGGTTGACTATCTCAACCGTTTAACTGGTCAAGATGTCACGTAGGATCTTTGACGTGGTGGATTAGAACATCCGAGCGGAGCTGAATATATGACTTTGTAAATGTCTCATGTACAATGATCATCTTGTCTAGTTTGATCAACAAAATGATGATCTGACTCGAGCCGAGCCGAACCAAGGTGAGTTGTACAATCGTCATCTCGTCTGGCCGAGCTGATCCGAGCTGAAGACTTTGGAAGTGATGTTCCAGGTTCTAATAGAATGTTTTAATGGTTGAGATGTGACTGAAGAAAGATGATCTCCAAATCCGATCGAACTGATGGTATCCGAAAAAGATGATCTTTCGAATTTCTGGTGGATCCCAATGTCAGTTCGGATCGGACATGGGTAACCTGGAGGTAAGAGCCAATCTCATATGTACATATTGTTAGCATTGCTAAGCTGAGATGATGACATAGATGGCCGGATCTGATCAAGTTCACCATTGAAAAGTCAGAGCAAAAATGGGACATGATGTGCCACGTGTTGGTCTGTGATTGGGCATTAAATCCATGTGGATTTATCTACAAACAAAGAGCTTTTGAGCTTGTTAAGAGAAATCTCACATTGAAGATGTAAAGGTCTTGTTAGTGGCTTCTTTACCAATTGGTTTTGGGATAGATGTCTAGATTCCTTCATTGTATCAGAGCCAGGTTATCCATATGATGCGTCTAGCGGTCAAACGTGCTCCCACGTCACCCAATATAAATTGTTCATATGTTAGGCTTAAATGACGCCACATGTGCGGGGGCGTGTTGAGAGAAATCTCACATTGAAGATGTGAGGGCCTTACTAGTGGCTTATAAAGATTTGGGTTACTCCTCCTATTGTCAATTGGTTTTGGGATGGATACCTAAATTTCTTCAAATCATTGAGAGTAATAAGTAAATAAAAATAAATTGAGATGAATTGACCCCTTCATATAATGAAATAATTTAGACTCGTTTTTTGTTGAAAGAGGGTATTAGAATTTAAGACGTTTACCAATAAAGTAGAGATCGAGAAATATCATTTCATTACACTACGAGTGAACTATTTATGATGTCTTATACATATAAGTCAAATGGTCGATCATTTCATTTAGAGAAATGCTAAGTTATTTTTTGTGTGGTATATATGCCGAAGGGTCGAAGGTTCAAGGCCGAAAGTGAGATTTTGGGGACCGAGGCAAATCATAAAAGTGAGGCAATTGACCCTCAACGTACATTAGCTGGAATTGATTTTATTTAGTTAAGTTAATTGAGTAGATGGGTAGTTCGGCAGTTAATTTAATAAATAGATGAGTTATTTTGAATTGGGCTAATTTATTTTTTGCATTGGAACTTATTTTTAATTACTTAGAACTAAGACAATATATAAGAGATATATTTATGGGATCCCAATGTGGAGCCCACCTCATATTTTATTTTAATGATTCAAACTATCTATTTTTTAAGTTTATAATCAAATATCATTCTTGTAAAAAATTAAAAAAATCAGAAACCATTAAGCTGTCAAACTTTGATCAGATAAATAGACGAACAAAATATTTTTGATAAATACTTGAAATGGTGATCATTTAATCAATGGTTAAATGGTTTTCTGATTAACCTAACTTTTTGCAAGCACGATTCTTCAATGTATACCAAAAAAGTAGACGGTTTGATTATTGAAATACAATGTGGAGTAAGCCTCATGAGAGATCCCACAAATAAGCTTAAATGTGGGATCCAACATCTATAGGGGCCTGATCATATATATATATATATTTGGAGGCCCGAAGCCGTCACGCCTGACTCTCTCCGGCCCTTCCAAGTTCCAACAATTCATTCTCTATAATTACGTTAGGTTAAATTTCACTTTTAGTCTCTGTAGTTTGAGTTAGGTTCCACTTTGATTTTTATAGTTTCAATTGTTATGATTTTGATCTTATAGTTTACAAATTGTTGCAATTCAATGACATGTTAGCATTTTTGTTAATTAATTTGTTAAATTAGTAATTGAATCTCTAACGGTATGTAAAGTACATGACCAAAATCGAAAAAGTTTGTGAAATACATGACCAAAATCACAATAAATTTGACGATTTGATGAATATAAATACTAAAATGTCCTTGAATTGCAACAATTTATAAATTACATGACTAAAATCATAACAATTAAAACTACACGAATCAAAAATGAACTTTGGCCATTAAATTAAAAGTGAAAGACACCGGATAAAATGCATTGCAGTACGAGACAAGCATGGTTCATGTTTTTTTCTTTTTGGTAAATAGATGAATGCAATATTAATGCATTCAATGATTTAGGTGTATGCGGAATTTTGTTTATTTTAAACAACTAAAGGTATCATGATCTTATTAATTTGCTACATTTACCAGAAAAAAAAAAAAAAAAAAAAGGTTTCTTCCTAACTCCCTAGACTCGTAGTCCCCATCAATTAATGTCGACCTACCAAGAAATAGTTCTTGGTGGTGCCACTAAATTAGGGCTCCAAATCAATAATTCAACTGAGATTTTTTTTTTTTTTTTTACGATCCAGACATGGAAGGGGGCCGGACGAGCAAACTTTAATGATTTAGTGGCAGAGTTGCTGGAAATTGAAAGCCAAAAAAAATAAATAAATAAACCATATTAATTACCGAGGCATAGGCTTTTCTTCCAAAACCTCATGTTGCATACTTGCATGCATACAGCGACCTCAATGACTCAACCCCACAGTCCCACACTAACTCGCAATAATCAATTTCCAGCAACTCTGCCACTATATCATTAAAGTTTGCTTGCCCGCCCCCCTTCCATATCTGGATTGTAAAAAAAAAAATCTCAGTTGAATTATTGATTTGGAACCCTAATTTAGTGGCACCACCAAGAACTATTTCTTCGTAGGTCGACATTAATTGATGGGGACTAGAGTCTAGGGAGTCAGGAAGAAACTTTCTTTTTTTTTCTGGTAAATGTAGCAAATTAAATTAGTGTGGGGTTGAGTGGTTGAGGTCGCTGTATGCATGCAACATGAGGTTTTGGAAGAAAAGCCTCTGCCTCGGTAATTAATGTGGTTTATTTATTTTTATTTTTGGCTTTTTGGTAAAGAATTTGACGTACTAGTTGACTATATATAAACATTGTTGTGAACATATATTAATTTTTATCACTATTATCCTTACATGGGTAATCAACGTAGCTTTAGTTTAATGATCTTTTAGCATTATACTTCCAAATACAATAATTTATTCGATGGAATCATGTTTAAATTCATGATCCTGATTGACAATTTCAAAGTTTAACTATAATCATACATGGTCCCACCTTCAAATTCAAAAGTTGTAGATTTGGTCGGTGCTTAGTGTGTAATTTCGGGTGATACGATTATTTATGGTGTTGATCTCATCTTTAATTATTTGAGCGAAATTGATCCCTCACATATGTGAGTGCTATGAGCAGAATTTATGTTGACTCCTCTTTTATTCGTCCTTCCTACTCTTCTTGTGAGCGCAACCCTGCTTGCGAATCTAGGATTTCTAAGTAGACTGGGCTAAACTTAGCTTACCAAATATTTTTGTTATAAAATAAAAGTTATACATAATTAGGGGAGACGTAATGAGCCTTACCCATCAAAATGTATATCTAACATAAAAAACCACACGAAAAAAGATAGCAAAACAACAATTAAACATGCAATGCAAATACTATATAAAGACTATCTAAGTTGGACATTACGTTTCTTCACCGAGTAAAAATCATCAATCATCGATTCATTATCGATACTATTAGACAATTCTCGTTCAATATGAATGATCATATAATCAACAAAAAACTTATCATCTATCTTGTTTCGAAGTTGATTTTAATAAACTTATAGATGAAAATGCTCGTTCTGTTGTTGATGTAGAAACAAGAAGAGTTAACACCAAACGAATCAATCTAACAATCAAGTGATAGTCTTCTGTCAACCCTGTTTCCACTATAGTTGACATAATGTAGCAATGGAATCAAATATTTTGAATTTTTCTATTTTGGCCCTTTTACCTTTTGGGGATTGGTGGAATTAGAAAAGGAGAAGGAAACAAATTTTTTATGAAACTTTATTCTTTGTTTAATGTTTAGTAGAAAAAAAATATATAAATATTTTATTTTTGGTTAATCTTTCTACATCCCACGTGATTACAAGTCTACAAGAGTCAAGACGTACTACAATGATGGTAAATGCATAGCAAACATAAAAAATAGGCATTGGGCTTTCTTTTTTTGTCTGAAAATAAGTATAGGCTTAAAAAACAAAAAAAATCATCTGGACTATAGCCCAGGCAGCCCATAACATAGATTCGCCCATGCCTGCTTGTAGTTGTCTCAAGAAGTTTGCTCGCGCCTGGATCTTCAATCGGAAGAGTTATAGGAACTGCCCAAGTGAATACATATGGTTGTTTGTGGTTGTCTTCGAGTACTTCAATCTCGAGATGAATGTGAAGGGAACCTCATTTTTCCTTTTCAAACCTCGAAAAAGAAGTTTTGATCCGCCTTAAGGGTGGGCATCAACCCGTCTGACCCACGGCTTTGACCGCACTGTCGACCGTTTAGCCTCAAGCTACCCACCCCGATAGAGACAGCTCGGGTGGTGGGTTCCATCCTCTATGGCCTACCAAAGCCAAGCCGAGAGAGAGAGAGAGAGAGAGAGAGAGAGAGAGAGAGAGTTGCAGGAGGTTTGAACTTAGGGAAACCTCTCTCTTTTCTTTTCTCTTTTCTCCCTTCTCCTCTCTCTTCTCCTCAGTATTCTCCTTCTCTTTCTTGGCCAAGCCGTTTCCGACTGCTTTCGACCCATCCCCAACAAAGACCCAAGCCGACTATCACCGACTCGTTTAGTCGAAGATGGGTTGGGCTCCAAGTCGACCCACCTGCCCAATGCCCAGGCCAAATCTGCCTAACTCTCTATCTTTGCCGATAATTATTAATAGAATAACAAAATTCTAAAACCTCTCCTCTTAGAGAGAGAGAGAGAGAGAAAGACAGTTCACCTATATATTAGGCTGAATAGTCACCCGAGCATACTCTATGTTACCTAATATAAGTTATCTACATGTTTAGATTAAGTGATGTCACATAATGTGCATTCAACCCAAAGCTAATTAGCAATAGGTGGAAGAGATGCAAGACCCTTATAAGCACTTATACAAGGTTATAATTTTTTAATTTGAAGTAACACGCTCCACATTCTCACACAACTCTTCACATGTGGCATTACTTATAAGTCACACACATGGATAATTCATATCGGGTGACGTGCAAAATGTGTGGTCACTCAATTTAACACATGTGGGTGAACTTGGCTCTTATACCATGAAGGAAACTGGAGCATCTAACTAAAAACCAATCAAAACTAGAGCATTACTTATTATATCTGATTTTTTTACTATTTAAGGGTGAATGAAACATTGGGAGAGAAAAAAAATTTAGGATTTAAAAAGAAAAATATGGGGTCGTTTAGAATTTCTCGAACACGAGCAATTGGTACTTGGTAACTATCCTCCTAAGGGCAAGTCCAATATGTGTTGTAGTTCAATGCATTTTAATATATTAAAGTTGTAAGTGGTGCAACTCATTTTATACTTTTGAGTTGAACCCAAATACGGGCCCCTAAGGCCTTTAGTAATGATAACCGAAAAGGTAACTCATATGCCATTATGGGTATAATTTGGTTGTTGATGAACACCAATGGGGCGAAAAGAGGGCACCCAAAATGGAGGAAATCCAAAATAGTAACCCATATTTGGGCACCCTGATACCTAAAGTCAAAAATTGACATGGCCTACATGATGAAAAGTAGGACCGTAGGAGAAAAAGATGAGAGAAAATCAAGAGAGATAAATAATGAAACCCATTTAGGGTATTAGCACGACAACACCGTGTTGGTGTTGCTAATACCCAAACTCAAATTTTGGACACTATTTGATGGCCAAAATGAGCTTTCGGATTTGAGTTTGGCTTTTATTTTTGTAGAAGGCCTAATAGGGGGTGGCAACTCCAGCCAACCTCCAACTCTCCAAGCACCACGTGTCGACTACGACGACTAGATTACATTCAACCCAGCTATAAAGTATTGTGGTTCCCGTGAGCCTGCCACCTGACCAGTTGTTGCAGATAATCTCCCACCTTCACTTTTTGACTTTCCCTCTTGTACTGAGCCAGTTTAGTTCAAGTGAAAGTTCATTTTTTAAAATAAAACTATACCTCCGCCAAAAAAAAAATTGGCATAAATTCAATTTAGACACATAACTATATATGCTATTTCAACGAGATCTACGAACTTTCAAATATTTCAAATAAATACCTGATTTATTATGTAAATTGAAAAATGAAATTTCGTCCATCAATTTATTGAGAGATCAGTTAAATATCAGCTTGGCTTTTGCTAACGGGGATTAATTGGTGACGTGACACTGACTCAGCATACATTTCCCGCCAAATGAGCAACACAAGTCCACTTGACACGAGTTCACACATCCATCACCTCTTTCCCACTCGTCGAACGCTCTCCTGACCATTTAATCTCTCAAAAACATCACGTTTCCCCCAAATTCGATTGTAAATTCCTCACTTGTGTTCAACGAGCGAGAAAGAGATGATGAGTTTGTGGACCTGTGTCAAGGGTTAGGTAGACCCGTGTCGCTCATTTGGCGAGAAATGAGTAACACGGGCCCACAAACTCTCTCTCTCTCTCTCTATTATTATTATTATTATTATTATTAAATTGTGGGCATGTGTCGCTCATTTGGCGGGAAATGTTTGCTGAGATAACACCACATTGCCAAGTAATCCCAGTTAGCAAAAGCCAAGTTGTCATTTAACTGATCTCTCAACCAATCAATGGACATAAATTCATTTTTCAATTTAAATAATAGATCGGGTGTATAGTTGAAATATTTTAAAGTTCATGAACCCCGTTAAAATAGCTTATATAGTTATGTATCTAAATTGAATTTATGCCAAAAAAATTATAATGAAACCGTACCAACTTGAACTATGCATTGGGATTTGGGAAAATCCATTTCACCAAAAGTTGTAAGATATGCACTTGTATCCTTTACACCAAAGTTGAACCCTCACCTAACAGACCCACATCCTCACCATTTCTCTTTCTTCTTGTTTTAGAATTTCATGTCCTTCACAACTTCCTTTTGAGGCTTGTGTTGTCTATGCATCCTCACCATGCCTCTTTGTTTCTTATTTATGTCTACGGACTGAAGATGGCTATCTTGGTTGTCATCCACGAATAAAGTCTATTTTCTCAACAAAACAAAAAAGAAAATATTGTACGCATGTTTTCATTGCATTGGTTTGTGTTCTTTGGCAGAGTCAATGGCATCCCATCCTCGATATTGATTTTTCTATAGATGTTAACTATGAATTGCTGATTATTAGGGGGAGACTCATTTTCAAAATCATAAGCCACCTGAGATAACTATTAACCAAACAAACCGTTTTAAGTGTGGTTGGCACTTGAGTGGGTGTTTGAACGCTCACTCAAGTATAACATATGGATTGAGTTAATCGGAGCTTGGCACGAACCCAATCTGTTTACAAATTAGTTCGGCAGGTCCGACTTGACTTTAAGTGGGTCGAGCCAAGCACAGTTTGAACATTGAATTCGTGTTAGGCCAAGGGTCTTAATCCATTGGCCTAGCTCTAGTTGATTTGAACTCATGACAAAGGCCGATCTTGTAACGTTAGTGGTTAAAATTTTTTACCCCTACAACCAAGTTTGAATTTCCCTATCTCATTATCATATTTGATAATAAATAAAGAAAACAAATAATCATTGTGGCCTCATTTCCAACCTCAGGCTCTCATTTGTTTTGCTATTTTCGCAAAAAGCTTCTATATACATCTATGTGCAACTTATTCTTACAAAGTGTTCAAAAAATTTCAACTTCTCTTTATTTATTTTACTAACTTAAAAAAAAAAAATTAAAAGTAAGAATGTACCACTATCTCTCTAATAAAGGCATCTCCTCACCAAATTGGCCTCCATCAAAGAGGCCAACCTTCACGTGGAGGCAATGAAGCCAATCTATCACAATTTTCTTTTTCTCTTTTTAAGTTTTAAAATAAATAAAAGTTAAATTAATGAATGCAAAATTAGAAACCTCTTTTTTTGAGGAGTGGGTGTTGTTAGAAACTTTGGAGATTGTTTTAGGAGCTGCATGCACTGAACAAATATTAATTAGGTATATATGGAAGCCCACCTCCTCCATTCCAATTGTGCAACACCTTACATGCAAATCATGGGCCAAACCTGACCTCATTGAATATCTATCTGGGCCTGAGGCCCATGGGTTTGGTAGTCACTTTACAATTTTTGTGGCCCAATCTAATGTGGGGTGAGAATTTGGTACAAGATCAAGATAAACAAAGACGAAGCAGGGTCTAACAGCTCAGCAGCAGAGACCCGAACAGCACAGAAATGAAAGTTGGCGGACGGATTGGTGTACGGAAGTCCTTGAGCCACCGCTCTGTCCACTGTGCTTCTTGGGCGCGACAGAGCTTCGCCAAGCTGCTCTTATTCCTCTTCCATTCCTGGTATAATCTAAAGGCACTCACTGTTGGCTTTGGAATTTTGGAACTGCTTATTAATATCACTGTAGTGTTTTGAGGTTGGGAATTGATAATGGTGGTGATTGCAGACCATGTGTCTTTCATCCACAGAATTTGAGCCAATGCTCAAGACGAGGTGGGTCATTGCTTAACAACCTCTTCAAGAATCATTTTTCAACATTAATTCAAGCTCATCAATTTGTTGGGTGTCACTCTCTTCTTGTGTTTTTGAATTTGCATATGTTGGTTCTCTCCTTTAGTGCTGCCATAGTGCCATGTTATGAATCTTTAAAAGACAATGATATGTATTGTAGAATTTCTCAAGATTATATATAGTTACTATGGTTCTTGTGTTGAATAGCATGTCATTAGAAGACAATGTGTATAATGGATGGTTATTATTATTATACATATATAGTCCATCCATTTTTGTTTGTTCATCTCATAAGGAATCGAATTTTTAAATAAAGTCTTACATGCATTACTATGTAACAGGTATTATTGCTCCAGGAGCCAAGCAAGGTTTATTCTCCATTGCCAGACCGCTAGCCCGCTAGGCACTGGCAAAAATTAAAACAGCTCAAGGTATATAAAAGCATCACCTATGCTTCCCTTTGCTTTGGGCTTTCTTAGATCTTTGCCACGTGGTAAATCTAATTAGGGTTCAAATAGGCGTGAGTGTGGAGAAATTTTTGCATGTAATTACCATAACCTCATGAGAGATTGGATCTCATTTACTAGACTAAATGATTATTGACTACAATTTAGATAGTCAAAAATTAAAACTAAAATTGTATGATATATATTTTTCTTCGTTTTTCTCATGTTTTATTGTTTTATATATGTCTTAATTTCCATTCAATGCTTTATATGTGAATTAGGTCCGTATTATTCATTATCCTCCAATCATAGCTCCATTTCCAGCTTGTAGTACATGAATTAATATTAATTCAGTGTGGTCTACAAAATAATTGGACAAGGAGAAAACTACGTATACAATGTATACATGAAATTCAATATATATATATATAGAAAAATCTCAAATATATCTACCTCTTGACATTATAATAATGAGTCTGGCAATTAAGTTGCAAATGAATTCACTCCATTCCTTGCAAGTAGTTCCTACATAGTCCTCTCAGGTCAGAGAAATATCAAACACATATGGAACACAACATTCGCTTGCTCGCAACCACAGGCCCCAATGATGAGTTTAGTGATGATAGAATTGAGTTAACTCCATGTGATCTGCGACTCCTCCTTGCAGATTACATCCAAAGGGGTCTTCTCTTCCACAAACCCACATCCACTAATAATGAAAACAAGAGCATATTAATCCAACACCTGAAAGCCTCCCTCTCGGCCACACTGGACAGCTTCTATCCCCTTGCAGGCCGTCTTGCCATCACTGAAAATATTGGTGGCCACTCTTTCTCCATCCAATGCAACGGCGAAGGAGCCCAATTTGTGCATGGAGCTGCTGATGGTGTCGCAGTGGCTGATTCCTCGACCCTGTTTGCGTTCCTTGTGAAACTATCAACAACTTGTTTTCCATGAATGGGATTCGGAACTACCAAGGTAATGCCAAACCATTGGTAAGTGACTGAGCTTGTTGATGGCATCTTTATCAGTTGCAGCATAAACCATGCGGTTGCAGACGGTACTTCTTTCTGGCATTTCTTCAATACTGGGTCAGAAATCTCTCGTATTGGCTCCGTCTTTAGTCGTCAGGTAATTCTTGACGGCAAAAGTGATCGAAATCACGAGTAAGCTCAGTGGCCCGCTGTCTTCAGATTGTTTACAAAGGGTATTTCATTTTTCAAAACAAAAAGTTGCAGAGCCTCTAAACACGGTGAATGTACACAATCTCGTCGCTTCAGGCATTGATGGCTCATCTCTGGCGAGCCATAACACGTGCCAGACATCTCAACCCTGATCAAGAGATTACTTATGTGGTTACAGTAGGATTAAGGCAAAGATTGAATCCACCGTTGCCAAATGAATACTTGGGGAATACGCGAATAGGGGTTCGGATAAACTCCACTGCAGGTGAGCTGCTAGAGCATGGACTCGGTTGGGCGGCTTTGCAAATAAACAAAAAGATTGTTTCCGTGACAGCTGAAGTTGCTGTGCGAAGTGGAATTGGGGACAGAGTGGATGGGATATTAACAGTGTTTCCTGGGGTTGAAGAAGGAAGTATTGATTTCCAAGTTTAATTAATTTAAGTTGATTTGATTAGGCTTAAATAAACAAATTAATATAGGGCCATATTCATGTTCAACCACCTCTGCTTCCACATTTAAGGGGAAAATCATGATTTAGATTCACATATCTCACACAAGCTAGTAGAAATTCTAAACAAGTTTTTGAATGTACCAATATGAATCTAGTAAATTAGTCCTGTGTAGATAAGCAAGCTTTAGGTCTTATTTGGTGTATATAATTAAATTAGATATGTTAAATATCAAGATTCAATGTGTATTCAAGTAACAATTTTCTAACTTGAAACAAGACCATGGACTAATCCAAGGGATGGTCAATTCGGTTCGGTTTTTGGTCAATCGGTTTCATATTAACAACCAATTTTTTAAAAAATTTGGTTTGGTCGGTTTTCCGGTTTATAAACCCACCCCTAGAACACAATGCGTAAGAAAACTTTTTCTTGCTGCAGATAATGGTGGGTTAGACAACTGTAGACTTAGACTTCATTATAAAAGAAAAGAGAGTTGCAAAGAATTCACACACTAGAGTACCAGACGTTGTGTTTCTTCTTTTTCATCTTTCAGTACTTTTTAAGGTCCCATTGGCCTTTCTCCTTGCAAAGCCATTCAACCATAATTATATTAGCACCAAAAGAAAAGCAACAATGATATTGTAGTGCCTAGTGACTAGTGTGGGTCTGAGTTTCAATTTACCACACGAAAAAATGAAGATGGATCTAGTTAGTGGCAAGAACAATTATTGTAGACTCACTCAAAACAGCTCTTGGTGGTGCCACTAAATTAGGGTTCTAAATCACTATAGGCAGATTAATGTCAATAAAAATATTTACCTCTATACCCGAATTCGAAATACCCTCTTTCATTATCATTTGATAATAAATAAAGAAAAAACCATGGCCCCATTTCCAACCTAGGGCTTTCATTTTCTATTCCTATTTTCCCAAAAAGCCTCTAAATACATCTACGTGCAACCAATTCCTAAGAAGCATTCAAAGATGTTCAATTTATTTTTTTATTTTATTCTTTAATATTCAGAAGAAAAAAATGTGCCGACATCTCTCTAATGGTGGCATCTCCTAATGGGGCGATGGAGGCCAACCTTCAGGATGTAGACAGTGAGGCTGATCAATCGCTATTTTTATTTTTTATTTTTTATTTTTATAAGTTTTACCGTAAATGATAAATAAGTACATTCTACAATTTTTAATTTTTAATTTTTAATTAATGCACCTTTTTGTAATTTTAAAAATGGTCTAGCTTTATTTTCAAAATTATGTTTTAAAATGAGGCGTTAGATTCTATAGTGATAAGCGCTTGGCGTGCCATTTTTTTTTAACATTATTAAAACACCTTCAACAATTTCCTTATATTTCTATCAAATATGAGGATAAATTTGGAGAAAAAGTTAACTTTGGGAATGGCTCTCTAATGCTAAAGTTGAAATTTCCCTAAATCAAATAAAATTTGACTCTTGAAAGTTTGAGGAAACTTTTAGGAAAATCTAAAATTTTGGGAGATTATAAGAAAGTGTTGGAGCTATGTTTTATTTCATTTTTATCCAAATTTAAATTTGGGGAGAAGTTTAGGTAAGGCTATGAGATTCTTTTTTCCTATATATATATTTAGTTCGTCCATTCATTTGATCAAAATTAGATAGGCAAATGATTTCCGATTTGGCTAATTTTTTGTAAAGATGATCTATCAATGGAAATGTAAAAAATGAACGATTCGGATCGACACAAATGACTCGTGTGGGCCCCAATATGGGATACCTCAATATAAATAAGTTGAGATATAACTCAATAGAAGGAACCTGTATATATATATATTTTTTTTTTTCAAATATAAGTATAAGTTTGGGGAAAATTTTAAATTTGGGGAAAGACTCCCCAATACTCAAATTATATAAAGTTTGACTATTTGAGGTTCGGGTAACCCCATCCCTTTAACTTGATTTTGGAAAATTTTTAGAGAAATCTCAAATTATGAGAGATTTTAGAGAATCGTTGAAGCAATTTTTTTGTCATTTTTTTCCAAATTTAAATTTGGAAAAAATTTTAGGGAAGGTTGGAGATTCTCTTACATATTAAAAATTAGGATGTGTGTGACTTCATAATTTCATTTTTATGTTTTTTATGTTAGTTTTTTTTTTTTCTTAATGATCTAACAGGGCCAAACTAAAATAGACAAAAAAAATAAAAAATAAGATCTAACAGGGCCATACCTTACAGATCCATCAGGACCATACCAGATCTCATTAAAGATCCATCAGGCCTGAGGCTTTTGGGTTGGGTAGTCAATTCACAATTTTTTGGCCCAATCTAATGTGGCTGAGAATTTTGGTGCAAGATTAAGATAAACAAAGACGAAGCAGAGCAGAGTAGCTCAGCGGCAGAGACCCCAACAGCACATAAATGAAAGTTGGCGGCGGATTGGTGTACGGAGGTCCTCGAGCCACCGCTCTGCCCACTGTGCTTCTTGGGCACGGCGGAGCTGGGCCACGCTGCTCTTATTCCTCTTCCACTCCTGGTAATCTAATGCACCGTTTGGTTTGGAGTTTTGGAACTGCTTGTTGATATCACTGTTTTGAGTTAGGGAATTGATTGTGGTGATGATTGCAGACCATGTGTCTTTCATCAAGGAGGTGGCAGCAACTCAGCCTCCACAGCATTTGACCCAGTTGCTGAGAATGCTCAAGACAAGAGGTGGGTCATTGCTTAACAACCTCTTCAAGATTCATTTTTCAACATTCAAGCTCATCAATTAGTTGGGTGTCACTCTCTTCTTGTGTTTGTTTTGGAATTTGCATATGTTGGTTGCTTTCTTTAATGTTGCCATGTTATGCATCACTAAAATGATTTTTCTGAGTTCAATTGAGCAATGTCATCTTTGAAAGGCAATGACTTATATTACAGATTTTCTTAAGATTATAGTTACTATATTACTAGGGTCCTTGTGTTGAATAGTATGTCATTAGAAGTTAGAAGGCAATGTATTAGCTATTGATGTATAATTAATGGTTATTATACATAGTCCATCCATTTTTGTTTGTTCATCTCGTAAGGAATCAAATTTTTAAATAAATTCTTACATGCATTACTATGTAACAGGTGAATCTATTATTTCTCCAGGAGCCAAGCAAGGCTTAATCCCCATTGCCATACCACTAGCAAAAAACAGCTCAGGTATAGAGAAGCATCACCTATGTTTGGAAGTGACTATTCCCAATAATTGTTTTGTAGTTCAAGTCATTCTAATTTTGTACAATTCCCTTGTCAATAGGTGCTGTAACTGCACTGCTTCGGTGGCCTACAGCTCCGCCAGGGTAAGTGTTTGTCAGGAAAAATTTTGATCCTTCTTTTCATGCTTGATTCATGTAGTTCAATGCCTGCAGTATGGAGATGCCAGTAGTTGAGGTCAAGAAGCATGGGGTGTGGCTTTTAGCTAAGAATGTAAGTAAAGCATGGACAGTGTTGAATATACATGGCTAAAAATTCTTTGTAAATGCATTTTTGTACTGGTATTACAACTCTTATCAGGGCAGACATCCTATCTTTCATCCACAGGTCGACCAATTTATTCACAGAATCCTAGTTGAAGAAGATGCTAAGAATTCTGGAGAAAGCAATGAAGAACTATTTCATGCTTCCGCGGATGCTGGGGAGAAGCTTTATGAAAAGGGTGACTTTGCCAAGTCGAAGATTTCAAACCTAGATATCTACCTTTTAAGAAAA
Organism: Dryas drummondii; assembly: GCA_003254865.1. NCBI lineage: Eukaryota > Viridiplantae > Streptophyta > Magnoliopsida > Rosales > Rosaceae > Dryas > Dryas drummondii. Next base: position 987,335 of record QANW01005993.1, on the reverse strand, counting down.
GTACAAAATAATTTTTGTATTGCTTTATTTGGCCTCCATCTCTCCTTCTTCTTTGTATCATTTCTTCTTTCAAGAAAAACAGGGAAGCAGTAATGATATTTGTATTCAGGTTGGTTTATTTCCAGATGTCTTGGAGCGCAAGGTGAAGTGGCATTTTGAGGAAGGGGATCATGTAAGATTCATCATCTGACTATGGTTACTGCCTCTAAGCAGCATTTGATTAGTGCCTTTGCAGTCCTATTTACTTTATGTGCTTCTGAAAGGTTTCGGCTTTGGTGACTGGTGAATTCTATACAAAGAAGGAGCATTTTCCTGGATTTGCACGGCCTTTTGTATTCAATGCTGAGGTTTTGCTGAAGTTCGTAGGCAACTTCGCCAGTTACTTTCTCCTATACATTTTTGTGAATTAGCCAGATGAATTGCATAAGTCTCATCTTCTAAGGAGCCCTATCTGTAAATTTTATAGGGTTGGGCGTAGTCTTGAAGCTAAAGATGCTGCTAGGGGAGCTTTAAAATCACCATGGTGGACTTTAGGTTGCAGATACCAGGTGTTCAACTTTCGCTGATAACTCCCACATTGTCTTAGCCCCCAGTTTCTTCCGCAAGAATTCTTTCGTGACATTATGCAGTTGAATACTTTAAATTCAGGAAGTTGCTGATATAGCACAATGGGAGGATGAGCAAATTGAATACATTAAGGAGAGGGTGACTGAAGAGGGAAGGCAAGCAGATCTTAAGAAGGGAAAAGCCCCTGCTCAGGTTTTCATAGTCATTATGGCTTGTGAACTTCCAAAAACAAACAAAAATCATTAAAAGGATTTCTTATCTTCAAATTTACATCTTTTGCAGGTTGCATTGGATGAAGCAGCTTTCTTGTTGGATCTAACGTCTATTGAAGGGACTTGGGATGACTCTGTGGAGCAGGTTGCTGATTGTTATAAAGAGGCTGGCCTCCATGATATTGCGAAATTTGTACTATACAAAGATTGATAATGAAGATAAAGAGATACGGCTTCATGACCGGAGAGAGTTTTTCTGCTGAGTAATTAATCTGTGGCAGATCTTTCAGAATTTGTGCCTGTCACCTTATTTGTTGACATATTTTATGGTACATTGTCATTTTTTCTCAATTTTCGTGTTGATTTATTTATTTTTAATTATCAGTTGCTTAGATTTGGCCTTTTCCCAAAAAAAAAAAAAAACAACAAACAACAAACAATATTTATTGTCCGCTCGTGCAAAACTGGGGATTTATTTTTTTTTTTCTCTTTTCTTCTTTTTGGTGCATGGTGGCCATCCATGCCAATGGATCTCCAAACAGGATGACTAGATAGTACACAAATGCCAACTTCTCGTGTGCTGACGTTGCTGCAAATTTTCAGTTGCCTAGATATGAATATATGATATATATATATATACAGGAGTAATACACAAAATATGGGGGAAGAAAAAATCACTCAACGCACTCTCCAATTTAACTCAAATGACCAAAAGATCTCATAGCCTTATTATTTCCCATTCCAGGTGTGTAACAAACCAAAATGCCATCAAAACAGAGCACGGAGCACTAATGTTGTATGACCGGGCAACGATCTATCATGAGGAAATCGGAAGGGGTGCTTTCTTGCTGTGACCTTTCTTCTTTCTCCACAGTAGCTTTCTCCACAAACTCCCACCTCCCCGTTTCTTGCCAGGCACTATAGCTAATGGACCAACAGTAGCATTGTCATCCTGGCGTTTACCAGTTAAATTAAGGATATTCTCGAGGGGCTCTATTACCCTCTTGGGACCAAATGTGGAAGTAGAATTACTGTCAACTTCTTTTGTCTTTGGAGATGTAAAATCCTTGGCTGCAGCACCATCTTCTGCTAACATTTGATCTAGCAGAGAGGACCGTTGGTTCATTAACTTGCGCGAGGTTGGGCCTGTGTCTTTGGTTGTGGTTGTGGCTGAGGCTGTGGCTGTGGTGGTATTTGTATCAGTGGGATTAGTGATAACCTTGTCAAAAAGGGCTGCCTCCCTTGGAGCAGCCAATGCCTTCAACTGCTTCCCGAGGTTAAGTATAGTCTCTTGGCACTCTGCCAGCTTTTCTGAAGCAGCTGTTATTTCCCATTCCTGCAAAATTGATCAACAATCATTTACCATTAAATTGAGCACCAGTAAGTAAAGAATGAGAATATTTTGAATATCACTACAGTCAGAAAGACTATGCAATATTGTGTCTCAATGATAACAAATCACAATAGTTTCCTTTTTGGCTTGCATTTGTTTTGTTTCAATGGTGTTCCTTGTGAGCCTGTTTTATTTCTGCACAGATTTATTAGGTACATCGTACATGCACATCACACCATCTAATCTAGAAATATGAGTATAAGTTGAATCTTAAATGCTGCAGAAGTCAAGTGATTCATTCTTGACCATGGAAAAAGTTCTTACTCATATATCATGCTCCCAGAAGAAAAGAATGCTTATTTTAAAAGAAAATAAATTCGTCCATCAGATATTTGATTTTTATATGGAAAATGTTTGCACCTCTCAACAGAAGTTAAAAATTTTCTAACAAATTGGTAATTGTACATGTAACAGGAGGATATTAACTTACAGATTGGGCTTGCCTACCCCCCTCCTGATTAAGATGGGAATTTGGGCTTTTCTTCTTCACACTGACAAAAAAACATATAATATATGCATGAGATTCCTCAATGCTGCATATGTGGAACCATAATTTATTACAAAAGTCAAAATTTTTAAATAAGTAAAGGTGTATTCTGTATGTATATATCTTTATCGTATGTGTCTGCATTTGTACCTTTCAAGCTGGAGCTGTAGTTCCAGGCATGTAGTCTCCAATTCTTCGCAGAAGTTGTATTTGTTCTTTAGTTCAACTTCTAGAGATGAAAACTTTTGGCGAGCTTCACTCAGTTCAGCTCTGGCCACTGTAAGCTGTGTGTCAAGATCTTCATTCATCATCTTTTGACGATTAATTTGATCCTCAATCATTTTCTTTGACTCTCTTAAACTTTGCAACTCTGTTTGCAAGCTGGCAATAGTTTTTTCAGATTCCTTAAGCTGATTCATCAGGTATTCACTCTTATCACTAGCTGACTGAAGTCTCCCTTCCAATTCTCTTTTTGCAGATTCTATATTCACTAATTCATCCTTTAATTTTCTGTTTTCTTTGACCAAATTAGCATGCAGTTCTTCTATTTGAATTCTATGGCCATTTGAAGAAGCAACCGTAGGCATACACGATAACTGTTCCCTGGGAACTCGCAATTTGTCTGTATCTGAAAAGTGACCAACCATTCCAACTTCGGCTTCGCTTTCACTTCGTGTATCGTCCCAATCAAATTGCTTCTTAATTGCATCCTTCATGCTTGAAACATCTTGAAGTGAAAAGCAGTGATTTAAAATCCATTCCAAAGCAGTAGTTAGTTCTTGGGCAAATTTGTCAAGACCAGCCTTTCCATTCAACAGATCATAACAAGCATGAACAAATTTCTGTAGAAGAGCACCAAGTTCAGAAGATTTCCATTGGAAAACACGAACCATGTAGCCTGTGTTTGTTTCTGAATTCTTATATGCAAACAAGCTCCCATCCTTCCTGGACTCGTTCTCTGTATTATAATCTGGAGATGGCACATTGATTCCTTCAATAAGCTCAATTATTTTAGATATTGAATTACTCAGATCTGGCTGGAACTGCTGATTACTCTTCTTTGGGAGTGAGATGTCCACATCACTTACTCCACAGGGTGAATAAGTTCCTAGAGACTTATTTGAACCTTTCCATGAGATGCAGCTTTCAACACAAGAAGGATTGGATGCATCAAAATGGCTTGAGTTTTCCCTTGCATCAACCAATTGACCAGGCTTTGAATTTGTTGTATATGCCAAAGTTTTTCTTATATCCTCAAGTATTTGTTCAGGGTTTCTTCCTCCAACACGGTTGTACTCCAACACCACTTTCACTATATCCTGAAGCCAATGAGGAGCTTTACCATCAACAATATCTTGAAACCTGGTGTCCCGGTTTGACAAACTGAAGCTCGACTCACTGTCAGAAACAGGAACTATCTCACTACCCAGTAGTTCTGAGAAATGCTCAGCTTCCAAGGAGCAAACAAATACATTAGCTGGCGAAGAAACATGAGAACCTGCACTTGGTTTATCAGCAGAAACCACTGCTAACTTTTCCATTTCAACAAAGTCATCCATCAGATTTATGTCTGAAGACCCAACAGTTTTGCATGGCAACCCTTTTTGTTTTTCATTTCTAAAGTGGTCCAGTTCTGTAATCAAAGCAGAAGCCCATGAATCAGCACAACTCACCTTATCATCACTGCCTATATCAGACATAGATGCCAGAGAGAGTTCATGTGACATAAAACTACTCCTCAATGGCTCCATGGTGGTCTGACCTCTTGATGAATCTTCAAGTGGTGCTTCAACGTGCAATAATTTGGAAGCCGCACGAGCATACATGTTTCTAGAGAGCTGGAGTTCATTGATCCTTTTATTGAGTGCTTCCTTGAGAGTCTTATTTTCGTCTTCCATAGCACCCAACTGCTCAGTCAGAACATTAATTCTTGTGCTGGGAGTCTCAGGGAAGTTCTCAACAGTAGAGTCGTACATTAAACCATTTGGATTCAACTTTCTCCTCCTCATGTCAACAAAATCGCGTCCTAGCATTTCAACTTCATTTTTCATTTTTGCCAAGGCAGCAGGACCTGGCAACCTCTTCCGGACCAGGAGGCGCAGCCTCTGACATTCTGATTCTAGCTTTGCAATTTTCTTTGCACCCTCCAGGTGTTGCTTGTGTAATGCATCAGCAGTTCGACGATTGAATTCTCTTTCCTCATTCCGGATCTCAAGCTCTTTCTCAAGCACTCGAACCTCATATTTCAAAGAAGCATTATCTTTCTCCGTGGATTCTAATCTAGTCATGAGTGCATTGAAATCTGCTTCCACCTGAGTCAATTGTTTTCTTAAATCTTCTATCAACTTTTCCTTCACTACAAGAGCCTTACTAAGATGGGTGTTTTCAGCACCTATTTTAGAAAGCCTTTTAGTGGTCTCTGCTAACTTCTCCTCGAACACCATCTGGGATTTCTCGAATTCTCTTGATGTCTTCATCATAACATCATGAACCCTTTGCTCCTGTTCTTCTCGAACAAATCGAAGCTGCAGCATGCATTCCTTGAGGGCTGCATCCAATTGAGCTACTCTTTCTTCACTAGATGCTCTGAGTTGTAAAGCCCAATCTAATTCTTGCTTTAGAGATGCCGCTTCTGCTTCTACCTTCTCCCAGCCTACATAAAAAATCCATTTGTAAAATGAAGACAATATATTGACAGAATGCACAGGTTATTGGTATTTTGCAACCCAAAACTTTTAGTAAAGAATTACCTTGAACAGCTTCCTGTGCCATTTTAGCATGTTTCTTAACAATTTCATCTTTACTGTTACATTCAGAGAGAGCTGAAGCAAGCTTATCACTTAAAGTTTTCAGGTCTTTCTCCAGCTCTGCCTTCTCAGCCAGAAGTGCCTCTGTCTAAAGAAAATAAAATATAGCAAAAATAATACCATTAATGCCTCAAAGAATATTAAACAGTTACCAGAAAAAAATAATGAACATATACAGCAACCTCAAACAACAGGTACCACAAGCATGCTTAATTGATGATGCCTAATTGCAATCACTTTCTTAGGAAATCAATCATTTAGTTTCCTTATCCACATTATGAGGCACTAACTATTCGACAGCGTTTGATTGGTTATGATAATCAAAAGTCAAAAACTGGTTTAAGAATTCCCACGGCCACATCAGGGAGCTATATGTATATCTGCTATCCATAGGAAATAGACCCACGGCCCACACAGAATATCATTTTGATTGACAAATTTATTATTATAGCGCAAATCAGATCTTGATTTGTGGAAAAGATAATCTGGATCATCTTAGTGTCTTTCCCTAATGCTAATTTCGGACAAAAGAGAAACTTCAAATATTTAAGGCAGCCAAGTTATGGTATGGTACCATCGTTAGGGAATAAAAATCAATTTTTAATTTTAAGAGACCAATTTTTTTTTTTTCTCGCCAATGTAATACATAAGGACTTTCTTCATAAAACTTGGCCTTCCTTAAGCAAATATAGCAATGTATTAACAGCAAAATGATTATATCCAAATAAGAAAAACCAGCATGCTAAACCAATCGGCACCACAATATGACTTATTTAACAGAGCAAAAATGATCTAATTTTTAGAATCTTTCAAGTGAATCATGAGGATGGAGCTTTTTCAGCTAAGACTCTCTGGTGAGTTAACCTGTTAAGCTCTACCTTGGGCCTCCAAAAGTTTCCAAGGAAGAAAAAGCCTAACTTTAACGGAAAAGTAGCATAGCATAACCCATGAACGTATATAGCTAATCTAAATTGGAATACATCATCAAAGATTTCACTAAGCCATGAAATTTAACATGCCCAAGGTCTGAAAAGGAAAAATGTGTGTTTGAAGTTACCTCTTCTTCATTTGAATCGTTTCTTTTGGGCGAGCCGTTGACTTTGTCGGCTGCAACAATGGCCTTCTCCGTAGATTTCTTCCTCCACAGCCATGCCTTGTCCATTGTTTCACAGCAAGTACTACAGTTGATGATTCCTCAATGGAAAAGAGTCCATTCAATAACAAGCGCTGCATGCAAAGAAGGTTACATTTTCATTCACATAATTAATTAAGCAAATCAAAAAATATAAAGCGAATTAAATAGCAGAAGAATCAACAAGTACATGGCGAACATTGCATGGATGATCCGAGAGAGAGCAGAGGATGCAGAGCGATCAGAGATTCAACTTGTATTGGAATTGCAATAATGAGAAGCAAAGAGTCGCGCACACAGAGACGGCATTAATGGAAATTATAGCAGTAATGAGTGAATGCGCCGATCCCACCGACACTCGGATTTGCTTGCCGAGAGATGACTCAAAGGAGTGATGATTGATGGTGGTGATGATGATACAGAAATCACCACGGCTTCAGCTTTTTAGAGAGAGAGAGTGTGTGTGGGTGTGTGTGTGTGTGTGTCTGTTTGGTTAGCAGGAAAAGTGAAATGAGGGAAAAGTAAAGTGTGGGAATGATATGTATTATGTAAGAAAGAGTGAAAGGGAGAGTGGAGAGGAAGAGACTGTTGTTTGTTGGGGGTTGGATTTGGATCTGAGTTCCGAGTTCTGAGTTCTGACACAGGTGTGTGGTGTGTGAGTGTGGCTCGTCACTCGTGAGTCGTGAGTCGTTGATTTAGTAAATCGTTTGCTGTGTTTTCGCGGTCGTTTTTGCGTTCATCTAACGGGCCGGAAGAGCGGAGGTCTTTGTCTTCGCTGACTGACAACAGTCTTCGTCAGTCAGCCTTCGGCATTTGCGATATCTGATTCTTCTCTTGAAAATATATTTTTCTTCTTTTTCTAAGGAATTGGGTTTAACTGTTTAAGAATATGTATAATGTATTACAGTGAATTACAAATAATTAAATGAAGTATTCTTTTTATTAAGTTTTTCTAGAAGCCTAGAAGGCTAGATCTGAGTATAATCCAAAATTATTTGAATATGTTTTTAAAAGTAGACCAATGATAGATATGAGTAAATTCTCTACACAAATATGTATCAACTTGATATATATTATTGGTTTATTCTCAATGACTTAAGTTTTTGGGTTTTTTTTTTTTTTTTAAGTCAAGTTCATAAATTAGGCTGATAACTCAGTCTATTTATTATGAAAAATCTCAGTTTGGTTCATTTTAATAAGATGTGTGCGACATGTAAGTTATTGAGCGCTCAACAATTATTATTGTGCGACAGTATTTATTTAAATTGAAAAAAACATATGTGTTATATTGTTATTAATTGTCACTGTTAAACATTGGCAATTTGCCTAGTTAAAAAAAAATACCCTTTCGAGCACTCAATGCCAAAAACACAAAAAAAAAAAACATAATATGGACTTTATTTATACAAAGTAGACATATTTATCATTGTAACTTTTTAAGTGGGTTTGTTTATCATTAAAAGTTGTAAAATAAAATTTAGAGTAATTTACTTTAAGTTTTTTAAGATAATAATTGTCTAACATGTTATCAGGTCCTGGTTCATAAGAGATCTTAGATTAGAATCATCCATCTTTCAATTATGTAGGTCCTGGTTCATAAGAGATCTTAGATTAGAATCATCCATCTCTCAATTATGTATTCTTAGTTTATATCTACTCTCCACATGCAAGTGAGGCTACATGCGAAGGAGTGTTAGCTTCTCTTTAATCTTTAAACTCTTTGGGTCTCTCTCTACCATTAAAAGCTAGCATGTGAAAATCAACTTACTTTAAGAAGATGTGTATATTTTTCAAAACATGATAAAATAACAAATTTTAATATAATATTAGGTTAGTTGATCTACGTATCATAATATAATTCATTCACATGTTTAGTCATTTTGGCCACAAATAAGGAGTAATGTTGAGAGTATAGACTCTCACAATAGAATTTTAAGTATTTCGTAGCAATATATAATATTTTGAGTCATTTTCATTTATTACTAGTTAATTTTTAAATGGCTCTTGTTTCGATATAGTATAGTAGCAATAATTTATTAGATCAAATGATGATTGGTGTGGCCTTCTAACTTTAGCTATATTAAGTAGTAATCAATTGTTTTATATTTTTTTTCCAAACAAGATAAAAAGTACAAGATCGAGGATGTGGTTTGACATTTTGTTAATTTTGCTTTTAAAAAGAAAAAAAAAAGGTAAAGACATTATGATTCTTTTTGTCTGAATTTCATACAAGACAAGATGCAGTCAATATATATAATTAATACAGCTGTAGTCATTGTGTTTAGTACTAATGTCTGGGTATCCTAATTAAGCCCTTTATAAAAGTACTTTATACTGCATATATTACTTTGTAAATCTATGATCATCATGATGAATTGATGATATAGTTGACCAGTGGACCCTTTTTTCCCAGTATAATATCGTTCGATCTGTTGTTGAATATTGCCATTGCCACCCACAATAATTGAAAAATAATATGCCCATATTAATTTTTAATAAAATGTTTGTAATTTGCCCCATAAAATATTTTTATAAATAATGGTCTTCATTCTGCTACCTCTGTTGGTTCTGGCACAAATTTATTTCCATTTAATTCCATACTTTTTATATTGCACTGCTTCGTGTGCATGGAGTGTACAAGCACAAACACAGTTGATGGCATTGTATAATTGTATTATATAATAGTGGAATTATCACATGCATCAGCTTCTAAATTTAAGGTGCCAAGTAACTATCTATTATGGAAATAGAAAAAGTTGGTAAAATGCTTGGTAAGTTACTTAACTTTTTATTTATTTTTTGGCCAAAAGTTACTTAACTTATTTAAATAAGGCATGTTGTGTGATAATTGTCATGATGACTTCATCAGACCTTTTTTTTTTTTTTTTGGGCAAGGACTTCATCAGACCTTAAAGATATGAAAGTACTACTTCTAATCCAGGGTATAAATGGTATCCTTTACTTGTATTTTCTATATTTAAGACTTAGGGTTAAGAATTTAAGAGTTAGTATTTAATATTTAAAATTTAAAAGTTATATTAGAAAGATTATTAAACGTAAGTTTGAATTGACATCATATATTTTGATCATAAAAACAACATATTAACACAAAAACAAAATATATTAATTGAGAATCATTTTTTAAATACCATCAAGCTAGTCATTGCTGACATGTGTGTTAGAAAAATAAGAAACTCGAGCTTAATAATGAAGAAAGGCTTCGAGAAGCAGGCATTTTCGTATGTGACAAGAGTTAGAGTTCATAAACTATATAAAACATGTAGCATAATATATAGGTATATGTAATGTCTGGCAAGCTTTTTCCCTTTGTCATGCATAGTCAAAAAATGGGTTGAGAAATGTACTAAAAAACAAATGGGTTGAGAAAGGAAAAGTCACATCCCATCCCATACCTAACGAGCCAGAATCTATCTTCTTTTATGGTTAGATTGAATTCTTTTTCTTTTTTGGCACTAATATTGAATTCTTTTTGACTTGCATGCCATGTTAGTTGCTATATTTTAATTACTTGCTGCCAACTTCACTGGCTTTAGCCTTTAGGGACGGAAAGAGATGAGCTGCATTAGTCTTGCAGAGAATTGAAGCAGCCAAGGCCCACTTTGCCAAATAGAGAGCAGTAATGACTAATCTGACTAGACAGAGTTGGTTGTTCCTTCACATCTTAATTAGTACATGTTGTTGTGTTTTTTCATTTTTAGTACAACTCCCCTTGAAAATGAATAGGTTTAGGGGCCCATTTGGCCCCTTCTCCTAACATTTGCAAAGACAATTCAATATAAAACGACAACAATAATTTATTCAGCTAGCTACTGCCTAGTTGGTTGAGATTTGACTCGATTTAATTACCAATTTACCACAAGTGAACTAAAATGAAGATGGATCTAGTTAGGGGTGGGTTTTTTTTGCTGATTTATGGAAAAATACCGGTACTGTATTGATCAGTATGGTTTTTTTTTTTTTTTTGAATTTTTAGTATCAAAATAAATACCGTATTATACCGGTTAAAAATAGAATCGAAACGGTATTAATATACCCATACCGACAATATACCAATTTGTACTGATACCATATTTCTTTCTTTTCTTATTCTCTTCTTCTTTTTCTCTGGTTTCAGATGTACATAAACATGTTCTTCTTTTTTTTCAATCTATTTATTGGGTCCTTTAGTTTTTTTTTTTTGCCTTTGTCTTATATTTGTTTTGGGCATTTTATTTTGTGTTTTTTTGTAGTCAAGCCCAAAATCTTACACCCACATATACATTAAGTCTTTAATACCCAATTACCTAGCCACCACTCACATCATATCCATTTGATCACAGCCCTATTTCTCTCTCTCTCTTTCTCTCTTTCTTTATGTGATCTCAGCCACCACTGATCCACCACCATCTCAAACTCCCACAACCATCTCAGACCTCCACCCTTAAACCACACCTCCGTCTCTCTGTCTTATCTCTCTCTTTGTCTTCTCAGATCCCCATCGGCCACTACCACCACGAACCCCACCATAAAACCACCATCGTATCCCTCTCTCTGTCTTATCTATCTCCATCTCTCTGTGATTTTTTTAATTTGGTTGTTGGTGTTGTAGTCGGCAGCCCAATACCGCTCCGACACCGCCATTCTCAGACCGATACCGAAGTGAACGGTTACCGACTACTGATAGTACAGTATCATAACCAAAAATCCTTATATTGACCCCTATCGGTCAAAATTCGGTATGTGTGTTTCGGTACGGTAACCGTGCCAAACTCACCCCTAGATCTAATGGCAGGAAAACAACTCAGATAGTCAGAATAAGATTCTCTTTTGATTTTGTATTTACATATAAATGACATTTTTTTAGGGTTTAAGGTTTAACAATAATGACAGGAATCCAAATTTGTATCTAATTTAAATCTCAAATGACATGATATATTCTATATATGTGTAACGACCCAACCCTAATGTGACCCTTAGAAGTCTAAGTTTAAGTTATTTGTGGGTTTTTATTTAAATTTTTATTAAGGGTAATTTTTAGGATTTTAAGCAAAGAGTTAGTTTGACCCAATTTTTGACTTTTTAATCTTTTGGGTTTTTGGTTGCATATTTGGTCTCGTCAAATAAGTGTTGAACCCGCGAACTCGTAGACGCGAACTGTGCGTTCGTCGAAGTTTCGGATTAAGAATTATGGAAGTTTGAAGTAAAGGGTATTTTAGACTTCTACATTTTTAGGGGAAATTTTGCCGAATTTTCAATAAGATTTTCCTTGATTTTGGATCATATAGGACCTCTCCGGGTTTTAAGGTGGAATCCAAGGGTGGTCCGTGTCAATATGTCACATTATTTTTAGGGTTTATTGACCAATGCTAAGGATCTGAAATTTGTATTCCAAATTTGAATCCAAATTATGTGGCAATATTTTTTTTAGGCTCTGGGTCCTTTATTAATCCCTTATTCTAATCTCATATTAACTCATTAAAATTATGTCATTTTACAGTATAGGTTTATGATCGAAACAATTCATTTTTTAGATTATCCTTTAAAAAATATCTATGCAAAAAAATCAACTAAATCAGAAATCTTTTAATCATGTAATTATTATAAAATAAACATACAATTTTGGTAACAATTAGACTCACTGTCTGTTTATTAAAAAATAGTTACATAACCAAACGAATTTCAATTTGATTAATTTTTTACATAAGTGATCTTTAAAGGGTATCTAAAAAATTATTAGTTCCAATTATGAACTTACGCTATAAAATGACGTAGTTTTAATTGATTAGTATGAACAAAAATAATGAGTAGAGAATCCAAATCCTTCTTTTTATTCATAGATGGGGTCACTCTTATTTCACAATAAGTAATACACTTACACGTGTAATACTACATCGTTTGATCCAAATTTGGGATCCCTAGCATTATTCTAACTTAAGATTAATGATGTAATACACTTATACGTGTAATGCCACATCATTTGATCTAAATTTAGGACACAAATTTGGGATCCCTACCATTATTCTAACTTGAAACTAATGATGTGATCTGAAGTTATTAAGAATTTATATTGAGAATATATAATAATATAAAAACCTAAAACAATGTAATTTGTACAAAACATATAAAACAATGTATCAACATTTTAAAAAAAAAATGTACATAATTGAGATAAAAAATATATGGATCGAATCTAGATCAACATAAAAAATCAAGGTTGAGATCAAGGATTGGATTCTAAGGACTAGTTTTGTATTGTCGTGACTTTTAAGAAAAAGGTGTTTGGGTTGACTTCATGAGGCAAATGCCTAACAAAAATTGAAGAGTTATTGCAAAAGGGTGGAGGGAAAACTAGGGTGCGTTTGGTAAAGTTTTACAAAACGGTTTTTCATTTTACAAATTCAAAAAATAACAAAAATGCGTTTGGTTGCTGTATTGAGAAAACAGTTTTTGAAAAACACAAAATAGAATTTCTAGTTTACAGTGTAAATTCAGAAAACGACTAAATGATGTTTTCAGTGAATTTAGAAAACATAGATAACACAGATACAAATTAAAAAAATTACAACTGAAAAAAAAAAAAAATGTGATCTGCACCTCCTCCCCACCTAGCCAGACCCACCTCCGGCGGCAACCCTACCCCCCGCCGCTACCCACCTCACCCATCTCTCTTCATCTCTCCTCTATTTCTCTATTTCTCTATTTTTTTTCTCTCTCTCTTCCCATCTCTTAAAATATATACTTTGTAATCCCTTTATAGTTTCCAATTCCCTCTTCAATAAACGGATCAAGACTCTCCGTAACATCCATAGCAGGAAGCTCACGAACCTTAACAACTTTTACATAGAGAAAATACATTTGTTTAACTAGATCATAGGTGCTTGCAGTGTTGTCTCCATTAATAATACGGTCACCAACAACTCTTCCACCTCCAAGGTAGTCGCGCCGGCCGAGGTGGGTTGGATTTTATAAAAATTTTCTTCTTTTTAATTATATATTTTATGAAATTGATTAATAATAATTTATAATTAATATCTTTTGTGAATATAATTATTTGGTTGTAATAATTAGTTAATATCAAATGTGTTTTCATTATTTTTGTTTTATATAATTGTTTTTCAATTACGCTACCAGACGTCTTCTCATATTTTGAGAATGCAAAATTTAATTTGTGATTTTTATTTTACAATACAGTTTTTAGAAAATTGTTCCGTAAAACATTAGACGAGTCCCAAAATTGAGAAGTTATTTTAAGCAATACATATGGGCTTGCTCCTTAAGTCCAATCTTACAAAGACTTCAATTAACTTAATTATGAAGGAGATAGGGTGGGCATCGGTTGGGGTGGGTCGGTTTAGGACCCAAACCGCCGGCCGGCCTAGAGGCTCGATTTGCGGTGGTGACGGCCCACCACCAACCCATTTCTTTTCGGTCTGCTCGATTTGGGGTGTTGTTGGGTTGCAGGTTATATGGGTTGGTGGCGGTTCAGGCCGAAAGAAAATGTAGCTGGGCTAGAGAATATGGTGGTTGTGAAGATGGTTGTGAGATCGGTGGTTGGGTGATAGAGAGACTCTGGCGTAGAGAAGATATGAAAGGAATAAGCTGGAGGAGAGAAGAGAAAAGAAGGGGGTGAGTGATTTGTAGGAGAAGATGCAGGCTGGGCTGAGGAAGATGGTGGCTGGCGGGCGAGTCGGTTGGCGAAGGTCGATGGAAGCTCTGGACCAAAATCAGCCAGTTATTGATCGGGTTGGCCAAGTTAAAGCTTGGCGGGTGGCGATGGGCAGTTTGATGCCCTCCCCTAGAAGGAGATGGTCTTTTATCAATCAAATCAAGCAAGTCAAACAATAACTTTGTCTGAAGGTTAATTAAGGCCTTCTACTATGGTGTGACCTAAATTTTGTGACTCAAACCCATTTTGGTCACCAAATAGTGTAACAATTTTGGGTATTAGATTTTGAACGCCAATGGTGAGACTCAATTTGGGTCTCAGCATTTTATACCTATTTAAATTATTGTTTAATATTGATTAAGTAATGGATAATTTATAGTTTATAATTTTAATATTTTTGAAAATTATATTATTGATAGTATTTTAACAAGATCTTTAATATAAGGTCAATATTAAATATATTTGAATTAATTCAATTTATTACCCAAATTATAATTTCTGTATTTTATCTCTACTAAATTATCTTTCAACTTGTCTGGTATTTTTCAATGTTTAAAATGCTTAAAAATGGTAAACACAACACAATTTATTTCATTAGTATCAAAGATTGATGCTTGTGAAGAAAAACTATAGATGGTGCATGATATATATAGAGTTTTGGAGAATATGGTCGTTGGTTTGTGGGATTTTTTTAAAAAAAATTTGGTATTTTTACAGATTTAAAATTAAAATGAATTTTTTTTTTTAAAACGTCTGCTATATCTGAGCTGTTGATTTCCAACGGTCCAGCGATCTGTGCCGTCAATTTTTTTTTTTTTTTTAAAAGAGCCGTTGCAAGTTACATTAGAGCAATCCATCACCCAATGGCCTGAAAATCCAGACTGTTGGTGAGGCTCACGCACGTAGTAAGGGAATCACAACAGTAGAAGGCCGACATTAGGGGCCCGCGTTGTAGGTTGCGTCAACCAAGCTTTGGGTTGTTTCTCTCTCCTTTGGGCTTCTTATATGGGTGGGCCGGCATAGTTTGAGTATCGATATTAGGGTGATCGAAAAATGGATGTCAAATTGGGTTTTAGCACAATTTAGGTCGCTTTTTTCGGCCGGTAGTGCGACAAAATGGGTTTTGGGTAGGGGTTAACAATGGATCGGGCTCGGGCTTGAATTATAAGAGCCCAATAAGACTTTCGGGCTGGGCTGGACTTGAGCTTTAATACACAAGCCCAAGGCCCACTCAAAATGGGCCCAAAATCTGTTTAGATACATATATCTTCAATAAAAAAAATATAAGATTTTGGTTATATTGTGATTTGAACCTGAGACCTCAAGTAACAAACTTAAACTCTTAACCAACTGAGCTAACTAGTTTATTTGTCAAGTTTGTGAATCATAACATATTTAATAGCTCTTTCGTTTGTTTACTTTAATAAATTATTAATATGTTTATTAAATTATTATATAATATTATTATGTTAGTAATAGTATAATACTATAAATAATAAACTTTTAAAATTATATCCAACATTATAACTATAATAAAACATAAATGTACATATATTTTATTACATATTTTTATAAACAAACGATGCAATTGTGTTTTTAACGATTCGAACCGTTCAAATTTTAGTTCCTCACTCAAACATAATTCGTGCAAGAAATTAGCTCAATTGGAGATGTAAAAGTGATATAACGGTGGTTGAATTAATGAACGATCATGATTTTTCTAATGATGATCAAATGAGTAGATGAATTTCAATTTGGCCGATTTTTTGTAAGGATGATCTTTGATTATGAATATAGAAAATGAATGGGTCATATTGTTGAAATCACGTTGTGGTCTTCATAATTATGGAAACGACAAATTTTCAACGAAAAAGTTATTAGGGTTTAGGGTTTTTGGTGACCCCTAATTTTGGGTCCCTTTTCTGGCCCATAACAGTAGGCCTAAGGAACCAACCAATTGTTATAAAATGAACCCAAAGTCTATTTCGAAAGCTTAGGTCATCTAAGATTGTAAGGAATGAAATTCAGCTGTTAAAAGAGGATTTAAGAGAGCAAAAGTGACAATATATCAATAAAAGAGGATTTAAGATAGCCTAAGTGACAATATATCGAATCTCTTCTCTTGGTCATACCATGCATAAGGAGTGAATCAGTGAAGTGCAAATTAAAATCTCTACACAACTAGCAAATCAAATAGGTATCTTGAACTTTAATTGAAACCTAAGTCACTTGCTTCAATCAACCATTAAATGCTCAAAAAAAAATCGAGCAATCAATAAGAAAAATCAAAAATCACAATCATACAAGACACATAATATAATGTGGTTCACTCAATTTGGACTATATCTACGGAGTTGTGCTTGAAATTTTTACTAGTGAACAAAAGATTACAACATACAATGAGGGAGGCATATCAAAGCCCATATAGGAGAGTTTAGAGAGAGCTCCTAAGGGAGAGATGATCCTTTAATGAGGTGGAGAGGGCCCTCCCCTTACAATTTCTCATTATAGGATAAAAAACAATAATCCAACAATATGACTAGGGCTGGGATTTTATGCCGAATTACCGAAATTTACCGACAGCCGACCGCAAAGTGCACCGACAATTACCGAAAATTGAGGTAACCGATACCGCCATTTCGGTATTAGTTCCGAACCGTCTATTTTGGTAACGGTATCGGCTTACGGAATACAATACCGGCGGTATACCGATACCGAATCCCAATTTAAAAAAAAATAAAAAAATCATTTTTATACATTTATTTGATTATTTTTATATCGATACAGATTTTTTTTTTGGTTTCACTCTCGAAGTCTCCTTGTGCGATCCCAAATTCCCAACCACTACAGCATTTCGCCATCTCCAGTGACCACCACTACAGCATCTCCGACCACCACCACCACCATCTTAGACCCCAAACACGACCCACCACCACCTTAAACCACCAGTTCACCCACCGTCGCCTCCCTCTCTCCCTTTCTCTCTTTGTCTGACGACTTTCACCAATCACCACCTCTCTCTCTGTCTAACCAGTAACCATTGTCGCCTCTCTTTCTGTCTAACCACCGTCGTTACTCGTCGCCTCTCTCTCTCTCTGTCTCACGGCCCAATCACCCACGTCACGCCAATCAAAAGGTAATTTCTCAATTAGGGTTTCGAATTGGGGTTTTTTGGGTTTCAATTTATTGGGGTTTAAATTTAGGGTTTCAAAGTTTCAATTTATATTTTGTTTGTTAGGAATTCATTAGGGTTTCAATTTAGGGTTTCGAATTAGGATAATTTCTCAATTAGGGTTTTAAAATTAGGGATTAATTAAGGGTTTTGGGTTAGGGTTTGTAATCTGCATATATAAATGGCTTGAAATATAATTGATCTTCATGGTTTCCTTGCAAGGTTGAAGCTTCGTGTTGCTAGCTTAGTGCTTAGTGCTTAGTTGCTTACTGTTAAGAGATTGAAAGTGAAGCTGGCTGGTGGCAACGATCAGGTATATGGATTTCAATATTTCATGGCTTAGTAACTTAGTTTGGCTTAGTTGACATAAATTGGGTTTGATTTTGAATAAATTGAAGTAATGGGATTGTGTAATGTGAATATGTGATTGTTAATTGTGCTTTGTGCTTGCTGAAATGTTAGTATTAGTATGACATATTGACTAATTGACATGTATTAGTGTATTAGATTACAAGGTTGTATGATTTGCATTTTGCAAGGTTGCATTTTTCCACCTAAGATTTGTGTCTCTGTTTTAGGATATGATGGATTCCTCTAGCCAATCAAATACACTAGGTGCCTCATTAGGGTCTGTACCACAATCCCAAACACAAACACAACCTTCACCCCAAACACAACCTTCACCACAAACACAATCTCAACCCCAAACAGTCGCTGAAGTGGGAGGAAAGAGGAAAAAGGGTAGTTCTATTGTGTGGGAACACTGTAAGAAAATCCAAAAAACAGATGATAAGGGGGTAAAGCATACCATGGGGGTTTGCAACTATTGCCAAAAGGAGGTACCTGCTGATTCTAGGAAGAATGGGACCACTGGGTTGAGAAGTCACCTAGATAGATGCAAGCTTAGTCCTTTTTATGATAAGGGAGATCCTACTCAACCTTTATTGACAAATGAGACAATTGGTGCTCCTTTGGCTCCTTGGTCCTTTAACCAACAAAGACATGAACAAATGCTTGTGCAATACATCATTATTGATGAGCAGCCCTTTAGGACAGTTGAGGGAAAAGGGTGGAGAGCCTTCATCAAAGATCTTCAACCTAGGTTCAAGATTCCCGATAGGAAGAAGGTGGCTGCCCTAGTGTGGGATTTGTTCTTAGTGGAAAGGGCTAAGATATTAAGTGTGATAGGTGACCAAAGGGTAAGTATCACAACCGATACTTGGACCTCGATCCAAAACATCAATTATATGGTAGTCACTGCCCATTTCTTGGACAGTGACTGGAATTTGCATAAAATGATCATTAATTTCAGTAAGATCACAAGTCACAAGGGGGAAGATATAGGGAGGTGTCTAGAGGGGTGTTTGAACAGTTGGGGGATAAAAAAGGTGTTTAGCATTATAGTGGATAATGCTAAGACAAATGATGGGGCTGTTGAGTACATGGCCAAAAGGTTCAAGGCATTAAAAACTTTAATGCTTGATGGCAAGTACTTGCATATGAGGTGTGCTTGTCACATCTTGAATTTAATTGTGAAGGATGGGTTGAAGGAGCTTTATCGCTCAATTGAGGGGATAAGGAATTGTGTGAAGTACATTCACTCATCCTCAGCTAGGTTAGACAAGTTTAGGCAATTTGCCATCTTAGAGTGCATGGAGAAGATGGCAAATGTGCCTATGGATGTTTCTACAAGGTGGAATGCCACTTATAAGATGCTTGACAGTGCATTCAAGTATAGGATGGTGTTCAAAAGGATGGGGGATGAATCGGCTCCTTTTGTGAGTTATTTTAATGAGTATGAAAAGGATGCATCAAGAAACCTAGTTAAGAGAGTGGGGCCCCCGGGAGATGAGGATTGGGACAAGGCAAAAGCCTATGTGCATTTTCTTAAAAGATTTTATCAAACAACATTGAAACTTAGTGCCACCAAGACTTGTACTTCACCCATAATTTGGCAACAAATGGTTGGGTTACAAAGTGAGATACTGAAAAAAGTGAGTGATGTAAGAGATCCTACATTGCAAAGGGTGGCTTCTTCGATGATGGCCAAATTTGACAAGTATTGGGGGAGTTTTGAGATAATAAACAAGCTTGTATTTGTAGCTGAAGCACTAGACCCTAGACTTAAATTTGAAATGATTAAAATATCCTTCTCCAATATTGGAGCCGATCCATCTAGGGTTGAAGAAGTTGTGGGTGAGGTTAAACAATGCTTGCTTGCTTTGTATGATGAGTATAAAGGGAGTGGAACCAATGAGAGTGAAGCTGCCCGATATGTAGGGGGTCGGGTAAGGATTGAGATGGCTGATGATGATGTAGAAGAAGATCTAGGAGCCGAAATGTGGAGAGTCCTTATACAACAAAGGGTTGAGCAACGACTTGTGGAAGTATCCAATGAAGTGGATAAATACTTGTTGGATCCTTTTGAGAGTGCAACATCGGCTGATTTCAACATCTTGAATTGGTGGAAAGTGAATGCAACAAGATATCCAATCCTTGCAAAGATTGCCAAGGATATCTTTGCAATTCCAAGTTCTACCGTTGCTAGTGAGAATGCTTTTAGCCTAGGAGGGAGGATTGTTGATCCTTTTAGAGCGTCATTGACTCCAAAAATGGTAGAGGCATTAGTGTGTACTAATGATTGGCTTAGAGCCGAAGAATTTAGCTTCTACAAGGAACCAATGGACGAAGAGGTTGAATTTTATAGGGATCTTGAAGAAATAGAAGCAAGTAAGATTTTGGTGTTTCAAATTTCAATACAATTTAAATTATATTGATTGTTCTGTTCTGTGTCTAAGTTTGTAATTTATTTTACATGCAGCCTCCACTTTGATTCAAGGAAGTGCAAGTGCAAGTGCAAGTGGACCCAGTGCAAGTGCCATGCCTCCTCCTTCTACTACTACATGATTAAATCTGAGGTACTTGCTGGCTGCCTGGTTTGATTATTTCTGTTTGCAGGTTGTTACTAAGTTACTTGGTTTGGTGCAAAGGTTGATTTCTGATGGTTGTTTCATTTGCTGCCTTCCATCTGCCATTTTCCAGCTGCAGAGGTTGATTATTTCTGTCTGCTGCCTTCCATCTGCCATTTTCCAGCTGTAGAGGTTGATTTCTGATGGTTGTTTCATTTGTATAATTTAAGTTTTAAACTTAAGTTTGTAATTTGTAATTTGCAAGGTTGTAACTTAAGGTTGATTTCTAATGGCTGTTTCATTTGTATGATTTCTGATGCCATTTTCCTCCTTCTAATTTGTTAATTGTTCACAGGTTAAGTGT
Source organism: Dryas drummondii (assembly GCA_003254865.1). Taxonomy (NCBI): domain Eukaryota; kingdom Viridiplantae; phylum Streptophyta; class Magnoliopsida; order Rosales; family Rosaceae; genus Dryas; species Dryas drummondii. Next base: position 966,626 of record QANW01005993.1, on the reverse strand, counting down.
ATGTGTGTGAGAAACTTGGATTTGTTTAGGTATTGATATGGAATTATGGATGACATATTGATATGTGATTTTGAATATTTGTTTAGGTATTGGTATTGTATATTGTATATTTGTATGGAATTATGGAATTATGGATGACATATTTGTAGAACATATTGCTGCCTTCCATCTGGCCATTTTGAATCCATATTTTATTTTGGTTGAACAGCATTTTAGGCTTCAAATTGCAGAACAATTCAGGTGTTCGGTATTACCAATACCGCCCGATGCTGCAAAACACCGTACCGCACTGATAAGTGCGGTTACCGCATTCTAGCGGTACGTTATCGGAGCCGAAATACAAGGATTCCGACCTCCTTCGGCCGGCATGCGGTATTAAAGGTTCGGTACGGTTCCCGTACCGAACCCACCCCTAAATATGACACAAGCACAACTATTAACTGTTAGAAGAAGTAGACCCTACAGCATGTAACTAACAGTATTTTTTTTTGCCATGAAATACTTTAACAGTTTAACTAGCCATTTACTCTTGAAATCCTTTATATACATAAATCATAATTGTTCTTAAAGATTTATTATCATTCCACTCCATTCTCTTTCCCATAAGGTCATGATCATGGGTCATTACCCTCAATAGAACATTGGAATAAAAAAGCTAGGGGTAGCTACTACAATTATTAATTGACACGACAAGGATAATTTTCTCTTCACCCCATTTTGGTAGTAGGCATCTTTATTCTAACCCTATCGTGGTCAAGGTACCTTATTGGGTTTAGGGTTTAGACCTGGCCTTATTGGGCCACCCTCTTTTGTAGTTGGAAGTACTTGAGGGCTAGGCCTGGCCTGGTCCTGATCATGATGTACGACAAAAGTTGGGTAGGCCTGACCTAAGGCCTAGGCTAATTAAACCTCCCACCTCAAACCCTCAAAACTTGGGCTCGCTGCTTTTGGACTGCAATTGGGTCAAGATTCTACACATACCCCTTTTCGTATCATCTTTTTTTGGTAATTGGAGGGGGGTGGCTAGGCCCAATTAGAAACATCTCTTCAAAAACATAAAAATTGCAAGAAAAAGGAATGAGTACGTTGTTTGCTACCAACCTACCAACCTAGCCATTTTTCAGTTTTTTAGTTTTTTTCTTTTTTGTTGGAAAATTCGGTCTTTCAAAATTGCAAGCAAAGCCTTTGATAGACATGTTTTTTTGGTCAAATCTTTGATAGACATGTTAATGGAGGGATATGCTTAGCCTAGAAAAAGGAAGTGGACAAATTTGGAGGGTAGGTGGCAAGCAAGGCTTGCTTTAAAGATGAGTTAACTTCCCTTTAGGGAAAAGAGTGCACCCCAAAGTCCACATGAAGTGACATGCTGAGTCGATAAGGAAATTGAAAGAATTTTATCCAAATATTGTATTACGGACTAGCGTGGGCTACTACTAATAGTCTAATACAGCTTGAGTATTGATTTTGTTATAATTCAATCACATAAATTCTGTCATCCTGATGAAATTAAGCCAGTCAATATTTTCGAATATGGGATTATTGTGAATATTTTAATCAAAGCTCATGAGAATTTGCTAATTTAGAACAGGGGGTGGTGTGATAAGCTCTTATGGGTGCAGGCCACAATTAGTGCATGCATGCAACATGATTTGATGAGACACTAACCCTTTTTAGTGATAGCTTTGGGTTGGTATACGAGACAGAGTCGTCTTTCCCAAATTGGAAAATGGAAACTCGCAACCAAATTTTTCTGACCTAAAGAAGGAAACATTCATTTTCTTCAAGGTGCTAAGCAACTTTGACATTTGACAAGCACCAATATACCAATATGAGGAACAGTAGTTAGTTATCTATGCAAATACAATATGTCTCAAATTTTTGACAGGTGCATTCCCTTTATCACAAATTTCGTGAGTGACAACGAAATCTTATCAGATATTTTTGGCAATGTCGCTGTTTGTGATGAAATAATTCAATTTATTTTCCATCAAGCAATAAATTGTTTATCAATGAAAAAAATATATACATTAATCTTTGAGGTTTTATTCTCTAGATGCAGTGAATGGAAGCTTAGTTAGAAGTGTTATCTTGAATTAATATTTGTGACAACGACAATATTTAATTAGTTAAAAGTATTTGTATGTAACATATAAATAGTGTACGGATTCCAAATTTGTATTCTAAATTTAGATTTCAAATGACGTTGTTGCGTTTTATAAATTAATATCATTTACTTATAATAAGTAGAATACACACATACACTCTGTCATATTATTTATGACACAAATTTGAGATCCTTAAGTATTTTTCTTGACACATATGTTGAACATAAATCCTTTAATTTACATGACAATCTTTAATCTCTAATCTAAATCGTTTAATCTAGAAATATGAAGACTCTCTCATCTTGTTTAATTAAGATATTAATAGTAAAACATCAAAATACACTATAATTTGTGGATATCTATTATCTAATAGACGACTTATGTTGAAAACCAACAGATTGCTAAGATAAGAAGAGAATAGTATGTTAGTGTCTAATTACTTTATGGCACGAAATGTTTTTTTTTTTTTGAAATAAAACTGTGACTTTATTAAACGAGATCGTTGCACACAGTTTCAAGAAGCCAAGAAGGCATTACATCAGTCCAAACATAAACACCTATGTGAGACTTGGCATACTGAGCTAACTGGTGAGCCACCCGATTTGTCTCGCGACAGTGAAACTGGCAGACAGCCCCCACAAAAGACGCCAGAAGTATCTTAATTTCCTCCACCAAAACTCCATCTGAATGCATAGAAGGAGCACTATCAGTAATGTAGCGGACGGCGGTTTCAGCATCCATCTCAAGTATAATGTGTTGTACTCCCAAGTCCAGTGCCAAGGTGAGGCCCAACAATGCGGCCTTCAGTTCAGTAGCTTAAGGCGAAAGAGAGCCTGACACCTGCTTTGTCGCTGCCACCAGAACACTGCTAGAGCAGTCACGGATTACTGCCCCCAGCCCACAAAGCCGTTGACCACTTAGTATGCCCCCATCCACATTTATTTTCACAGTTCCCTCCGGCGGTTTTTCCCACCAACTAGGGCCAGGCCGCCCCAGAGTATTTGCCCGCAAGCATGAGTTTGCTTCCTTAAAATCCATCGCGTACTGCACCAGACGACAATAAGCTTCCTCTGGCGCCTCCTTCACGTTATTATGGACCAGAGTATTCCTGATATTCCAGATGCCCCAGCAAATGAAAGCAAAGAGGGTCAGCTTGTCCGTGGAGAAAACCCAATGAGCATATTGAATCAAGTCCATAACCGACCCCCACATAGGCCACCCCACTGCAGCGCACAAGACAGATTGCCTCCAAATTTCTTTTGCAGCCTTGCATTCCCAAATGGCGTGCAGAGAAGTCTCGACCCGTTTACAGCAGCAGGAGCATATTGGATTGTCACGGAGCTTGCGTTGAAAGAGATTAGCATTGCAGGGGAGAATCCCATTACACCAACGCCAAAAAAATAGTTTGATCTTCCCTTGAATCTTAAGTCTCCAAACCCCCCGCCAGAAACCTTCCTGAAAATTTGGGAGGATCCCTTGACTCCCCCCACCCTTCTTTTCCCCATTTGAGCCAACCAATACCCACTTTTCACTGAATAATGGCCATTCTTCGAGTAATGCCAAATTTGGATGTCCTCCGTATGCATCCGACTAAGAGGGACATTGACGATTGCGTCAGCTTCAGGGAGGTTGAAGTGCTCATAAATAAGCTCATAGTTCCACCGTCCTCCTTGAGTAATGAGATCACTAACGTGAAGATCTGACACTAGCAAGGGAGGAGAGTGCACTCCGAAGGTGGATGGGTGGGGCAACCAGCCATCTTGGTACATAGAAATGTTTTCCCCAGTGCCCACTCTCCATCTCGTGCCATTCAGAATTAAGTCTCTAGCCCATAACAGTGACCTCCAGAATAGAGACGGCCTAGGTCCCAGCAGTGCTGTTGAGAACTGCTCCAAATGGAAGTATTTCCCTTTGTGGACCCAGCATATCAAAGCACTTGGATTCGTTAAGATTTTCCAGCCATACTTTGCTAATAAGGCCTTGTTGAAACACTCAATATCTCGAAAACCCAAGCCCCCTTCCAATTTCGAAATGCATAATTTCCCTCATTTTAGCCAATGTAGGTCCTGTTTGGTCTTGTTCCCCCACCAGAATCGGGAGACTAGGGATGTGATCTCTTTACATGTCTTCCTTAGTAGTCGAAAAACGCTCATGTAGTAAGTGGGAATAGCTTGGATCACTGCCTTCAACAGCACCTTTTTTCCAGCCTTAGAGAGCAGTTTTTCCTGCCACCCAGTAATCAGCTTCCAAACCCGGTCTTTTAAAGGGCTAAAAAGACTATTCCTTTCCTTCCCCACCACTCTAGGAAAACCCAGGTACTTTTCATGACATTGGACTATAGGGACAGCCAGAATTTGAGAGATAATGGTGGGATTTAGGTGCTCGGCATTCTGGCTAAAACAAATAGCTGATTTAGTAAAGTTCACAACTTGCCTCGAGGCTTCTTTATATACTTGCAGACTTTTCGTAACTTCCATAGCGGCCATTGGTGACGCCTCCATAAACAAAATACTGTCATCTGCATAGAAAAGATGGGTTATGGAAGGGGCAGATAAGCCTACTTTCACCCCCTTAATGAGGTTCCTTCGTTCGGCGTCATATAGCAGGGAACTAAGCCCCTCCGCACATAACAAAAATAGATAAGGTGAGTGCGGGCAGCCTTGACGTAGACCCCGTTGAGGTGTGATGTGTCCCCTAGGAACTCCTTCCAAAGTACTGAGAACCTAACAGTTGAAATGCAATCCATAATTCGTCCCACCTACTGTTCATGAAATCCCATTTTCAGCATTATAGCCTCTAGGAAGCCCCACTCCACACGGTCATAGGCCTTTGCTATATCAAGTTTAAGCGCCATCTTTGGTGCTGCAGTAGCTTTTTGTGTCTTAATCGTATGAGTGAGTTCAAAAGCCGCAACCACATTATCAATTATTTGGTGACTCGGAACAAAAGTACTCTAGTTCTCAGAGATCACATTTGGCAGCACCCCTTTCAATTTGTTTGCTAAAGTTTTGGCGACAATCTTCTAGAGAACATTGGACAGACTGATGGGTCGAAAATCAGTTACTCGGTTTAGGGTGTCAATTTTTGGGATAAGTGCAATAAGGGTGTCATTAACACTACCCACACTGCGAGTACCGTGCATCACTGATAAACAAAATTCAATCACCTTATCCCTCACAATGTGCCAGTATTTTTGGTAGAAGAGGGCAGGCATCCCATCGGCCCCCGGAGCTTTGGTTGGGAACATATGAAAGAGCACTTGTTCTACCTCCGCTCGTGTAAAAGGATGCAATACATGTCGAGAATTCGCTGCATGTCTAAGGTGCCAGTGGTGGTGAATAATGTAGTAAAATAAGCGCAGAACATGCTTCCCATTTCCTCATCCTCGGTGATCTAGTCATGGTGATCATTAAAGAGGCCATGAATAGAGTTGTGCTGGCCCCTCTCTTTGGCATGAGCATGGAAAAAACGGGTGTTCTTATCTCGTTACCGCAGCCAAGAAATGCGAGAGCGTTGCCGCCAATAAGTTTCATCCTCCTTAATTAATTTTTCCAGCGAGTCCTCCAATTCTCCGTGCTTACTGAAAATTGTGTTGGTGGTGGACAGCGCCTTGTTTCTCTCAATCTCTAGTTGCAATCGGTGTATCTGTTTTTGACGACTTCGGAAGAGCTTTGAGCTCCAATTTTTCAGTTGACTAGCACATCTGTTGATACCTTGCAGAATTGCAGCCCCCGCCAACACCGTGTCTGCCCACACATTCCGGATCACATCTTCACAACCATTTTCACGGATCCACCTCTGTTCAAAATTAAATCGACGATGTCGATATGCCTGCAGGGTGCTGGAGGTGCGAGGCATTAGTCTAGCCAGGATTGGGATATGATCAGACCCAGGGAGCTGGATATGTTGGGTTGTCATCGCGCCAAAAAGGTCGAGCAGCCCCCAATTCACAACCACCCGATCCAGGCGTTCTTTTACATAGCAGACCTCATCTCTTCTACATTCCCACGTGAACGGATCACCACTGAAGGGAACATCCGAGAGGTTACAATCTAGAAGAGTCTCCCTGAAATCACGCATTTGATTTTCCGGTTTCTCTCTACCCCCTATTTTTCTCCTGGAACGAGAATCTCATTAAAATCTCCAAGTACTAGCCATGGGCTGGTTTGGAGCCCACCAAGCCGCCGCAATAATTCCCATGAGTGTCTTCGATGACTAACCATTAGATTGCCATAAAAGCTAGTAATACAGAAATAAGGGCGCCCATCCTGCATGGATTGCATGTTAATGTGTCCTTGGGAATAGGACAGTAAATTCAAATCTAGCCCAAAACGCCATAACAAAATCAGACCTCCACTTAGACCTCGTGTTCCCACGTATATTGAACCTTTCATTCCCAATTTATAATATAAATTCTCTATTTGATTATCCCTCATTTTCGTCTCCATTAGAAAAATGACGTTCGGTTTCCTCTCTCTCACAATATTCATGAGAGAGTTGAATGTCCGGGGATTCCGGAGACCCCGAACATTCCAACTTAGATGTACCATTGTTCGTGGTGGGCCGGGGTATCCGGACCCACCACTTTAGCCCCTAGAGCTGAGGCTTGTGTATTTTCCATAAATCTTCCTTTTTTCTTCGCATTTGAGTGAGGTATATCCCCCTCCGACTTTCTTTTTCCCCCTCCACCTGTTCCTTCGGATTTCATCCCCCCCTCCCGGGAGGAGAGTCTCACAGGTAATACTTTTGGTTTTATTCCACTGGGTCGGGCGCCCTCACCGCCTCCCCTCCTCTCAGAAGCCGTGCCTGGGGGTTGTAGGACTTGTTTAAGCACATTACTGAGATTGGTAACTTTATTTCCTTGGGGTGCTCCCATGTGTTCGGGGTGCGCCTCCTTACACCCCTGTCTCTGCTCCGTTTCTGTTGACGCCCCTTCCGCTGCTCGTTCAGGGCGTCTTTCCTTCTCTTCCTCCCTAGCAGTGTATTTTGCTAGGACCCGTGTTCCCGCACCCTTTAAAGGGGTAGGGGTGAGGGCAGTTTGCCCCTAACTTAAGCCTGCTTTTATATTCTCGAATACTGCCTTGATCGGGATGGAACCCCTCCCTTCCATATTACCCACCAAGGGAGCTGTGGTCGTACTCAATTTCAGGCCCCCCTCGCTAGGAGTGGCATCCGGCTGAGTAGCCCCCTGCCCCACCTGCGCATTTTGGGTTTCCCTATCTGTAACCTCCTCTACAAGAGCCTCAACAGCCTCAGCTACTTCCTCTATGCGCCCCCCTCTTCTAGCCTCCACCGGATTAAACCTTCCAGGCTCGCTTCTTGCCAACAGCCACTCCCCCTATTGGTATGAGGGATTCTTCTTTTGGTCCTCCGGGATGAAATCACATACTTTGGATTGATGTCCAATTCTCCCACATGCATGACAATGATGGGGGAGACGTTTATAGTGAAACTCTACCGTGGTCATCGCTCCCTCATCAAGGAGAAGTTTTTTAACCTGGGGTAGCGGTCGGGTCACATCAATTCTCACTCGAACTCGAAGAAATCTGCCTACCAGATGTGCCTCAAAGCCTCCAGCAACCTCAATACATTGCCCTATTCCATCTCCAATAATCTTCCCAATTTCCTCCGTCATATAGTCAAGTGGTAGGTTATGGCATTGCACCAAAAAATCTGCAAATTTTAGTTGCATCTGCGACGGGGCCATCTTGCCATTCGGTTCTTCCAGTAGTACCAGTGCTCTATCGAAGGTCCATGGTGCTTGCAGGAGCACCTGCTTCCTATCCTCCACGAATGCGAAAGTGAACAAGAAAAGGTTTGGTCCCAAGTCTTTCACAGTCACGGTCCCCATGGCATCCCATAACTTCACCATCGTCTGTTTGAAAGCAGCCCGATGAAAAGCTTTTTTCGTCAACACATGTTCCACCAAGCTGCGCTTTATGATCTCGCTATTTGTCGTCGGGATCGGTCTCATAATCGGAATTGCCTCAACCTCGTCTTCAGTTAAGGTCAGGGTTCTAGAGAAGCTTGTTTCAATCTCCTCCATCACTCTGATGTTTTCTATCAGAGAGGATGCATAGAAGGATGTTGATCTGAGCCTGGGCTCAAACGATGTCGGCCAGATGTGGAAGGAAACCAAACCCTAGCCGTCAAAACCTAAGGCTTTGGGTAGAAGTTAGGTTTCGAAAAAAAACTCCCGCTTAGAGGAGGAGAGTGCCCTGGTCAATGGCAAGAAATGTTTAAAATCATGCATGATCATCGAACCCTTTTTCTACTAGTGTATATATGAGTACAGTGGGATGAAAAATGAACTATATATTATTATTATCATTATTAAAACATAAATTTTTTGAGTTTTTTAGCTAAAATATAGATGCATATTTAGATGAATAAAGAACATAAAATTCATCAAAATTAAAAGAAGAAAAGTTGAATTAAATGGCTTAATTAGCTAGATGTTCTTGGCCATCAATCAAAGTTGAATTAAGCCATAAAATTATTACTTAATTACATATTTATTTTTAGGCACAACATGTTGCTTTCATAAGGATGGGCATCCAAGCCTAGATCATATATTTCCTGTGGCCATGATCTCAATCGTCTTAAATTTTCTGCCCTCGCTCTCAACTTTCACAAAAGTTATTATGCCGGCCCATTCTTATCTCACCACATCTTTTTTTCCTTAATTTCTTATATATGCGCATTTGTTTTTCCAAGACTATAGTTCAAAATTCTGACAATTATTAGATATTAGCATAAAAAACAATTTTTTCTTACCAAATATCTGATTTATTATTGCTTAACTATTAATGTGGATTATATATCATTACTTATCTGATCTACTATTGCAACAAAATGTTCTCCTTTAATTTGTCTTAGTAAGTTGGTTATCCTTAAATGGTAGATAATGTACTCGATGAAATACCTAATTAAAAGATTGAGGTAGATATTCTATTGCATTTTCTCATCCTCTACCTCAGCCAAACATATATGCGGGTCTTTCCAGTTTAGAAATTTTTTAAAATATAAACAAATTATTTTGATAATATTTAATTTCACGATTTTCTGATTTGGTCAACTTTTTATAAAGATAATCTTTAAAAAGTGATTTAAAAATAAACTGTTTTAATTATGAAACTACACCGCGAAATAAAAATGATAAAAAAAGAATTAAATGAAAAAGTAAAAATGAGAAGATATCTATCACTTGCTCTTATAGGTAATGTAAATATAAGAATAAATTAGCATAGGATGCTTACGCATCTTACTAATTAACTTCTAGTACACCTATTATTAAAATATAACAATAAGCTAACATTTATTATTTTTAGGTTACTTATCTTATTTAGTTTAGTTTCAGTTTCTTTTTTTTTTTTTTGTTCTTTTTTTGTTTTAAATCTTCTTCTCTTAGATTTTCTTAGTTTTCTTTTATATATAAAATTTATATTTATCCAAAATGTAGTGAAAATATGTCTAAAATCACAGTTTCAATTTAATGTTCACTGAGACTGTTTTGGTTTGATTGGAGTTGTGTTAGTTTCAATTTTTATTTTAAGTGAGTTGGATTAATTTTAGTTTTTTATTCAACCTTTTAAAAGATTATCTGCAAATTAAATTTATGTATTAAGATAATTTTGATTAAATTTGTAGTTTATCAAGGCACTCTAAATAAAGATAAATGTGTGTCCAAGACTCTATTTCCTAGCTTTCACCCACACCTGACTTTCTTTACGAGAGCAAAGTGTGAAAGTGGGGGATGCACACCTAACATGGAAGCCACTTTTTAAAACCCAGCCCCAATATTTATTTTCACGCATTAATAATACCACCTCATAGGGAACGAATAAATGGCCACAGAGGAATGCCTTTTCGTGGCCGCTTTTAAAACCACCACTCACCCAAGTTTTTTGTCGACAAGAAATAATATATTATCTTTCCATTCTAGGAAACTCTTCAAAATCAACCTCAATTGTAAATTGACTAATTAAGGTAGCCAGGGCATCGGACAAAAAAAACAAAGGTAGGCAGGCCCAGCCCTTTTGTTTTGGGTTTTTCTATCTCACTCTCATCTCAGCCATCTGGGTTCCAAATGCCATCAAAATATCTTTCATGGGGGTGGACTGTGATCTGTGAAGTATGAACTGTGAACTGTGAAAGTGAGTTTCACCCATGTGCCAAGCGCGTGAGTGTCGATTGGTGTGTGTTTGTAAGATGAGAAGAACTTCCATATAATCATGTTACAATGACATGACATCATCTCCACTCTCTTATTAATTTTCTCTCTCTCTCTTTCTCCCTCTCATTGAATTGTGACTCCACACCATCTGTCCATATACATAGGGACAGGTAAGTTTTTCTCGTGTAGGATAGGTCAATTTTATTGCATCGTATGTGAGCACTAATAGCACTAGCACGTGCATGGGAGGATGTAATGCAATTGTTCACTTTCATTTTACTTTGGTCATAAATTTAAGATTCATTGAACTCGGTCGGTGTGCAGTACGGCCAATTAAGAACTCATGTGTAATTATCATTTTTTTTGCGGTTTTCAATACTATTAAAATTCTTAAAATAACAAGGATAGTGACATGTAGAGGTGATATAATTCATATATAAGATAGAACATATATCCATATACATATAATACATGTGCAATGATTACAAATTTACTTATATGAAATGAAAATTGATAAAAGTACTGGCAAATGGCAATGGAGTAACATATAAATTATATAATTGCTATAGTAACTTTAGTTATTATTAAAATTCTTGAATGTAATAGAGATATCATCGACATTTCTTGTACATATATACACGTACAATAATATTACATGCATAATAATTTTTTCTAAATTATTTTATAAGAAAATATTCATAAATTGTAGATACCAATAATTGACAATGACATGATAGTATCAAATCAAAATTAAAATACGATCAAGAGTAAATAGAACATGAGTGATCACATTACTAAATTTAAATTTTATTTGCGAAGAAATAGCAAGACCACTACAATTAAAAACAGTACAATCCATTAACTACACGAGGTTATCTTTTAACCAAGGTGTTAAATTTTGATTTTTTGGGATGTCGAAATCGAAACTCATATTTGTTAAATTTTTTAGATAATTTCGCCGAAATCCTCAGCGGTGAGATCTGATTTTAGGTTTTGGAAGGCTGGGTTTTTGGAGAAAAATAGAGCTGTGGCAGGGAGGAGATCGAGGGAGAAAGAGAAGGTGGCGGCAGGGGGGAGAAAGAGGTGACGGCAGGGCAAGATGAGCGAGAAAGAGAGGAGGGAGAAAGAGGTGAGGGTGATAGTGGGTTGGTGTCTGGTGATGGTGGATTGGAGATGTAGAGAGAGAGAGAGAGGATGAAGAAGAACTAAAGAAGAAAAAACAGTGGAGCGCTGGAGCCTCGGGGGAAGGAAGGAAAGAAAAATTTTAAAAAAATTAAAAAGAGAAAAAAATTAAAAGGTTTAGGGTTGATTGAGGTTTGGGGTTTGGGGTCTTTGAGCAATTGTAAAGAAAAACAATGGTTTAGGATTTTGTTTGGCCGTTTTGAAGATTCGTTTAGTTGTTTTTAAACCCTAAATTAGTAAAATCTAATATATTTCTATATAAAAAATAATTTAAAATACCATAAAGGGCCTAAACCCTAATATCATATACTATATCCTAAACAATATAAAATATAGATTATAAAATATATAGGGTTTAGTGTACAGATTATAGAGTATAAATAATATACTAATTTCATTTATTCATTATACTAATTTTATTTAACAGTATATATTTGTCTCCAACGTGCGTTATATTCATCTTATATCACATGAAAGTACTATATAATTTGGTTTCTTCAATATTTTTTATCAATTTAGTAGATAATATGTTAAATAAACATATGGTAAAGTTTCATTCAAAATTTCCGTATTTTGATAGTAATTTCCGTCATTTCCATTTAATTTTTGTCGAAATTTTCGTCAAAATTTTCATCGAAATTTTCCGAAACCTGAAATTTTATTTCTTGCTTCTAAGAAAAAATATAAGCCTTGTTCCTTCCTGCAGCACAAAATGTGGTGCAAGAGCCACTATAGAAAAACAGAATGAAGAGCAAAATTGAAGTATTTATTTTGACACAATAAGTTAATAACCTTGTTAATTATTTGAATTAATTAAACTCATGTATGGTAGAATACCAGCAGATTTCCTGTGAGATTGGGTTTTGTTTGTTGTAGGAGGAGTTGGACAAAAACCACTTGGTATTTCAACCTAGCTATCGCAAGTGGTGATACAGTACTGAAACCCAGTTTTATACCTCCGTACTTTCCTTTTTTTTAATTTTTTTAATAACAAAATGAAGAGGATTTCTTTAAACTATTTCAAAATTGCATTGCGTAACTGAAATATTTGTGTTCATGAATCACATTATATATTCTGATTTAAATTAACATCGATGTTTTTTATTTAACATAATTTTATGTTTAATTAAGATAGAGGTATTAGCTAGGGTCTAAGTTGGAAGATTATGCTGTATGGACTCAAATATTGTGTTCATGTCCCAAAGGACAAGCCAGATTGATATTAAATCAGATGTGTTCTTGAAAAAATTGTTTAGTACAAAATTAATCTTTTAATATTGTGAACTATAAGCTAGATTAGCACTTTATTAAATTTGGTACTAATTTAGCCGTTAGGGTTAGCCGTCTTATTTAGGGATGGCCAAATTGCCTACAAGTCGATGCTATACCGTCTAAATTTAACAATGAGAATGAATTTACTTGCTTCTAAATTATCATCTAGGTTTTTGATTTTATTACACTCCAATATATGCATATCATATGCATGTTCCACATGGAAAATGCAACTTTATATCATTGAATTCTAATTATGCATATAAAATTTAAGGAGTTCATGGTTAATTTGTAAGAGCTAGCATCCCCTTGCAATTAACCCAACTCTTTTTAAGAAGGGGACCATATGAATAACCAACTTTCTTTCTATATCTCTAGCTGTCGCATTCACAAAGGGTAGTTTTGTCTTGTGGTCCAACCCCAATTGCTTGGTGCAAGACCAGTGGAATTTTAGGAACAGCTCATTATCTTTTGCAATTTATGTACCTGTGGATGAGATAATTAGACATCTGAGGTATTGTCTCCAATTGTATACCTACTGGATTCCTAGGCAACAGCTTTCTTTTTGTCTTCATTTTCAACCATAAAATAGTTGGATCATTGTTATAAGAAATTGATGTACTGCTCACCCTTTGTCTCATTGAATTCCCATGATACCAATTTTTTCTTCTAACGTACCCCTACCATATTTGGTTCCATGTTAATTGTAAGATCTTGGGACCTTTTTTTTTTTTTTTGTTACAAAGGTAGGCCAAGGAAAGAGGCCTTGAGGGGGGAGGGGGGGATCGAAACCCGGTGAGGTGGGGGCAGCACAACTGCTTGTCCAACTGGCCTACCCCAAGTCCTCGATCTTGGGACCTTTTCACCCAATGCTAATTAGTGGTGGATTTGATGCTTTAATTTTTGGGGGAATCTTGATAGAATCAAATGAAGGTTGTAAATTGTAAATTTTTCTAAATTCAAATGTCACATTAATCAAATTTTTTATTAAGTGGTGAAGTAAAAAATAGGTCAAAATTCAAGTAAATAAAATATAATAAAGCCTTTTTATTATGATATTAAAGTGCGGACTACCTACGTCTCAAGTTAAATGGTTATACATACTTTTATGTTATCCAAAAAATTGATAATATATTTGATTTAAGTGTCATTACAACTTAATCCGATATATAAAGTTTGCAAAGAATAAATTTATTTAGCATTTAAAGCAGGGAGATCCTTAAGGAAAATTTTGGTTCCCTTCCCCAAAATGGCCATGCAAATGTAAAATTGTGCCCAAATCCTTTCATCTATTCTGAATTAATTTTTTGGTCAGTCCAGATCAATTAGATAAGAGCTTCAGGCCATGGATTAATTGCTTTATTTATTTTCTTGAGGTCACCTCCTAATCACACTTTTAACGCCTTCCCACGTATCCCAATTCAAACCCAACTAGGTTCTCAACAATTTGGCAATTGTATAGCCTAGATCAGCCTTTACCTAAAACATGCATTGCCCAAGAGTCTCACTTTTATGATGGACAACCTCCATTTTACTTAACATCACAATGGAATCAGCTCATAGCTAGCTAGGGTAGCAAGAGAGCAAGTTGTTTGCTTTTGTTGCCATGCAAATGACTAAATGACTATTCTTCTAGCTAGGGCAAGCTAGTGAAAGTACTTGATCAAGAACTCATGAGCTAGCTAATGCCTAAGTTAGCTCCATGTCTATATATGGTTCTATATATATGTTAGGCTAGCTAGTTTCTTTCCAATCCTTTGAATGCTGAATACATGTTCTTTTCTTTTAGTGGGGGAGTTCTATGGAGTATCCGTGCTTTATGATTAAGGTCTTGAATGCAAAATTCAAAAGGACAAGGATAATGGCACTCCTAGCTCCTAGCTAGGTGCTTTCAGGTTACACACTCACACGGAAGTCTAATTTTTGCTCTCAACCAATATTGTAGGGTGTGCTCAAAACCAGATAACCAAAAACGTTTTTAGTATAGTTTGGCAGAAACAAACAAAAATATTTTTGGGAACAGAGAGACAATTTTAGTGCTTCTTAGGGCTCGTTTGGCAGTGCTTTTTAGAAATACTTTTATTTAGTAGCGCTTTTATCAGAAACACTTATATTAAGAAGCGCATATAAATTTTTATAAAACTTATAAGTTGTTCAAGCAAAAGCACTTGAAAGTGCTTCTTAAGAAAGCACTTGTCAGATGCTTCTCAAAAAATTCCTTAAAAGCGCTTTTATAACTCAGAAGCACTTCTAATTATTTTTGTCAAACGCTACCAAAAGTGCTTTTACTAATTTGAAAGCGTTTTTAACAATTTTAAAAATAGTGTCAAACGGCTCCGAGAGAAACACATGTATTTAGAAAGTGCTTCCAAATGAATTTGTAAAAGAATCACTAAAATTTTTAATGATATATTATAAGTGCTTTTAGCAAAAGTACAACTAAAGTTTGAATACTAATCAACTAGATATTATTTTAATAGCCAGTATTTCTTGCAACCTTGTTAGAAAATGCTTCAAGTTCAAACATCTCCCCTCTTGTAAGAGTAAAAATACTAAACCCAAATGTTTTACTCTTAAATCTCAAAATGACGTTATTTTAAACATAAACACAATATCAGCACAAAAACCATCATAAAATATTATATCTTTCAAAATACTCTTAAGCAAAAGACATTTTGCTTTAAGCATTCTTAAATAAGCTTGTAATTGTAAGGAAAACAATAAAAGAGTATTTTGGAAGGTATAAGATTCTATTAGAAATATAATTATACATATATAAAAGTTTTAAACAATATTAATTATTTTAACTATGTACACAAATAATTTTGAGATGAATAAATTAATATATTAAGAGGTCCGTGCAAGGGGGAGGTGCGAAGGAGCAGATGGGGTGTAAATTTGTGGACATAAAAACAAGAACAATACTTGGGTCATCCCTTAAGGGTATCTCAAGGTCACTCAACTTCTCTAAATTCTGATTTCGATAATGTCGGCGTATAATCGAAATCGTTAACTTTTTAGATCATTTATTATAAATATTTTCTACAAAAAATTAACTCAATAAAAAATTGTTTGGTTATATAACTATTGTCGATTAAATAAAAAAAATCAACGGTTTGGTAAATAAATTACTTTTTAAATGAATTTTTTTTAATTGACAATAGTTATATAATTAAATAATTTTTTATTAATTTAATTTTTTGTATAAATAATTTTTAATATATTATATAAAATATGAACAATTTTAATTATGCGTTAATATTCATAAGTATTGTTCTAAAACCAATTCCGAAAAAGGAAATATACGGAAGCAGAGAAGTGAGTCAGTGAGTGAGAGAGAGAGAGAGAGCAAAGCAAAGAATTGATGGGTGGATGTTTTAAAAGCTAGAGAGAGGGAGAGGGAGAGAGCGAGTGAGGGTTGAGCAATGAGCGCGTCCCAGAAAGAGCAACCAAAGGAGTAGTTTGTCTGAGTGAATGATGAAAGCGATCTAACACACAACTGCACAGTATATATAGGACCAATGCAATGCCACCTCCACAGTCAAGTCCCAGTCTGAGAGTCACAGTGACATTCATGATATCACAAATACCGGCTAGCTAGCATCGGACACAAAAACAAAAGTGAAAAGACAAACACACACCACTCCTCTCAATAATGAGATCAAATAAAGAAACCCAACCCCCCAAACGCATTTCCATCCGTTGAAGGAATCACATTTTGGGAAACCCTCTTCTTTATAAGCATAAGACATTATCCGATCCAAGGCAACCTTGTTTATGTTACTTTTTTTTCTTTTGCCCATATTTAACATGTTATATTATAAATTCAATATTATAGGGTTTGTAGCGCTTTAATACTGTTGTGTTACATACCAGCATGGACCTATTACTAATTTGAGTTCAGTATTAATATTGCCCTCAGTTTAACCGTCTGGACAATAAAGTCGGTTATAAGATTACGATATTGCCCTCAACTATAAAAATGAGACATCCAACCCTTGCATAATGCATATTACTTGGCCTACCATATAGTGTGCAAGTATATATAATGAGCGCATAAAATTTGGGGGCCTTCAACAGCTGAAGGCTCGAGGCGGTTGCTTGCTCCTTCATCTACCCTCAGGGTTGATTATGCTGAACAAGCAATTAATATAAGTTGCCTAAAAGAGCCTCGGTATTATTAGTAATAAATTACTACGTATTTATACATTGTAAATTATTATATCACATTTTTTTATATGGAATTTCTTTTGCATCCATAATGTGTACGTAGTTACACAGACTCTATAACAACACATGTGCAACACGTGTATGCTACGATAAAATGAGATATGTATATAGATTCTTTCTATTGAGCTATATTTTAACTTATTTATATTGATGTATACTTTATTAAGACCCACATGAGTCATTTTATGTCGATCTGAACTGTTCATTTTTTACATTTTTATTGATAGATCATCTTTGCAAAAAATTAGCCAAATCGGAAATCATTTGCGTATCTATTTATTTTATCAAAGTTAGATAGGTAAATAATTTTCGATTTGATTAATTTTTTGTAAGGATAATTTATCAATGAAGATGATTTTGTAAACAGTTCAGATCGATACAAAACGATTTGTGTGAATCCCAACAAAATCATACTTTAGCATATATAAATTAAAATATATCTCAATAAAAAGAGTATATATATATATATGGAGTGAAATTAACGGTAAATCAGGTTTTCTGAGTTGTTAACAGTGCTTCATAGATCCGACGCAAAAGATCTTAGAGTGAGGGACTTTAACCCACTACAGGACAATCACGCTTTGTTCCCTTTTAGAAATTGGAGTCTTTCCTCCATTCAATTCAAACCCGAATTGTATAAAGCCGCGTGGCAGCAACGTTAGTGCTTTGGACCACTTCACACATCACTTATGAAGAAATCTACGGTATACATAAGAATTTTGTATTTATACTTTATATGAATAATAAAAATAAAAACAAATATTCATCTTACGTATTACCAACTAATTATTTTTTTTAGTGTTCCTTATTTTGTTCTACAATGTTAAAAGAGGTGCAACTTGCAAGTCCGAGTTTTTCTTCCTCAAATAAAAAAATATATATCTTAAATATTGAGAGAAAATAACAAATGAATGAGACATACCATACATGAAACATGCCAACATTTAAAAGTCAACACAATTCATTTTTAGATGTTCGAAAAAATTTGTGTCGGCATTCAAAGTGCTCGATTAGCACTTTCTCTAGATGAATTTATTAACTTGAAAATAACATCAACCAATTCACCTAGATTGATAAAATCAATTCACTTTAGTAATAAAATTTTATAATTAATTATAGTGGAATATTGTATATTAAATTCTTACTCAATAATTTTGTTATATTCTACTATTTCCATGCAACACGCACATTAATAAAATAGAATTAAGTACAGGGTTGCATGTTAGGTCAAAAGATAATGAAGAGGAGTAGCAGTAAAAATCAGAGTGGGGTTACGATTCTTTGCTTCAGAGGCCATGTTTGCTGCCCCGCTCTCACATGCAAAGAGATGGAATCTCTTCCTCTTTCGGTACTTTAGATTTACATGTTCTTTGCCTAATAAACACAGCCTTCAATTCAGTGGCCAAAAAAAAATAAACACAACCTTCAATTCATAGTTTTATCCGAATCTTATGAAGGAATTTAGTCGTTCATTCTAAAATTAATTGGCAATAGAAGGAGTAGCTAAAATTCTTATACACCACTATAAAATGCTTCACATTTTCAATGTGAGATATTTTTCTCAACACGCCTTCGTAAGTATAGCAGCATCATATTGAGTGATGTAGAAACACGTTTGGCCGTTTGGCCCAACATGTAGATATATAGTCTGCTCTGATACGATGAAGGAATCTAGGCATTCATTTCAAAACTAATTGACAATATGAGGAGTAGCCTAAACCCTTATAAACTACTATGCAAGGTCTCGTTTTATCTTCTACTAATTTTGTTTAGTTTTTTATCTTAAGTTTATATCTAAAACTATGTTGTTTTATATTTTTATATAATTTTTTAAAAATAAAATCTACACTCTCTATATCTAAAATACTTAACTCTTAAACTCCAAAACAAAACCGTTTTAAACATAAAAACAACGTCAGCATCAAAGCCAAAGAATCTGTGTTGGCTTCCCAAGATTAGACCTAACAAAAACACACACAACCTGTTAACAGGGCACGAAAATTTACGGGTTTGGGTTCGAGATTATCGGGCCGGGTTAATATCAGTGTCACATGTTAGTGATCTGTTAAAATAACAGGTCGGGTCGGGTCAATTCGCAAGTACTCATTATGACCCATTAAAGAATAAATATATATTTTTTGGAGATTTAGAGTTCAGTCTATTTTATGAACCTTTTTTAAACTAAGACCGGTAGTGATTTAATATTTTTAATTAAGTCATTTTATTTTTCTTTTTGACGACTTTATATTAGGTTTTAACGTATATATAATATATAACTTTTACAAAGCCCATTCTACGCTCTAGGAGATGAAATATCATTCAAATAGAGGTAAATACCCTTCAAATCGAGGAAATACTTTATTATGAATTAAAATGATTTTTTTTATAAATTTAAAAGACTTTATTATAAATTAAAAGAATTTTCTTATAAATTATTATGAATTAAAATGATTTTCTTATAAATTTTAAAACACCTTCGGTCTACATCTAAAAACGATTTTTCTAAAAGACTTAAGCCTAATTATCTCTATATTTTTTTATGAGATATTATCATTTAATTTGTACATTTCTTAGATATTTCTTATATGAAATATTTAAAATATACATTTATGTAATACAAACTATTTATTTATGTGATAAAATATATTTATTTATGTAATAAAGTATATTTAATTCAATTTTTTTTTTGTTGAAAAATGTATATATTCTTTCTTAACGGGTAGTGTATACTTGTTATTTTTTGAATTGGGTTCGGGTTGAAGTTTTTGTCACTCGTAAATTAATGGGTCAGGTCGGATTTACCCGTTATCACTAACAAGTTGTGTCGGATTTGACCCGAACCCACTTCACCTAACCCGTTTGCCAAGTCTACCCAAGATTGGTTGAATAATTAAGTTACAAATTTTTGTTTCTTTTGTTGGCATTTTTTAATAAAAAATGCACAAGAATGTTGAGCCGTAGCTAGCGTTGATCAGGAGGTATATACAATACACAGATATGTATACCATAGGTGGACATGCTTATATATATATAAGTATACTCAATTATTATGACTTAATATATAATGATGCAGACTTCAAGAATAGTGCAGATGAGAAGGGAATATATATTGTATCATATGCACCTCAAAAAATCTAGGTGTGACGCACATGATGACGAAAGCAGCTCTTGTATTTTATTCGCATCTACCCAACAACAATATCTGAATGAGGTGGATGATTAAATAATATAATATACTTATATATTCTTATAATATAGTACAACTAGCTGCTTGCTATGGATCATATATAATTACTATATACCATTTAAAAAAGGTTCTTCGTATTGTCGCATGTTCTAGGTTCTAAGTTCTAACCCGCTGAAAAACTTGACCTAGTTATTAAAGCCCCACATCAAATCCGACCCCTTTTGACCAAATTTTTTTGCATACCACGTATGTATAGGAAACTCAAATTCATACGCATATGACGTACGTGTACCCTTTTTAATCCCTGATGTGGTAGATTTATTTTTAAACAATAGAATTTTTATTTTTATATTAACGTTAGATACAAATTATTACTATAAATAAAAGAAAAAATTAGAATTTAATCATTTTAATATTTCTTATTTGGAAAAAAAATCTTTTTTTTTTTTTTCAAATAAAGTCTTTATTTTTTCTAAATAAAGTCCTTTGACAATTGTCTTGTAAAATAAATGTCATTATTATTTTTATTTTTTGAGAATATGGTACGGGTTCATCTCATACTTTTCTAAAATATAGAATAAAGTTTGTAAAGGCTGCATGTTAGATTATAACTCTGAAATTTTGGGAAGAAATGTCTATTATTTTTTTTATTTTTTTAGAGTATAAGATACGAGTTCACCTCAACCTTCCTAGAATATAGAATGAAATTTGTGTTCCCAATTCAGATTGTAAAGGAGTTTAAGGGATTTTAAAATTCATAAAATCTATCAAAATCCAAAAAAATTAAGTGGAATTCTTATAGAATTTGTTATGTGTAAAAGATTCATTCAAATCCAGCCAAATCCATCCAAATCCATTAAAATCATTCATTTAATGAAATCCATGACTTTTTGAGGACACCTAGATTTCATTAGAATCCATTAAAATCTGAGTTGGGGACACCTAAAATTCATTGGAATTCATTAAAATCTAAATTGAGGACACCTAGATTTCATTGGACTTTTAAAATCCAATGAAATCTAAATTGGGGACACCTTCTAAGAGTTAAAATCTAATATAAAGCTGACAAAATAAGACTTGAGAAAAAAGTATAAATACATTGCCGAATATTTGAAAATGGTCACCAAATACTCGGCATCTGATATGTGTAAAAAAAAAAAAAAAATTAATAGACCCATATTATATAAAACTTATTTTATAAAGAGAGCAGCGTTGTTTTCATTTTCAACTCTCTATTGCTTGAAAAGTAGTAGGATTAAAACGGAAGTAAACCCAAACCCTTCAACCCTTTTGGTCACTTTCTCTTTTTCTCAGTCACTGTTCACTCTTTCTTTCTTTCTTCTTTTCTGTCCTTGAAGGTTTGGGCTAGAATGAGAGGTCCCTCTCGTCATAATAGCAGTGTCTGACTGCTTTTGGCGGAGAGAACTGATTCAAAGGACACTGACGATTGCGACTATTCATCACCATCCGGTGATATTTCCAAGACAATTACAAAATACCCGTTTTCGTATTGCCCGAATTTCTCTTTTAATAGTAATTTCTTAAGCTTCATTTTTCACCCTTTGTTTTCTCTCAACCAAATCATGCAACCCATTACCCTATTAGGGAACTAAAGAATCAGTACTCAACCACTTTTGTCACGAAAAAGAAAATTATCAAAATGGAAAAGATGACAACCATTTAGAGATATCAAAACCCATTATAATAATAATTTAAATAGCAGTAAATTAAAAAAAGAGGATGAAATCAGCTCTTTTTTGTCAGAAGACTCAGAATATCTAGTTGAAGATTTCGTCCATTTGTTAGTTTGACCATATTGACCAACAACATTTCCCAGAAAATATGGATTTTCTTTCTCGACGACATTGTTTTTTTTTGGCTCCGATCTGAAAGAATTGATGGAGTTAGGAAAATGGCTGGGAAAGTTGATCATCATGTTTTATATGCTTACAAAACAAACATTGATCATAATTAGTTGGGGAAATGATGATCGATCAATTGGTGGTGTTGGTGTCTAAGCTTAGCTAGCTAGGAAGCTAGCGTCTGGTGAGAGCTGAGTGGAACGCATTATTTTTCTGCAGCCAGCTATTTTGAGTCGTTGTTGTCGTCATTGATGGTGATCTAATTTGCTGTTGGAATCCTGATGATGCTGCAGCATTTGCAAAATACTCGGAGGAAGTCGGAGGATGAGTACTACCGGGCCATTGTTGGTGGTGGTGGTGGTGGTGGTGGTGATCACTCATTGACAGCGAAAGATCGCTCCCAATGCGTCCTCCTCCCTCGCTGCTGCTTGGAAACTGAATCTGCAAAATTGATTCAACAATAATTGAGTTATTTTTCTCTATTTTGTTACAACAAGTTCCAATACAGTGAAATTTGCTTGAATAATAATGCAAGCAAATTTAGCAATGAGTGAAAAATTAGTAGTGCCCACATGATAATTTGGTGGGTTGAAATGTGGGGGGAAAGTGTGAGGCATTTGGGTGGTGTCTCCTCCAACAGGCCTCCTAAACTGTCCATATTTATGGATTTCATTGGGGGTTTGAGATTGAAGGTTGGTTCGGATTAGAAGCTGCATGGTTTCATTCTCCAAGTACCCATCTCTTCTGTAGGCATCAATGTCTTCTCTAGATCGTTCCTTTTGCAAGTTGAGCTATTAAATCAAGCAAATTAACAAAATTAGTGTATGTACCACACTATATTAATGCTAAAATGAAATTAATTTATAAAGTAAAATCCCATTATTTATAAACATACATTGGGCCGAAATTCTTGATTCCGCCAATCGGGTTCAAATTGCATGGAGGGATGAGAATGTTGTTGTTGTTGTTGTTCCATTGCAGCCTTCTGGCTATGATGATGATCAGTACTACTCGCAAATGCTAGACTGTTTTTCTTCAAGTTCGAATTACCCAAACTCAAATCAAGATTGTGATCAGCAGCAGCAATACCTGATGATTCTACACAAATAAAAATCAATCTGAATGAATAACTATGTATCATGATCGGATTAAGATGTACGTGTTAATATATATATGTATGTATAGCTTTCCCAATTTTAATTTACCAGAGGAGTTGAGCTCATTTTCATAAATGCTGGGATCAAAGTTGGTGACGGCTTCTTTGCCATTGCACTTGATTGCAGCTTTGTCATAGGCCCTTGCAGCATCAATCTCGGTATCAAACAACCCCAAATACACGTACCTGCAGTGGTAGTACTCCCTTCCAGTCAATGGATTAATCTTAATTAATTAAGCAATTAAAGAAATAATTAACCAAGAAATTAATATAGGATGAGTATTAAAGGTAAGTAATATGGGTTAGGGTAGGTTACTTTTTGCCTAAAAATTGGCCCATCCTGGCTTCCCATCTTCCACACTTGTGCAAGGTCACCCCTCTATATTTGGAGCTACCTCTAGGAAATCCGGTGCTTTGTCGGCGAAGTACATGCACAAATTCCTCCTTTGTTAGATTGCTCATCTGTGTTTGTGTTTGTAATTACATGCAACAACAACAACAACACCAACATCACATATAAGAATATATAATTTAATTTCCATTCCCTCAAACAAACAAATAAAATCACTTATTTATTATAAATAAAAAAAACTAAAAATGACTGTTGAAGATAAGGTATAAAACTGTTGAAGATAAGTTCAAAAACCATTAGAAAACTCTCTCTCTCTCTCTCTCTCTCAGACACTGAACTCAACCTGTTTCAAGTCCTCTTCATAGTCTTCAATGTTAAAATTTATGTCGGCCTCTACTCCCCGGAACTTTATGGCCGCTCTATCATATGCACTGCAAAAGAAATTCATCTTTTTGAGTCCCACATTAATATTTCACTGAAATTGTGTCTGTGCTTGAAGAAAATGTAACAATAAATATTCAGGTGCTCACCGAGCAGCTGCATGTGCTGTGTCAAATCCACCTATAAAATTCATATTATGGAAAGAAAAAAAGGAACCCATCTCATCAGCATCAGAAAATTAAAATTGGGTCGACAACCAAAACTAAAAGACAAAGGCACCGAAAAATAAAGAAAAAAAGTCTTACCAAGATAAACTTGCTTCCCACAATCCCTGTATCAAGGACAAACAAAGAGAGAGAAACCCAAAAACACAAAAATTATTGTGATTGGCCAAAAAAAATAAACATATACATATATATATATTACTAAAAATGTTCAAATATGGGAAGATGGGTGCTGAAAATTTAGTTACTAATAATTTGTTTTTTTTTTTTTTTGTCTAAATAATTTGTTTGTTGATAACCACTGACCAAATATGGGACTCCCAGCGGCCAGTCCTCCGGTAAAAGGTCACACCTCTATACTGCGAGCTCCTGGACCTGGGCCCACGCCTGCTCTTCTTCATCGGCTGCTGCTGCGACGAGGCCTCCACCGGGCCGGCCTTACCCGCCCCGCCCGCCAACGAATCCGACTGGCAGAATTTGACCCCGACCCAGTGAGCCCGGGGGAAAGACGATGAGGTAGAAGAAGCGGCTGCTGCTGACCCAACAACACCGGCTGCCACGTGGCTCCCCGATGTGGGCCCCATTTCGGAGTCCTCGTCTACCGGAAAGAACTGTCGGGTCACGGGTGCCCCGTCGATCATGGAGTACTCTTCTTCTTCGCAGGTCGTGACCGGGAACCCGAAAATCTTGCTCCCGCGCTTCTTGTTGTTGATGATGAGTGGTGCTCGGTTGCCGTCTTCTTCGTCCGATCCATCATCCTCGATTACGACTGCGGAGGAGCTGGAATTGGATACGGATCCGACCCGTTTGCCCTTGTCGTCAGACCCATCCACGGAGGTCTTCTGGGAGGAGCAGCCCTCCTCCGATTCGTCGTCGCGGGGTCTCTGATCAGGGCAGTCATTGAGATCCCACATTTTTCTTCCTCTTCTACTCGTGAAGAAGAAAAAAAAAAAGAAAAAAAGAAAAGACTCAACTGAGAATTTTGAAGACGACCCCTGATGACCAAAATCTGTGGTAATGGTCAGTTTTACATCAAACCCAGAATTCTTGGACAGTGTATGTAGTTGTTGTCGTTGCGAAAAGGAAGCAGAGGAAGAGAGAGAGAGAGAGAGGTGCTCCTCCTTAAGATCTTGTTGGTATGGCTTAACTGCTCATTACAGCATAGACGAGGCCAGTTTCAGCAAAGCTTAGCTGAAGCATCCAACCCCACCCTTAATACCTCTCTCTCTTCTCTCTCTCTCTCTCTCTTCTCTCTCTCTCTCTAACCACTTGCCTCCTTTTCTTTTCAATGACTCATAATTCTCATTTCCTCTTTACTTTTTTATTTTATGCAATATTCAATCATTTTTATGTAACTCAATTTTCTAGCTAGCTAGTAGCCTAGTATGTATTTTTGGCTTCTATATATTAAACCCCCTACATAGCTGTGTGTACAATTTTATTACTGTTGGCTTGGCTCTCTCTCTCTCTGTTTCTTTATTCCTTTATTTATTTTTCTTGTTAGTGGTGGGTTCAAAGGAACATCGATCGGATTGGGAAATAAGGGAGAGAAAGAACCATCTCTTTCCTTACACAACTTTCCCACGTTAACCAAATCGAAAAGCATTCCCTATTTCTCTATTTCTCTCTCTCCTCTCTCTGGTCTCTCTGTGAGTCTTCTCTCTTCCCTCTCTATTTACCCACTAATGGAAATAGGCAGCGCAACGACTCAAATAGATGGTTAATTACTCAATTACCTTTCTCAGCTGATTAATTATTCAATGTTCACATCACAAGTCACCTCCCACTTTCATACTTAGTATAAAATTCGTATATACATTAATTATCTCAACTTCTTAATTTCATGTACTTGACAAATGACAACGACTGATACACCTGTTTATGATAAGTAAGGTTTTTTCTTGGTCACCATATTTTATATATACCTTTTTTGTTTGTTTTGTAATTTGTTTTATTTTGAGTTAATTACACTTATATATCATTTTTACACATATATTCTTTGAAATTTTAATAATTATACATACAACTTTTGAAATTTCAAAATTATTACATATAATCTCATATAATAAGACAAAAAATAATAAAAAATTATGTAAAAATACATGCTAAGGAATTAAATGACTTAATAAAATTACTTAAGTTATAAGGTGCAACTTCAATATAAATATTTTCTTTTTTATTTATTTATTTTTTCTCATATATAATAATTTTAAAACTTTAAAAAATATGCGTGCAATTTTTAAAATTTTAAAAAATATATGTAAAAAAATGATAAAGGAAAGTGTAATCAACTTTTTTATTTTTCATGATTCCTCTGTTTTTACATATATCCAGGTTTGTTGGTTTCACCTGGTTTTTACCATAAGGAAGAGGGGCAGTAAATAGTAGGTGGAGAATAGGGGCCTTTTGGGAAAGAAAAAGAAAAGAGTAATAGTATAATATATAGTATATTATTGTGACTCATGACTCAAGGAGAGAGAGAGAGAGAGAGAGAGAGAGAGAGAGAGAGAGAGAGAGAGAGAGAGAGAGATGGGTTACTGGGTTTGGTTTGGTATCGAAAAAGGAAATGGGAATAATGGTAGGAAAAGGAAGTTCTTTCCAAAAAAGTCCAATCCAAGAGTACGGGAGAGGGCCACCTTTGCCTCTTTCGTTCTTCTAGCGACCAATGCCCCCCTTACATATTACTATTCATGTACCTCGTATGTGTATCTCTCTCCCTCTCTTCCCTCCACCACTCCCTTATTTTTCACGCGTGTCCTGCACTTCCTTTCTAGCTGGGTATAAAAGTAATTTAATCAATGAATATTTTATATATTTTGTTTATTTGCAATAAAGTTGTATACTTGTATACTCATTTTATATTTAATGACCTACTACAAATACAAACATCATAAACAAACAAAAGTAGATTCACCATCAAAGCATAGTTTAAGGCTTCACAATAGAGTTACATATACCTTTGAATTTTTAGCTTATGTCTCACCTTATAAGTTTTATTAAAAAATGACTCACCATACCTCCTAAAATCAAAATAGAAAATTATAATTAAATACCAAATATTAATATTTTTCAGCAAAACAGTAAGACATTAATTTTTTTTAGTTTAAGTAATAACTTAGAGCAAGACATTTTAGATTATATTAGATTATGTCATAAATTAGTTTGCTATACAATTGTAACTGTTTAAAATTCATAAAAATTCAAAGTTTATAAGAGTTTAGTACTTTTGATTTAGGCTTGGGAGATAAAGTCCTATAACCTAGCGACTAAACATTAAAGTTTAAACCTTATAAACACTGAAAAAACAATAAATCAATAAAATGTTGTGACTGTTAACAGTCACAGCTTGATAAAACCATGTTATTTAAAGTTGGTACATAAACTGAAATTTAGTATTTAAAGTGAAAGAACATAAATATTTTAGTAGTTAAAATGAAATAACATTAAAATTTGATACCTAAAGTCAACGAACCTAAATTAAAATCATGTTTTAGAATTTCTCTTATTGTTAGTTTAGTTATATCACATTTCTCATAATTTATGTCTACATGGTGCCTACAAGACCATTTTTCTATCAACAAAATTGGTTGCTTTGTACAAGAATAATGCAAAATTAAATTTAGTGGCATTAGGTTCAAATTAACTCGTGTACACAAAAAGAAAAAGGTAAAGAGTTGAGACAAGTTTTTCCATGAATCTTAACTCAAGTTGCTTGGGATGGGTATGTGGGATGAATGTAGCGATTTTAGGTCCAAATCGTGTGAGCAAAAGAAAAAGTTAGTTGAGACACTCTATACCATGAAAAATTAAAAACATGTGAGAGTTTGTGATTTGGTGTCTAAGGTCAATGTTCGAGATTCGAGTCGAGAATTTGGCGTACAAGCTTAGATTGCATGTTATGTGAACTTTTATCCCTTATAACTCAATTTGACTCACTTTGTCCTCCTAGACTATGCCTTGTGTTTCAAATTGCCTCATTCCACCAAGTATGTCATATTTTTCGTTAACCAACTTGACGTAGCACTCATCAAAATTTTTCCACATAAACGCCATGTAAACTTGCCAAATGAAAAAAGATTATAGAATGGATGAAATTGGGCAATTTAAAATACGGTGCATAGTTTAGAAGAAAAGTGAATGAAAATGAGTTTTGTGAAGCAAAATACGATACAAAACATAGTTCAGGGGACATAGACATAATTAAGCCAAATTTTATGACACAAACTTAATATTCACATAAAAACCTTATTACATCAAATTTTGGACAAACTACACTTTTACTTGATGTGGTTCGGGTTATGTTCACTTTAGTTCATGTAGTTTAAAAAGTTTTAATAAAATTCATTTGATTTTACTTTAGTTTCCAATCATAGTCGAATTTGTAAAATCTCTAAATTTTGTTAATAGCTTGATGCATTGTAAGCGAAGTGATAATTTCAGGTTCAAATAAATATGAGTATTTTGGTTAATTTATCTAGAATTTAGAATCACTACGTCATCAAATCTTTAAAGAATGTAAGTATTTACAAATTTTGCCTTCATTGCAAACTAAATTAAAACACCATTTTCTTTTAAGAATAAAAACAGTAATTTGATTGAAACTTTTTAAATTATATGGAATACAGTTGAAAATATTTCATGTAAACTATTTAAAACCCCCAAGTTTGAACTTGGTTATTTATAAACATCCACCTTTAATAAAACTATTTTCTAACCCCCTATTGGACATTTAATCTCTCCCAAAACCCCCTAGTCAACTAATAGTTTGACCCATATTTTTTTAATGTTCCAGTTTTACCCTTTTTTAGTCTTTCCCGTTGATTATAACACAATAGAGGGTCAGACTCTCTCTCTCTTCGAGTTCTGTACGTTCTCTCTCTCTCTCTCTCTCTCTCTCTCTCTCTCTCTCTCTCACACACACTCTCTCTCTCTCTCCGCATGGCTGTCGCCGGTGCGTGCTCCGTCATCCGGCGACGGTTGTCGGCGATACCGGTCCCGATTTTCTCTTCTCTCCTCCCTCTTCCTCCCCCTGTATTCCACTCGCCATGAAAGCTAGCGTCCGCACCGAATCGGGTCTAGGCAGACCCGAGCTCCCCGCCGGAGATCTGCCAGTTCCGGCAACGACGAGGTGCCGGACCGCCATGGATGGCTTCCTCTCGTTGTCCCGAGTCCACTGGTGCCATCAAAAGATTTGGACGACCCCTAGGCTCGCCGTTTCGAAGGAGAGAAGCCGGCGACATCCTTGTCGGCGATCTCTATGTTTCGGCGACCATTTCCGTCGAGTCATGTACCCATCTTCTTCTTCTCGTTGTGCTCTTCAATTCTATGTGTTTGGATTAGTCCAATTGTTGATGAATCAAAAAACCCCAAATTGAACCTCATAGCCACTGCGGCGGCTCCGCCGCAAGTGGTGGCGATTAAGACCTGGTTTTGTTCATTTTTTTGGCTTCGATTCATGCTTAATAATTTTGTTTTTTATTAATGTTCAATTTGAAGCACACTTCAACAGAATTCGAAACCTGAATTGATTGAACGACGTGTTTGAACATCATTCAGAAACAATCTAGAGGGTCCTATATTTGACAAGTCCATCAATATGCAAAAGACTTTTTGATTGGCTACATAGAGAAAAAAAAACACTGCCGTAATATTTTAGCCTGAGAAACATGACATTTATTATGTGGGTGTGAACATGTGCACAGAATACATGTACACAAAATCAGGATTAAGTAAACAAATATCAGGTAGAAGCTTCATGGAGTAAGAGCTGAAAGGGCCAAAAGTCCAAGGTTTTGAAATTGAAAGTGCAATTAATCTTGGAGGGTTCTCAATATCACATTGAACTTTGGAACTTCCGCACATTTTTCAACAATGGATGTCTTATATATCTTATCTATTATATATCCATCATGTGAAATTTATGTCTTTTATCATGTAGATTCTTTTGGTCTTTAGAGCTGGGTGTGAAAGTTTGTTGGTATGGTAATTGTTGCAGGTTGGTTGATTGTGGTGGTGGTGGTGCAGTAAATGTCATGCTTATTTAATTAAAGATTAAAATGTTATTTAAATGCTCTTTAGCCATCTTTTTATTGATGGCTAAGAAGCATTTAAACATTTATTAATGAAACAGTTTCAGTTCGTGAAACATGAGTTTTAAATGAATTTTGAATGAAATTATGGTTCTGAAATATGATGAATCAAATTTGCAGGTTGAAACAGATCGAGGCAGTGGCGACTGTCGTGTACTCGTCACGCGTGAGGTGATCGAACGACGTTGTATTGTTGGCTACTCCTCTCATCTCAATGCTTGTTGTATTGTTGCATTTTTTTTTTATAAGGTTGCTGTGTTCTTTTTAGTGAAACGGAATTCAGTAAAGGTGTAACTGTTTTAGTGAATTGTAATTGTTTTAGTAAAGGTGTAATTGTTTTTTAATTAAGGTGTAATTGCATTTTAGTCGAGGTGTAATTGTTTCATCACTTAATTCAGTTTCAGTAAGTGAATTCATAATTGAATTTTTCAATTTAGTGTAACTGAATTTCAGAAATTCAATTTCAGTGTAATTGAATTCTTGAAATTCAGTTTCAGTGTAATTGAATTTTTGAAATTCAGTTTCAGTGTAACTGAATTTTTGAAATTCAGTTTTAGTGTAATAAAATTCAATTCAGTGTTTGATTTTAGTTTTAGTGAAATATTGAGTTTTAGCAAAAACTTCAATTCTCAAAAAAAAAAAAAAAAAAAAGTTTCACCAAAATACAGTTACAATGACGTGAGCATGTGTCAGTATGCGTCAGCGCGCGTCAGTATGCGTCAGCATGCGTCAGCGTGCGTCAGTATGCGTCAGCGCGCGTCAGTATGCGTCAGAAGGGTAATTTAGAATTATAAGTTTTAGGGGGTTTTGAAAGAATTTCTAGATGGGTGGGGGTTTAGACAAATTTTTTTGGTGAATAGGGTGTTTAAAATTAGATAGTAAAATATTTCAAACCATGTAGAGTCATAGAAAAGTAGACTTTAGCCATAAAATTTAGAATAGTAGTAAGAGGAGCATGCTGGGCACGCAGTAGATGAGCGCGTGGGTCGAACCTCTGACTTAAATGCTGAAGCCAACTCAAAGCATATGATAGATTGATAGATAGATTTGTAGATTAACAGATCATCATGCTTGACATCACCAACACTAAAATCTCCATTTGCTACATGAAACTATATATTATTTCCAAAAACAAACAAGAAACTATATTATTAAAATATTATGTATAAAATAAAATTTCAAGAAAAAACATTTTTTACAGAGTAAGAACGGTCAGATAAGCCAAATGAAATTAAACAAATTTGAGAGGACTGCAATAGTGGAACAGGTCAGACAAAAAAAAGCAGTAGTGGAATAGGAAGAGATTTTTTATTTACTCGTATTAATAATGTATTCTTTTGTTATTTTAATTCCAAATATTGTGCATAGTAGTTACAATTTTTTATAATCAGTTGAAAGTTCAACTTTTTGAAAATAATTTAATACAAACTTTGTCGCATTGAAACTGTGGGGTGGTTAAATTTAGAATTTTAACAAAAGGAGTGCTTGTATATGTACCGTATAAATGTACCGTTGAGTAGTTTAACAAAACTCATATCATGTTTTAAGTTGCTGGATTAAAATTCAATAATTGAGAAAAACTTAGAGGCCATTTGGATTCTTGAATTTGAATATCAAATCCATGCATTTGAAATTCATTATTTAAAATTCTTATATTTGAAATTTTGTTATTTAGATACAAATTTTAAATGTGAGGATTTCATTTTTCTATTTTTTTGAGTTTAAGAATTTAAACATATGATTAAAAATAAAAATATGAAATATGATTTTCATTTTCAAACATTTAGCAATATAAGATAAATATATAAAAATAGACAATTAAATACAAATACAAGTTTGACTTAGTTGGTTGGAATTTTACTTGTGTGCATAAGATTGGGGGTTTAAATCCTAACAACCACACTTTGTCTTCACTCTTTACAAAATACATCATGGAGGAGATTAGTGGTGAAGGGAAAGGAAGAGTAGTGGTGAGATTTTAAATATCCAGTTGTTTTCACCCTAAATTTGGCCTAAATCTAAATCTCTTATTTAAATAGAAGCCAAACATGAGGATTTGGCCCCAATGAAATACCTCCATCCAAACGGGTCATTAAGGTATATATATATATACACCCCAACTAGTTATTTGTCTAATTACTAGCATATTTATAATTTTATAAGGGAGTAAATGGGGACAATTGACCCGTGAATCCAATTATCATCTTCAGCTTTGTGTTGCTACTTAAAACTAAGGGAAAGATGTTTATGAAAATGCCTCAAAAGAAAAATCAAATACTCTTTACACCCAACAATTCAAGAGAACTTGCTAAAATGTGTAAACAAGGCTAGATGTTCCAGAAGCCAAGATGATGACAAAAAATACTTCAATTTAATGGCCACTTTTGTAGAAGTAATGGTGTTAAAAGAAAAATGACACTAGCTAGGCTTTTTTCTCTTCAAATTAAATATTTGAGAGTTTTCCTATCTTGAATCCGTGAGAAAATATTTACAGATCTGCTATATATTGAGTTTAGTGGTATTTTTTTTTACAATATTGTAAGATGTCTCAAATTTGACTCCACCCCCTCGAAAATAAATAAAATATATATGTGTTATAAAATAAAAAGAAATATAGAGACAACATACAAGAGAATTGGGGAGGAATCAGAATGTCTTCCTCATTCACATAAGGCCTCTATGAGATAGACTCTTTTAAGGTCTCATATTTTACAATAAATTTGACTTGTCTTAATTATTTATACAATTATTCTAGATAATACATGAGATAAATATTAAACATGATAATAGACAACTACATAATTAATAATATTTATAACAATATATATTATTGACATATTTCTTCTTAATTATGCGAATTTTATCATCTAATTCAAAATATTATGTATATTTTATTAAAATATTTAATAATACTTATATAGATTTTGATATAGTTTATTACATTTAAATCAATAAAACAGTTCAATATTACATAATGGTCAATTATAAATTTTATTTTCCCATAAAAGTTAATGAGTTTTGAAATTATATCTCATTTTAGTCACTAAGCCTAATTCACTTGATGATGTCATGTATTTTAGTGCATTGAAAAATACCAATTTGCCCATTCATTTTTTTCATTACTTATGAGCGTAAAATTATGACGTTGCCCTTAATTTAGTTTAAGATATAAAAATGAGGTGCATAGAATATATATAAGGTTTATGGTTTAGAATTAGAGTTCAAAACTTGAGACTTAAACCCTTGGCCGTTTTGCTGCGTAACAGTCATACACAAATCTAATACAAATTTAAATATAAATAGTAATATATTTTATTAATTTATTGTAATTCATATTGTTTTCATTTTGATTAATAATAACTAAAATAAAATTATAAAAAAAGTGCATTGATTAAAATGTAATTGTAAAAAGTTTTATTGATTTATTTATAATTAACTCATTTTGATATGTAGTGTCCAGAGTTTTGAAACTAAGTATTGTTTTTTGTACCTATATGTCTATATAATAGACAAAACTCTTTTCAATTATCATCTATATAATAAAAGAGAAAGATTTTTGAATTATCTTCGAGTCTGACTAAGTGAAATCGTTTCAGTTTAAATTCAATGATTGATTATCTATTTTTAAAATTTACTTTCCTACACATGAGAATTGGTTTGCCGTCTCTCTCATTAATTAATTTTTCCAAATTTACTTTCCGAAATCTATTAACTAATTATGTTTGCCAACTCTCTCTCCTTATTTAATTTTCCTAAATTTACTTTTCGTTATCTATTAAACTAATTACGCTTGCCAAAATATCGGTATTTGCGCAATGAAAAAAGCCGTTTCGTACTCACGAGTGTGGAGAGGCTAGTCTCTCTACAAAACTAAAATAACCCAATTTTTTTGTTGCTAGAAAAAAAAGGTTAAATTTTAGCAAAAAGACTATAATTATACCCATATTTTAAGTTGAGGATATCATTTTCACTTTGTTTCAATCAAGTATTTGCATGTGACCAATTTTTAGGGCTAAAATCATCATTTCAACTAAAAATTGATTACAAAAAATAAAATAATTATAAAAAACTAAAATAATTACAAAATACAAAACTAAAATAATTATAAAAAAACAAAACTAAAATAATTATAGAATATGGAAAAAAAAAGTTGGGAATTGAAAGTTTGAAACCCAACCACCACCGACCACCCCTCACTCCCCTTCCACCGGCGACTCCCCCCTCCACTAGCCATCCCTTTTCCCCATCAGCCCAGCCCCGCCTCTTTCCTCTCTCTTAAACTCACTTTCTCTCTCATCTCTCTTTGCATCTCCTCTCCTTCTCTCTTATCTCTCTCCGCCTCTCCTCTCTTTCTCGCACCCAGCTTTGCCCCTCACCCTACCACCTAGCCCAACCCTATCCCTGTCATGCCTCCCCACCCAGCCCTGACTCGCTCCCTACCTCTGCCGCCTTTATCTCTCACTTTCTCTCTCTTTGATCTAGACGGGGTCGGGGTAAGTGGTGGTGGTGGTGGTGGTGGTGGTGGTGATGGTGGGGGGGGGGAGGCAGGGCTGGGTGAGGGAAATGGGAAGGCCAGGTCGGCATGTTGTAGGGGGAAATTGAAATTTTTAGTTTTTAAAATTATAAATTAATTAATATTTTTTTTAGAGAAATTACTCTTTTGTCCTTATAATTGGTACGTGACTCTCACATGATCAATTTTAACAAAAGTTTTTACGAAAGTGACAAAATATTTTTGATTAAAACACTTGAAAAATAATAATTTTTAATTGAAGCAAAGTGTAAATGAAATTTTCAACTAAAAATAAAAATATAGTTATATTCTTTTTGCTAAAAATTTTTCAAAAAAAAAAACCCAATTGTTAATTTTGTATGGAAATATTTATTGTGGGAGTGCTGGTAAATTTATTACCAAAGTAAAAATAGTTTGAGTGAGATTTTGATAGGAGGGAGGGGTGTGAGTGTCAGAGGGAAACAAATAATGTCTGGGAGGTCACGTCACAGCGCACCAGACAAAATTCCGAAGAAGCCCAAGCCCAAGCCAATATGGCGTCAAATACGTCTAATCCTCACCATCTCATCATCCTCCTCCATCACTCATGAGTCATGTGAGAGAGAGAGAGAGAGAGTATGATGAGTGGGTGCAATTGCAAATACAAACCTTCCAATAATGGAAGTGGGACGAGGCTATGCTTGAAAGAGGTTCTTTTCCCCAAGTGGAAACAGTACCTCTCATGTGGGCCTCCACTCATTACCTCTCCTTCAATTATGTTGGCCCAGGCCCACCTTTCACTAGGCCCACACCCTTTATTATCCTTAACCTCCTTCCCTTGTTTTCGACCTAACCCTTGTACTCGCATCGTGCGCCATTGGATCTGGTGACATTATTATCATTTGATTATTACAAGGTCTAATAACAATTTTGATTTGACAAAATTGGGTGGTTGGCATAGTCCATGGGACACATTTTAATAATTGTTTGAGCACAGGAAAAATAATAATAATAATAACAAAAAGGACTACTAGTAGACAAACATAGTATTATATCATTTTGTTCTTTTGTCTTGGAAACAAAAGCAAAACAAGATGATTGTACCCATTACCCACCACAAGTTCTAAAATGTAATTTTCATGCCCAATTTGGAATTTACCTACCACATCACAGATTTTACTCTATTCTACAAAAGCTTGTGTAATTGACTAATTTCGGTACCCACTTCCTATATAAAATATGGGCTTCACTAAATGTTACACAAACTAAGGCACTAAACTTAAACATTGTTTTAAGTGTGGATGTCCCTAAGAAGCGACTTATATGGATGATTCTAAGCTTGACTTTTAAGCTAATCTTGCGCTTACTTAAATAAACAAACACATGAGAGATAGATATCAAGTGAAGAAAATTCCAATAGAGAGTAAGATGAGTGGTGGAGGTATATGTATATGTATGGGTCATTACTCTAAGGTTGTTAAAGCTCATATTTAAGTAAGAACCTAAATGTATACATTTTGTTAATTTTAGAGATGCCAGTGTTATCAAACTACAGTGCAGATTTAGTAATGAACTAATTAAAGTATGTTTACAATAAAACATGGAATGGAAAATCAGTTTCACACTTTTTTAATGAAATTATAGGTGCCCTAATTGCATAAGTTTATGTATGCCTGCATTTCTACTTAATCTTATATCATTTCCAAATCTTATATGTCCACACCTTTTAACATTTTCTCAATAAAGAGGATATGTCTTCTACACTAAAGCCAGAAGTTCTGACAAACCATGTATTTGATAAATAATAACTATGGGTGAAGGTCCAAATGCATGACATGGTTCAATGCATCGCTAGGAAAGTTGAAGGAGGATTATAAAAAATGTCATAAACCAAATAATACGAATTGATATACGTAGAACTTCTCCTTAAAACAAACATGTAAGCAGTGTTTAAGACTTCATATATAATTCCAATAGTTTTATGTTTTTAAAGTGTAATATTTAAATAATTAGATTCTAATATTTCACCACGCTTTTGCACCTGACGCCTTCGTAGATTTATTGCCATTTTAGATCTAGTTTCTAGGTCGTTCTTTTTATAAACTCTAACCCAGTTGCATAGTAAAACTTGCCAATAAAAACAAGCTTACAAGAGAAGGGTGCCCAAAAACTCATTGTAAACTCCCAATATGTTCTTATATTTCACCGTGGGATATTTGAATAATTGAATCATACATTCCACCAATTTTTATTTATTTATTTCTTTTTGGAAAGATGTCATAGACCTAACTTATGTATCACACAACACAACCTCTTTCTTGATAAAACATATTTTACATAAAGTTGCACATGAGAAACAACAATAAAAGACATCATCAAATTGCACCATGTGTTGTATGGACAGCAGTGAAGTGGAAAACTAAGTTAGGCCTTGGTGTACTTCCCATAAATAGGAAAATCATATCTTGAAACATATTTTAATATTTTCTTAAACCTCCTATACACTCCTATGAGGTCATAAAAATTAATATTTGATGCATTAGTAGGTACTATCTATAAATCAAATTTTAAATGAGGTTTATTGGGATCTCATAATTTTTTGGGAGATGGCGAGTTGTCCTAAGATCTCTCTAGAGATCCCCACAAATCTGTCAAACGATATTTGAGAGAGTGAGTTGGGTCGGGTATATGATAATCATAAATTATTTTGTACGGTAGAGAAATTACAAAACCACATGACAAAAAAAAAAAATTACATAATTACATCTCTGGCCGAGCCTAAAAATGTGACAAAAAAAAAATTCAATTGTAAAAAAATTGTTATACGTGATTGTAAGTTTGTAACACAATTAAGTGGTGTTATTAATTCATGTATTATAATATGGGTAGATGATAACTTTATAAATTTAGGATTTACGGTTTTGGATATTAATAATTATACATATGTTATAATTTTAAAAGATTAGTCATACTGTTATATAGTGTTACAATCACACACTATAATTTCTTCGATTGCTGAAAATTCTAAATAATAGAGTTTTTATTTTTATTAATCAACAACTGTCAACTATGAGATTTTTCATTGACTAAATGATCATCGACAATAATAGAGTGTTTCCATTTTTCAAAATGAATATAGGCTGAGTAGTAAGAGGAGGCAGTCTGAATGCATTTGCGAAATAAATGCAGGATTAGTGCGAGTTTTCAAACTTGTAGTATTGCGTTTGAATTCTCACCATGAGCATTCAAAGTTTTCTAACATTTCACAATAGTCTCACGATAAAAAATTCTTAAAAAGTGTTCGTAAAGATTTCTTTCTAGAGTCTTTGTGATGCACATGATTGAGGATTATTGAATTAAGAGTGTTAACTAAGTTGAGATATTCTTAACCTATTTTGTGTGTATTCGAAACCAAGCTCAGTTTACTCAAGAAATATTCAAGTATATATTTTAACACTCTTATTATTAATTTTATATCAGCTTTTCATTAGTGATGGTATTCAACTACAAAATTTGTTTTATCAAAATAAAAAATTTGTTATATTAAAAAATGATATCAACCTAGAACAAAAAAGATTTTTGGCGTTTGTTTATGAAGAGGTACAGAAGGATCTATTTTTAGTTCACATTCAGAAATCTAATAAAAAATTCAGGGCCGATTCCTCATCAGGCACTATATTTATATGATTGCATAATCCACTAAAATAAGGTGAGTTTTGTTGATTGATGGATTATATATCAACATCCCTTTGTGATCTCCCTCTTTTATTGCACCAGCTGGTCATATAGGGTTTCATTCATGTGCCACTATGATGATTGATGGAGCATGATCAATATCTTAATTATTTATTCAAAAAATATTGATCCTGTCGTCTAATGATATTCCCCCATTTTTAGGTGGAGATTAGCTAGAGATTCAACCAATTAAAGATTTAGTAAGTATATTATTCTTCAGGTTCAAAAGTTGATAAATGAACTCAAGGAGGGAAGGGCAAAAGTCAAACTCGCACCATAAATGTGCAAGTAGAATATGAATTTTAGGTTTTTTTTTTTTTTAAATCCACTTATCTTTTTTGTTATCGTCTACTTATTTGTTTTTACTCGTTTTTTATTTAAACTGTCTAGTATAAATTTAAGAATATATGAGAGATTCATAATATTATTTGGATGCGTACGAAGTTATACCATGCATTTGTAATTCTTGAATTTGTAATACATAGTTAAAATTAAAACAAGTACAAAAACATTATAGATCTAAATAATTAATAAAATAATACAATGCTAACTAATTTTTTGGGCCAACTATATAATGCGATTCCATAATCTGAATCGTTTATTTTTCAAGTCCTCATTCAAATAGGAAATTATTTAGCTATTTGATAATTATCAAAAAAATTATGTTTGTCTATTTATTTAAGAACAATTAGCTTATTAAAAGTTGATTAAATAATTTTCAATTTAATTAATTTTTTATAAAAATGATATTTGAATAAGAACCTGAAAAATAAATTGTTCATATTATCAAGGAATAAAATTTCGAGTTTCGAGGAAATTTCGATGGAAATTTCAACAGAAATTTCGAAGATTTTTAAATTTCGACAGAAATTAGATGGAAATGACGGAAATTGCTATCAAAATACGGAAATTTTGAATGAAACTTTTCTATATGATTATTTAACATATTATCTACTAAATTGATAAAAAACATTGAAGAAATCAAATTATATAATAGGTTTCATTTGATATAAGATGAATATAATGCACGCTGAAATAAATACTGTTAAATAAAGTTAGTATAATGAATAAACAAAATTAGTATATTATTTATACTCTATAATTTAATTATACACTAAAATCTAAACTCTAATACTTTATATATTCATTATACCCTAATACTCTTTATACTCTATAATCTATACATTAAACCCTATATACTCTATATTTTTTAGGATATTAGGTTTTAAGCCCTTTAGGATACTTTTAATTATTTTTTTATATAGAAATGTATTAAAGTTTAAGATTTAAAATAACTAAAAGAAATCTCAAATTTTTTTTTTTTTTTTCCAATTGCCCAAAGGCCCCAAACCCTCCCTCATTTTTTTTCTTCTTCCTTTACTTTTTTTCCCCGTGTCTCTCTCTTCAGTCTTTTTTTTATTTTTTATCTTTCCTTCCTTTTTTCCCGTGTCTTTTACTTAGCCAAGCTTTGTCTTCACTAAGTGTAATAACCCAAATTTTGGCTTATGGTAATTTTGTTACTTAAATTTTTCAAATTTGTTTTAAGGTTTGTTTAAAGGAATTAGAAATTTCTTTAAATTTATTTTAACTAACTTATATATTTGGTTGTGGTTCTAAAGCTTAGTTGTGTGGAAATGAATTTTAGAAAATGAAAATTCAAGAATTTGACTATTATTATTTTTTTCAGAATTAAATTATAAGAGTAGGATTTTTCATAATTTTTTTGAAAGCAATTTGACTATTTTAAGGTTATAGGAAATTAGTACTCATCAATACGAGTTCGTAGAATTTTTTGGAGTCTCGAGCTATTTTTGGTGAATTTCTGAAGTTGGAGAAAATAGAAAATATGAAAATTTCGAAAATTTCGATAAATTTCGGTAAATTTCGATAAATTTCGTCGAAATTTTCCCGAAAAATTATCAAACATGTGTTTCGATTTCGACACCCCAAAAAAACGAAATTTTCGGCGAAAATTTCAAAATTTAATTCCCTGCATATTATAAGACCGTGTTATTTAATAGGTCCAAAAGGGTAGTTAGCGCCCATATAATTTTAAATTGGTTAGCTCTCAAGCATTACTGAAAACAAGTAAAGTTAAATATATACAATTAACTCTTGACCCAAAAGGCTATTTTTAATTTTTAATTGGTGACATGAAATATATTTTTAACTTTATTATTAGCAGTCTAATCATGTTTCCTCTACTTATTAGGGTTAGGGTTAGGGTTTATGTTCATGTGTATTGCATATTTGTTTGAGCCTTTTATCTTTGGGCCTTCTCATCTTTGTACTGGCCTTGACCAATGAATTTGTCTTTACGTACGGACAGAAAAAAAAGGCCAAATAACACATTTGGACCTTATATTTTTACGAAATTTTCACTTTTGGTCCTATACTTTTGTTTTTGGGGATTTTGGTCTTATATTTTTTATATGTTAGCAATTAAGTCTAAATAGTTAACATTGTTTAAATTGTTAATAGAAAATCCGACATGAAAGCACATGCTTTGCAGATGAGTGACATTTCGAATCTTTTAGTCCACCTAAATGCCTATTTAAACTCATGCTCACCATTTAATATATTCAATTTGATGTTGAAACTTTTTATTTTTTCTTATTGATTGTGTATAAGGACGAGTATGAGTTTATATATATAGGCATTCAAGTGAAGTAAAATCTTTGAAATGTCACTCACGTGCAATGCACGTCAAATTTTTCATCATTAATTTAAATAAGATTAACGATTTAGACTTAATTGCTACCATATTAAAAATACATGACTAAAATTACCAAAATTAAAAAAACAAAACCAAAGTAGAAATTTCATAAAATGGACCAAAAGTGTCATTTGGCAAAAAAAAAAAAAAAAAAAAAACATCCTCCAACTCTAGGTTGTTGATTTTACCGTGATGAACCTTAAGAAAAGATCATGTAGAGATTAAGATGAGATGAAGTAGTGATGTAGATAAGCTAATTCATGCTTAATTTGACGATTGTGGTACTGCAATTAAAATTGGACTGGGCTAATTGTGCTCATCATGCTTAATTAAAATACTTTGCAACCCAAGTACAAAGAGCCCAATTAAGTGACAACTTCCCTTTTGAGATTATTTATTAATTTCAGTTTTCTTATTTTCCGCAGAAGTAGTTTGGGAGTTCTAATTATAACAAAGAGCGATATGCCATTTAGGAGTCCTTGATTAATGATATTTTTCAGCTTGTTAGTTATCTTTTTAGAAATGTGATTTTGTCATAGTTTTTAAGAGGCTGATTTCATTATAGATGCGCTTGCGGAGTGGAATAAATCTAAAATTTTTTCTCATATATGGAACCATTTATTTTCCTACTTATAGTGAGTCAATAAGAAATGCTATGAGAATTGATTGGTGATTTTAATAAGAGAAAAGAGCACTATTCTTGTGAGACTACTTTGTAGCCCAAGTACGTACAAAGTCTAAGTTGTGGTCCCAAAACCTTGAAACCAATAACCCACCTTTGATATTCATTAAACAATTAGCTTGCTCTGAAAATAATTTATAATTGGACATATTAATTTTGAGATTTAAAATTCAGCTAATCCAATGGCAGGGATTTTCCTAGGACAAAGGTTGTAGACATAAGGGCAAGTGTTTAAGGCTAGAGGTTGCTTGTTTTGTCAACTTGTGAAAGTGAGAGGACAAAAATAATGGGGACCATGAAGATTGAAGAAGAAGGTAGTGGATCGAGCTAAAGTGCGAAAGAGGCTCCTTCACTGTTTCACATGCCCAATATGGCATTTTCAGTGTAATGCCTAGATGCTTTTATTCTATTTTAGTTTTGTTTGGTTTACTCTTTCTTTTTTAATGAGAACTTTTCAATCGTATGATTCACGATTGCACCCTTCTCCTACTACTTGATTCATACGAGGAAATTGGTTGTATGACTAAACTCAAAGTATCTATTAATTGTCTAGCACCAACCATTTATTTGTGTGGGGAGAAGAGATGTTTTGTCTCAAATTTTGATCCCAAATAATATATCAAATATATATGTACGAGTTTTACTAATTATGAATTAAATGAGGTCTTAGAGTTGACCAATATATAAATAAGAAAACATTGCCATATTATGTAAGAATCAAATTTGGGACATAGATTTAGAGATCATGCAACCAAGATTCACTTAATTCAGAATCAGTTTGTTTTGACCTGCCTAAAATGATTTGTTGACCTCCCTTTTATATTTTTTTTTTTCACAAACTTCCATCCCCTTAA
>QANW01005993.1:680920-923888 GCA_003254865.1 Dryas drummondii | reverse complement strand
CACACACAAGCCACCCATCCAACCCCACCTCGGCACTCCTCTCTCTCTCTCTCTCTCTCTCTCTCTCTCTCTCTCTCTCTCTCTCTCTCTCTCTCATTGTCGGAGGTAGTTAGGGTGGAGTTGCCGGGAATGGGAGTGCCAACGGTGAAGTAGGGTTGGCTAGTTGGGTGGTGGGTCTTTTAGTTTTTTCTAAACTTTTTTTATTTTCACAATAGAAATTTTCATAAAGAATATAAAAAAAATGTCAACAAAATATTTTAGGTGTGTCAAAACTGACTCACTCTTCGGTCTTCACTCAATCTATCCAAAAAAAAAAGTCACTCTAACAAAGGTTGTCAACATATAGACTCTCCTTTTTCTACATTAGCACTCTTACCTTACATTACCAAACTACCCCTATTACCTTCAAACTAATTTCAAACACCAAATTTTCTCACTACTCATTAAAGAAATTTAGGCATTCATCCCAAAACCAACTGGCAATAGGAGGAGTAGCCCAAATCCTTATAAACCACTAGCAAGACCCTCACATCATCAATGTGAGATTTCTCTTAACACTAATCACCCACCTTCCACTCCCAAACTCCACAATCACCTTCCACAACTCCCACCACATGTGATTCTTCATCGCTGGAGATGTCGTCGTCAACGTTGCCATCAACGTCATTGGACCCTTCACAGCGGCCGGATTTGTTGTAACCTCTACTCTCCCACAATCCTAGCCATTACTTGGAGGTATGCTCTAACAAACATTGTTTGATTTTAATGTAAATCTAAGGTTTTCCTGTCTAATTTAAATTGTTTCATCCATTCGAACACATTTTTTCTCTTATTTGAGATGATTTGGACTACGGGTGTTTAGGGTTTAGGATTAAAATTTTGAGTTAGAGGGATATGTTCACGAGTCGTTCGGCACTAGTCTGCCGAACCAATTAGGTTTATTCGGCAACAACAAGTTGCCGAATGAATGTTGCAGGTTCGGCAGAACACAACCTAATGATATTTATGAATTAAAAAAAAAAAAAAATTGTTCAACGGGTAGCTGCCTGCCTAACCAAATTGAACCATTCAGCCTTGGTTCGCCGAATGAATCACGACCAAACATTAAAGAACACAAAAATAAATAAATAAATAAAAATTTACTATCATACCTCATCTGAAGGGGAATAAGGGACAAGTGGAGGCTCTATTCATGAAAACTAATATGTTTTTCTACAATATTATTATCTATATAGAATTAAGAGAGAGTTTAGGATTTAGTGGATGAAAAATGAAGAAATGGGATTATCCAAGGAGGGGGTGTGCCTGAAATGTTGTGGTTAGAAGATAAGGGGTTATGGGGCTCTGGAGGTTCTTCGCCGCCGCCGCTGCTGGCGGTTTCTTGATGGCCGATGCCGTAACGGTATTTCATCTCATTTTTGTGTTAATTAGAATTTGTGAAAAGTGTGGGTGATGGTGTTTGCGAGTGTTTGAAAATGTAGAAATGGAGCGCTGCACAGTTAATTGCTCGCAAATAGCGATTCCTGTAAAGCATGCAATGCTTCTTCAATTCCTTGCTCTGCAATTTGGTTACTTGTGTGTTTGATTCAAATTGGATCACTTCATTTGTGGTTTCTGTGGCGGCCAATTAAAAATCACTACTAGAAAAAAGGACAGTAGGCACTGGCATTTGACTCACAGTTGGTTAAGTGTGAGATTAGAAAAATTTAACACATGGTATGGTTTGGAGTAATTAATTAGTGACTCCAAATTAGTTGACATGGAGTACTGTTGGTGATCTTGTTTCAATAGGAATAAAAAAAAACACGTTGCTTTTGTCTAATCTATATATCCCTGCACATCAAATATAACAATAGCTAGACAGTGCATTGTGTTTTGGTTGTGCGAGTCATGTTGTTGGGGGAAGAACATGCACTCCTTGCCAATGTATGTAGTATGAGTGCAGCAACGAATGCTCCTTTGGAATGCATTTTCTGATTTTTGATTGTGATCCTCACATTTAGTAGATGTGATGCGTTGTTCAAAACACATTGTAGGATCAGGAGTGAAAATTGCAGATGGATCTGATGATGAGTTTTTGGCGCAAGGACTGATCCTAAAATTTCAGTCAGCATATGCCGAAGCATGCTATTCGGAGATGCAACTGATCCAATTTCTCTTATCCAGCTGTGAATGAGCTCCAAGATGCTTATAAGTAGAGCCACAATAGCAGACACCAACCCAGTTAATGCCAAGCCAGGCTTCTGTGGGGAGGATA
Source organism: Dryas drummondii (assembly GCA_003254865.1). Taxonomy (NCBI): domain Eukaryota; kingdom Viridiplantae; phylum Streptophyta; class Magnoliopsida; order Rosales; family Rosaceae; genus Dryas; species Dryas drummondii. Next base: position 921,631 of record QANW01005993.1, on the reverse strand, counting down.
GCCCACCAATAACTATTGGCACAATCTCTAGGAAGAGGCCTATGAGGAAATAACTGCACTCTGATGGACATATCTGCAAAAAAGTATACGAAGATCAATTAATTAAAACTTCAAAAAACGAATAATTAAATCTCATCATGGAAAGATATAACAAAATGCTGGTTTAAGCTAGGCCTCACCAAAAAGCCCAAGGCCCGAAGCCCACCCGAAAACCCGCCCGGCCCATTAGACTCGAAGCCGGATTTAGCCAGAAATTTGGGCGGCCTGAAAGTCTCTTGACTTGGGCTTGGGCCATCCCCTTGAAGCCCATGGGCCGCTCGAAGCTCAGCCCATTTAGGCCTGCCCAAAGCCCAATTTGAGAATTATAATATATTTAATAGGTTTTTCGTTTGTTTACTCTAATAAATTATTAATATACTTATTAAGTTATTATATAATACTATAATGTTAGTAAATAGTAATAGTGTAAACTATGTAATACCATAAATAATAAAGTAATAAACTTTTAAAATTATATACAATATTATAACTATAATAAAACATAAATGTATATGTGTATATATAACTTTTATAATACACTTATAATTAAAGTTATTAAATCACAATCGTTAATTCATTAATTCAACGATCTGAATCATTCATTTTCTATTTTCATAGTTAAAGATCATGCTTACAAAAAATCGGCTAAATCATAATTCATCTACCCATTCGATTATCATTAGAAAAACCACGATTGTTCATTAATTCGACCACTGTTACGTCACTTTTACATCTCTGATTAAGCTAATTTTTTACAAGAATTCTCTTTGAGTGGGGAACTAAAACTTGAACGGTTTGGATTGTTGAAAACACAATCGATATGTGAGCTTCTACATATAAATACACTTGAAGAGTATAATTTTAATAATTTTCTCGTTGAAACCTTGTTGTTTCCATAATTATAAAGACCACAACGTGATTTCAACAATCTGACCCGTTCATTTTCTATGTTCATAATCAAAGATCATCCGTACAAAAAATCAGCTAAATCAAAATTCATCTACCCATTCGATCATCATTAAAAAAATCACGATCATTCATTAATTCAACTAGGGGTCGTCAATGGGCTGAGCCGGGCTAGCCCAGCCTAAATTTTTCGGGTTTGGGCCGGACTCGGGCTTGGATTATAGAAGCCCAATAGGACTTTCGGGCCGGGCTTGGGCTTTAATACACAAGCCCAAGGCCCGCTCATCGGGCTTTGGCTTGCGGGCTTAGAGGGCCGGGCCGGGCTAAGCCCGAATGGGCGGCCCAAAGCCTGTTTAGATACATATATATCTTAAAAAAAATATATAGAATTTTGGCTATATTGTGATTTGAACATGAGGCCTCATGTAACAAGTTTCAACTCTCAACCAACTGAGCTGACTAATTTACTTGTCAAGTTTGTGAATTATAACACATTTAATAGGTCTTTCGTTTGTTTATTTCAATAAATTATTAATATGCTTATTAAGTTATTATATAATACTATTATGTTAGAAATAGTGTAATATCATAAATAATAAACTTTTAAAATTATATATAACATTACAACTATAATAAAACATAAATGTACATATGTTTTATTATATATTTTATTATATATTTTTATAAACAAACGATGCAATTGTGTTGTCAACGATCCAAATCGTTCAAATTTTAGTTCCTCACTCAAAAATAATTTGTGCAAAAAATTAGCTCAATCAGAGATGTAAAAGTAACATAACGGTGGTCGAATTAATGAATGTTCGTGGTTTTTCTAAAGATGATCGAATGGGTAGATGAATTTCGATTTAGCCAATTTTTTATACGGATGATCTTTGACTATGAACATAGAAAATGAACAGGCCAGATTGTTGAAATCACGTTGTGGTCTTTATAATTATGGAAACAACAAGGTTTCAACGAGAAAATTATTAGAATTATACTCTTCAAGTGTATTTATATGTAGAAGCTCACATATCGATCGTGTTTTCAACAATCCAAACTGTTCAAGTTTTAGTTCCCCACTCAAAGAGAAGTTTTGTAAAAAATTAGCGTAATCGGAGATATAAAAGTGACATAACGGTGGCCGAATTATTAAACGATCATGGTTTTTCTAATGATAATTGAATGGGTAGATGAATTCCGATTTAGCCGATTTTTTGTAAGGATGATCTTTGACTATGAAAATAAAAAATGAACGGTTCAGATCGTTGAATTAATGAATTGACGATCGTAGTTTAATAACTTTAATTATAGTTGTATATACACATATATATATGAATTGACGATCGTTGATTACACTAGTACTTATAGTTCATGGCTAGGAGCAAACAGGTATATGAATTTTTAAGAGCAAAAGTTTATTAGTTTCAATTTTGGTTCACTTTTGTATAACTTTTTTTTAGGACGGAGTTATGGATTTTTTTTTTAAAAAAAGAACAAAGCTATGGAATTATTATGTTTTTTTAATTGGGCAGCAAAATATCAATTTTAGTAGATCATTGAACGAGCTGCATCATATATCAACTTTCACATATGATTCTTTTCTTTTTTTTCAACAAATATTTATTTTTGCATTAATTTACAAGGAGTTATTATAATAGAAGTTGAACAAACTGCAGGCAGACTACCCAACAAAATGGATGAGAGAGAGGATAGCCATTTGTTAACATTATTTCTGACTGGGAAAAGTTTTCTTACTTTGGATAAACATAGGATCAGTCAAATAAATCATGGGTGACTTTTACTAGCTAGCAGCAGAAAATTCATAACCTGATATATGCACGGTTGCGCTTGATGGATATATGGAGTCTTCAAACATTTTGGAGTATTCTTAAGGGTTAGGATTAATTAAAATTCATTGAAATCCAACCAAATTTATTAAAATCCAATACAACAGAATTCTGTTAGAATTCTATGAAGTCTATGTAATTCCATTAAAATCCATGAAATCCATCAGAATCCATAATTCCTTTAAAATCCATGGAATTCCATTAAAATCTGAGTTGGGGACACCCCCCTTAGAGTGTTTTTAGAATTCGCAGTCAAGTTGATTGTATTTGTAATCAAATTCTTTTTGTCACGTGAGATTTTATTCCAAAATTGCTCATATTATTATTTAAATATTTTAAAATGATAATTCAATATTTGAATAAGTCATTTGGCTTTAGATACTAAATTTTAATATTTTTTCATTTTAACTACTAAAACTTTGTGTCATTTTATTTTATTACTAAATTTCAGTTTATGTACAAACTTTAAAAAACGTGATTCTACCGAGCACTTGGAAATTTTTTTTTTTTTGTTTACAAACTCAACTGTGATTATACAGTAGTCACAACTTAGTTCATTTATTGTTTTATCAATGTATATGAGGTTTAAGCTTTAATGTGCAGTCTCAAAATTATAGGACTTCTTCCTCCAAACCTAAATCAAAAGCCTTAAACCCTTACACACATTGAAATTTTATAAACTTTATACAGCTAAAACTATAAACCAAATCGAAAAAAACTGAGCGATCGATGTCAGAAAATCCACGCTTCGTATAGATTTGTGACCTATCCAAAATATTTTGTTCCAGGTTAGTAGCCAAACTAAAAAAATTAGTATTTTACTATTTTGCTAAAAAAATATTGGCATTAGTAATTTAATTATAATTTTCTATATTTAAATCCCACAAATACAATGACTAAAATTTCAAAATTTATGATATTTGAATTGTAGAAATCTCACAAATTATGAGATTTAAACCCTAAATCCTAAACATATACCCTAAACCAGAAATCAATACCCTTAATCCAAATTATATACTTGATTTGTGGCTTAAAATTTTGGTTTTAAGTCTCGGGTAAAACCCACCCAAAACTTAGAACCTACAAAATGTTCAACCTAAACCCTATACCCTAATCCATTAACCCGAAGACTATATTCTTAAAAAGTTTCAGATATATTTCTTTTGTACCAGTACGTCATTTGGTACATTTCATTCATACTAGTTTGGTACATTTTAGTTATACAAATAAAGAGGTTGGTATATTTCAGTTATATCAATATATGGATTGATACATTTTATTAATTATACCAATACATGAGTTGGTACATTACATTTGTACCAATACATGGGTTGGTAAAAGTTTTCCAAAACAACAATTTCGTTGTAGTAAACTCGTTTTACTACAACAAATTTGACTTTTCATGACATTTGATTAATGACGTTTTAAAAATTAATGTCATGAAAAGACACTATTATGATGTTTTATTTTAAAACGCCATGGAATACAATATATAGGTTATTAATTATGACAATCAAATAAAAATGTCATAGAATAATGAAACAATGACATGAATATTGTGCCATAAAAATTAAAAAATGGAATGGAGTTTTTTCAACGTCATGGATACTTTGACTAAACCATGACAATGTAGAAATGTCATAAACTTGAATTCTAGGGCACTCTTTCAATGCTATGAAAAATCTGGCAAATTTAAAAAAATTTCAGCCCAAAATATTTGCCTCCAACTGGTGGGATAGAAAATTTTTGCGGAAAAACGAGCCTCACCTACCACCAGACTCAGCCACACACTAAACGTCCACTCTCTGTGTCTTGATTATTGTTTCTGTCTGAATCTCCACTCTTTCCACACACTAAATCTTCATCCTCTCTGTGATCTTGCCTCTTATTCCTGTGTTCTATCTCTGGAATATATCTCTGCCCCACTCATTGTCACATATGTTGAAGAAATGGTTGGAACCCTGTAGAGAATGAAGAAGAGCCAAGTTGTTTCTCAGACAATTTCATCTTCACTGTTTCTCTGAAACTCTCACGGTAAGCTTTGAAACCTGTGAATGGTGAATGGTGTTGGAATCCCTGAAATTTGGGATTTTATTTTTCCTGAATGCATTTGATTTTTGATTTCTAAATGTTTTCTGATTGTAAAACAATGTCGTCATTGAAACATTTCCTAATATTGCGTCCACAAGCAGTGCAGGATCATTTACGACGATGTCGTTTAAGTCAAGGTTGGTTTCTTTGGTTGAGTTTTTGGCTTTGTTTTGCTCTGGTCTTTGAGTTGTATTGGTTTTGGAAATCTGGGTTTTTGTTGTGATAAACCTTTTTGAAGGTTTTGATGATTTATGGGTTTTAATGGGGGTTGGTGTATTGGGTGCCAAATCTCAATCTTAGTGCCCCATTTACGTTCAATTTCATCTTGAAGCTCTAGTTCTCATTATTGGTGAACCTTTGAGTGTAAACTAAGTTGTGCTTTATTTGAGTTAACGCGTCTGCAATTATTCATTTCTCTTACAACTCTAATTTATTTCACAACAACAATGTTCTTTGCTTTGTATTTGTCTTTCAATGCCGAGCAAGTAGATTAGCAGTCTATTGTATATTCTTTTGGACTAAAGAATCTGAGACAATTTGTTCTGCTATTTTGCTACATATATATGCAAAGTTGTTGTACAAATTTGGACTAAAATGTCTTTGATAATGTGGTCACTTGCTGTGCACATGATCAGTTTTCGTTAAATTTTTTAAGTAAAGTTAACATTTGTACTGCTTTGGTATAATTTGAAACGTTCGTGGACTAAATTGACACTTTTTTATAGTTAGTGGACCAAATTAAGATTCACTATAAAATTTGTAGACCATTGTTATATTTAACCATATTCAAAATTTGTATCATTTCATTTTCTGCTTAAACAAAAGCAAATTACAAAGTTCCACATCGATTATGCCATGTGTGCTATTGTGGTGTTTTATCCAACTCTATCGAACTTCAACTAAAGATAGTCATATGCATGACGCGTCGACGCATGACCCTTTAATGCGTCCTTTTTTTATTTTGACGGCTGCTATTTGCACACCCCTAAATTTCTTTTTGCACACCCTTCTTAAAAGAAATAAAAAAGATCAAAGGGAAAAGACTATTTTCTCCTTCTCTCACCCAAAACCCAATTCCATTTTCTCTCTTTGCACACCTCCATCAATAGAAAAAAAAAAAAAAAAAACATACCAGCCCCGACCAAAAAAACACACTAGCCTCTCATTCTCTCTCTCCTCCTTGCTGCACCACCTTCCCTGCACCCACCACCATGCCAAGCTCGCACAACCACATCCACCACCATGCCAAGCTCGCATAGCCACCAGCCACCTCCCTCACCCCAACCAAAAAAACACACACACCAGCCCCGACTCCCAACTCTGCCAGACACGGAATCAACGCCGGCGTGGTGCTTTTGGTTTCGGCGTCGTCGCTGGTTTTCTGGGTGGTTGGAGGGTGTGGAGAGGAAGAGGGAAGAGAGAAGAAGTGTTTGATGGGTGTCTCGTCGCCTAGTTCGCCGGCGAACGCCACCGGGCTGAGGAGATCGAGTTATAGCGAAGGTTCGGTGGGTGGCTGCCGAAGACAACTCGAAGGTTCAGTGGGTGGCTGCCGAAGGAAACCGTCGGTTTCGGCGGATAGCTGCTGAACGAACCCACAGGTTTCGGCGGATGACTGCCGAACGGCCTGCGAAGCTCATCCTTTTGGCTAACACTGCGGCGTGGTTAGGCAAGCTGGGCATAGCGAGGTCGGGCGTTGGGGCTGTGCGAGCTTGGCATGGTGGTGGGCGCGGGGAGGGTGGTGCAGCAGGGAAGAGAGAGAGATGAAGAGAGAGAGAATGAGAGGGTGGTGCAGCAGGGTGGCGCATGCAGGGGGTGGTGCTGCGCGCCGGTATGTGTTGACAGAAAATGAGAGAGAGGGAAAAAGAAAAATGGGGTGTGTAAGTGTGTAATGAAATGAGGGTATTTTGGTAATGGGTTAGGTGTGTGTTGAGAGATTTTGAATTTGAGATGAGTGTGTGAGGTGTGTAGGAGAAAAAAAGAGAAAAATAGTGTGCAAAAAACAATTTAGGAGTGTGAGCGCCACGAAGGCAACTTTGCCAGCTCATCAATCAAATTAGTTTTTAAATCCGCGCGGTCTCAATCCGAGGGCGGTTACTTTGCTGCAGCTGATGATACTGCTAATATGCAAAATACAGGTTCCTAATTTCTCTTTCCAAAGCAGACTCCCGAGTCCTGACTCGGTGACTCAGCTACCACCAGACTCACCCAAACCATCAGCCATGAGCTCGATTTTTGTTCCAGAATCTCTACTCCTCGCTAATTCTACGGCTTCGGCTCCGGCTCCGGTAAATCGGCTGCCGTGCCTGCTCCTATTTCGTTCAGGCCGGAGACGGTTTCCGGTGTCCGTCGCCACGTATCGCGCTTTGGGGCTCCTGAGGTCCTTCGTCGCCTCCGCTAGCGGTTTCTTGATGGCCGATTCCGTACCGGTATTTCTTCTCAGTTTTGTGTTAATTAGAATTTGTGATAAGTTTGGGTGATGGTGATTTCTGTGTTATGGTGTTGTGAGTGTTTGAAAATGTAGAAATGGAGCGCTGCCCAGTTAATTACTCACAACTAACGATTCCTGTAAAGCATGCAATGGTTCTTCAATTCCTTGCTCTGCAATTTGGTTACTTGTGTGTTTGATTGGAATTGGATCATTTCATTTGTGTTTCTATGCAGCCCAAAAATGGAGTTCATACTGTTGGTGATTTTATGACCAGAAGAGAGGATTTGCATGTGGTGAAGCCGACAACAACTGTAGATGAAGGTATTTGTTTGTGTGAAATGAAGCTTCACGTGTAATACTGTTTTATAGATTTTTCATTTTTCTGATGGATCAGCCTTTATGCCTACAGCTATAGAAATTTGTGTGGAAAACAGAATCACTGGTTTTCCGGTGATTGACGAGGACTGGAAATTGGTAGGATTTCATCATCCTTATTTGTCCAACATTTTGTGTTCTCGAATATATGCTGGATGCTGGAAAATCTGAGTATTGTTAGTCTTCATATGTTTGTCTTCATTTACAAATGATTTCCTATTTATGATTTCTGAATTCATACATCAAAAGTCTTCTCTTACTCAAGGTACATTCTGATTATATGTGAGACTTAGGCATTCAGGTTGGACCTTCCGGCTTCCAGTTCTGAGGGTCTAAACTAACAACACTCAACAGACATGTAAACTATCTCTTGGAACTTTTTTGTTCTCCTCCCCTGATTGTTTCAGGATTATGTTATGCCCTTGAAGGTCGAGAGTGCACATACCTGCTTTGTTCGTTTTGAAACATATGTACAATATGTTCAGCATAATAGTATATGCATGCTGGCTGTACTTAAGCAAGCATGCAGATGTCTATTTGCAACCTCTTACGAATTTCCTAAGTTTTCCAATGGTATTGTCATCTAAACAATCATGTCTTTCTTTTCTGAGAAGTTATTACCACCTTACTTTTGTAGTCAGTGTCAGTATCTGTTTCTTGATTTGTCCTTAGCAAAACAAGCAAATAATAGGCCTGATGTGAGGTTAATGTAGTCCATTGTACAAATAATATATATTTTGTTTTTTGTTAATGCAGGTCGGTCTTGTTTCAGATTATGACTTGTTAGCATTGGACACCATATCAGGTAATTAAATATATAAAGCAATATTATTTTATGCTGTTTATGGACTTATACCCTGTCATTCATTTAGTTACTTCTAATTAATTTCATGGTCTTATTTTATGTGGTTTTCACCTTCATTTGGTTCATTATCATATCTACAACTTATATACCTGATACTGCTAGACCACCCCTTGAGATCATGAGATATGAGGAAATGGTGATCTGAATCTTCAAGTTCTGCTTGTTTTGTTTACTTCATTTTTTAGCGGGTAATATATATTATGGCTGAGATGCATTATAGTCTATTATTTATTTGTGGTACGACATTGAAGCTATTTTTCATATGATAGACATTTTCTACCATAAAAAGAAACAAAACTGGAGATGAGGTTTATGAGTGGTAACATAAGATATCTGCTCTAAAGTAGGGGTAGCTTCAATTGATGATAAAATGAGGGGAAATTGTTTAAGATGGTCTGGACATGTGAAAATTGTTTAAAGTAGAAACAAATGTGCCAGTGTGAAAGAGTGAGACTATTCAAGGAGGAGAATTGAAGAGTATACCATGAATGACATGGGTGAAAGTTATTAGGAAGGATATGTCCAAAAGAGATTCAATGAAGGATATAGCTCCAGATAGGATTGAATGGCTAAAGAAAATTCATGTGGCTAAACCCAATATGTATGTTATTAGGATCCATGTAACCAAACCCAAACAGTTCACAACTAAGTCGTCTTAATATAGAAAAAAACATAAATGCAAATCCTGATGTACTTACTGGCAAGTAAAGAATTCAGTTTACCTTTTTTTAAAAATATATGAAAAAGAAATTAAAAAAAAATGAGGTTCTAATCTCACAAATATCAATCAATATTGTCTGAATAAGAAATGGAGTGTCGTGCAAGGATCTCATATTAATATGCATCTCTTTGAAAAGGGTCGAAAGGTTATTGTATACTCATTTTTTTTTCATTAAATAAGTATGATTGTTTGCATATCAATCTTACATGAGATGCAAAGGATTAGTTGAATTTCTTTTATAGCCTCAGCCTGTTTGGAACCTTCTTTACCTTTTCAAAATAAGGAATTCACTAATTCAGCTTGTTAGCTCTGTTTGGTGATGTAAATAAAATAATTCCAGTCTGTGCAACTGTTGTATATTACAACAATGCTAGTCTGTAGCAGTTATCTCCAGTTAAAGAGGGGTCAAAAAGTCATGAGGACTTTATCCATTTGTTTCCCCTATTGTTTTGAAGGCTTATTCGTGCAAATACCCCTTGAAAGTGTCTTTCATTATCACTTTGCCCCTTTAAACTTTAATCTTCTCACTTTGCCCCCCAAACTTTACAAACCCTATATTCCGTCAAGTTTGTCAATGGCTACGTTAAAAAATCCGACATGTCGCTTACGTGGATGAGCGACACGTCAGCTTTTTTGACCAAGTCATTGACGGACTTGACGGAATATGAGGGTTTGTAAAGTTCGGGGGGCAAAGTGAGAAAATTAAACTTTAAGAAGGCAAAGTGAGAATGAAAGTTACTTTCAAGGGGCATTTGTGCTAATAAGCCTTGTTTTGAATGGTAAAGTGAATTCAAGTTAATTCATTTTCCATTTATTTTCAAACAATTGAAAATCAGTTCAGTTCAGTTCATTTTTATTTGATTGAAATCAATTCAAGTATAGATAAAATTTGTTTCAAACAATGTGTTAGATATGGATAAGCTCCCTTCTGTATGGTAAGGTGCTAGGAATCTCAAATGAAAATGGATGATTTTCTGTGCACAATGGTCAAGATTGTCATCTCTTACATAATATAAATCATTCCAATATTTCACCTGATAGGTAGTGGAAGAACTGACACCAGCATGTTTCCTGAAGTTGACAGCTCCTGGAAAGTATGTGAGATTTTTTTTTTTCTCTTTTGGGATTAAATTCATTGTTTTTTACTGTCCTCGGTGTTTTTCTACATCTATTTTTATTAGTTTATATTAGTTTTAATATATCATCTCAGTAACGAGGTGGATTCTTTAAGGGATTATGGATTTAAGAGTTTTCCTAAACTTGTATTTTTCTCGTCTATTCCAATGGAGGCCATTGGTATCAAGAGGTGTAGTGATTTTGGCTCCGTAACATTTCGAATTGCTTCATTGTGAAGAGAGCAACTTTGAATTCTCACCAGTACTTTTCTTCCCCCCAACAATTTATGCAGACTTTTAATGAGGTACAGGAGTTGCTCAGTAAAACCAATGGGCAGTTGGTGGGTGATTTGATGACACCAGCACCAGTTGTTGTTCGTGAAACCACCAATCTTGAGGATGCTGCTAGGTATTGTTGCCCTGCGCCCCTGCCCCTGCCCCTTTTTCCTGGTCTACTTTTCCCCCTTTCTGCATCCTATTATTGATCTACCAAGAAAGTGTTGACTTCTGTTATCTGATGTCAGATTATTGCTTGAGACAAAATATCGTCGGCTTCCAGTTATAGATGGTAACGGTAAGCTGGTAAGTGATGCATTCTTTTCTCTTGATCTTTCTGTCTTCATAATTTTTTTTTTTTCTGTGGTCTCTGATATGCCATTGTTTTCACTCCATAGGTTGGAATTATTACAAGAGGAAACATCATAAGAGCTGCCCTTCAAATAAAACATGCTAGTGAAATAAAAACATAACAACCAGAGACTGAGTTTTTCGAGGGCATCCGATTTGGCACGCATGCATCAGTTCATTTGCAGATGTTTATGGTGCAATGATAAAAGATGCTGGAGGAGCTGGTCTGCTTTATAGGTACAATTTTGGCAGTGCATGTGTTTGTATAAGTCAGCTATGAGATTGTATTGATTATGAATGATAAGCGTAGCTACCAGGATTAAAGGGTTATGGACCGACGAACTTACGTGCTTGTCCCTCCCCCCAGATAAGGGGCAGGAAAGGAAAGAAGAAACTAATGATACGACATATTTTAGTTCGGGTTTGCATCTGATCCCATTCCATTCTGGATGTTGTGTCCTCACAAATTTTCATTGGCTATCTTATAGCAGCAGGTGTTTGTTGTTGAACTGAAGCGACCACAGGGTTGGTCCATGTCTCCATGATTGCCAAAATTAGCCGTACCCATAGTAGTTGAACAATATGGTTGGATTGGGGAATGGGGAGGTTGTAGACTTTACCATGACCATGATTGTCCTCATCTTTCTTTATTGGGATTCCATTATTGTGCACTTGTGCTTTAAAAATGGATCATAGTCAAAATGATTGTCTAATTGAAGATAAAAGATTTTTCTTTGATCACATGATGGAAATAACATGTGGAACCGCAATCAATCAACCCTCGAGGAGTTGGGAGGAGCAATCAACAATGTTATTGAAGAAATTGGAAATAGACAACACAATGGCTTGCTTGCTTTCTTCAACACCTATAAACCTAGAACATCTACATCATTGAGATTTGAGAACTTTTTTAACAATTTAAAACTCTAATTAGCATAAGAAGAAACACCCATTTGGCCGCTAATTGTGGATTGATGGTTGTCCTCTAGTGTAAAGTGGAATCGAAATGGTTAAACTAAAACGTGAATTACAGCTCATGCACCAGCCAAAACCGCAGTGTACAAGGCTCTTAGCCTCTTACTATCAGTCTATCTGTATGCAGCTACTGCTAATAGTCATGTCGCAGAGACCACGGAGACTGCGCACTTGTCATTTGACCCCAAATAGAAATTATAGAATGAGGAGAGGCGTCGTAGCCAAAGAAGAAATTGCTTATACACCCGTGTGTTTTCTTGTTGTGAATATATACCTACAGGCTACAGTATAGTATGTATATATAAATGTGTCCATCTCTCAACACAATCTAACACGTGGTGAAAGAAACGGACACAACCCCACAACTCCGTTAGTGGTAACGGGGCTAGAGCCTAGGGGACAAAACCGATAAAGTGCATTGTGCATCCATCGTATCATGGTCATGCAGCAGCAGCACCGTCTCTGTCTCCGGTACCCCACCACCAGCAGCACCAGCACCACCACTAGTCAAAAATGATAATTAGCAACAGTAGAGAGAACCAGAAAATACCTAACTCTGAAATCCCAATTGCTTTATTAGTAGTTATAGGAGACTTTAGTGGTTGGCCTGGCCCTTTTTGCCCCTACCCCAACTGCTGTCTCTCCCTGTAGGCCCTTCCTGCTCCCCTCTTCACGAATCACAACTACATTTCCCTTCTCAGTTCTCTCCCTTTTTTCTTTTTCCTTTTTCAAGTTAAATCCTACCCAATATGCTTCCATTTCTGCTCTCTTCCATCAACTCAATTCCCATTACAAGTTTACTACCACAACAAGGACAAAATTTAAATACCCAAAAAAGATAATAAATACAGAGACGGAACAAAAACAAGCTAATAATTAGTTAATTACTACCATAATTTACATTTTATATTACGTTTTTAGACGGCCAAAATTTCTTCATCAAAACTCAAAAGCAAAAATAAAAAATTAAAACCAAAAAAAGAGGTACAGTAGAAGAAGAGACTAATTCTAATATTCCAGGACCAGGACGAAAAGCTTCATGATTGCTTCAGCCGTCACATACCTCCCCTGCGCACGTTAGCAGACAGCCATCATCGCTCAATCAGAAACACTACAGAGACCATTCCGGAATTCTGTCTCACTCGTAGCACTCACCATCCGAATTCTCCGGGTCGGGCATCTTATTCAAGTCGACCCGCTCCACGAACCCGTTCGCGCCGCCGCACGGCTTAATCTCGTTCGTTCCTCCTCCTCCAGCCACGGCGCGGTGGTGGCGCAGAGCCGTCTCGACCGCGTCGACTCGGGCGCCGACCTCGGTCGCCTTCTTCCTTATCGAATCCGACGACATGTCGCCGGCGCCGCCACCATCCACCACCAAAGCCTCGGGAAAATTGAGCCTCGCCGAAGGCCCCCTCAAATAGAAAACCGCCGTGTCGTAAGCCCGAGCCGCCGCTACCGGAGTGGAGTACGAGCCGAGCCAAATTCTGGAGCGCTTGTTGGGTTCTCGAATCTCAGCCACCCACTTGCCCCACTTCCTCATCCTTATCCCCTTGTACGGCTTGTCGTTAATCTCAACCCCTCCTCTCTTCCTATTCGCCTCTCCTCCTCCTCGACCCTCCATATTCGTCGTCTTCTTCTTCTTCTTCTCGCTCTGAGAATGCAAATTAAAGATGCTGAAAACGACAGGCTCGGTGTGGTTTTCTGCGGTGGGGGGAGGGTTGCAAATGCATGATGCTACTTGGCCACTAAGCTTGTCATCTGGGTAGGCTTCCACGTCTCTGAAACCCAACAAAGAGAAAATTTTTAAATCCGGAAATAAATTCCAAATTCACCGACACAAATCTCACCGATTTTTCTTTTTATTTTGGTTGGAGGTTTTCTACTTTGCTTATTAGTAATGGTTAGTCAGACTGAGGACCTGTCTTAGCAAAACACGGTGCAGATTTTGCATCTCTATCTGAGCTATGTTTTATTTTTCTTTTCTAAATGACCCAAATGAATTGGGACTTATACAATTCTTAAAAAATAAATAAAGATAAAATATCTACTAGGTGGTGGAGGTAGTGATGGAAGCTGTCTGTTTGTGGGTAAGTGAAGTGGAATTCAAAGGTTCTGAAAAAGAATTCTCTTTTTCTTCTTTGTTCTCTTTTTTAATCTGAAGAAAAAAAAAGAATTCTCAATTCTCATTTGTAATTAATGGTGAGGAAAGAATGTCCTTTATTTATTTATTTATTTATTTTACTTTTATGAGAGGGTGTACAGGAAAATAAGTATTTTATGTGAGTATAACAGTATAACACTAGATAGGAGGACGATATGATCATATGATGTTACGAATTAAATTATAATATGTATGATTATTAAGAGTAAAAGTTTTTTTTTTCTTTTAGTTAGGGGGAGGGGAGATCGAATTTGGGTATAAAGGAAACAATTTTACGGCTCTTTCAATTGGGCTACCCAATAACTGCATTAAGAGTAAAAGTTTAATATTTATAATTTAAATATTGATGGTTATACACATATTATCATTCGAATAGATTCATAACAACACATCAGTATACAATATGATATTATAGTACTTATAATCATTTCTCATATTTAAGAGTCGCAATGTAAGAAATGCTTTTACTCCATTGTGATTTTATTAAAAGTAATTTTATTTTTTATTAATAAAATCATTTTGTATATCTTTATTAAAAAATTATCGCTTAAGTCACAATTAGTCTAATACACCCTCAGTAAATGTATGAGTGCTATAAAAGATTTCAAATTTATATCTTAAATTTCGATTTAAAATATCGTGATAGTGTCTCATAAATCTATATCAAAACCCATTTTATTTACCACAAGTAACACATTGTCACATCATTCGAGAATTAAATTTAAGATCAGTGTCTCATAAATCTATATTAAAGCCTATTTTAGACTCATTTATTTATAACCAGTAACACATTGACACATACATTGTCACATTTTTTGAGATTTAAATTTAAAATATTTAATATTATTCTAAATGTATAACCGAACCACTCTTAAATTTTTATTTAAAAAAAAAAAAAAAAGCATTCTTTCACTCGCACATATTTTTCAAGACATTACGTGAGGCGGTGCACTTGAAAGTCTTGAATGACCCATTTTTGTCATCTAAAAGTGTTCTTGGCACTTTAAAGACTCAAAAGCCCTCCAAACATAAACCTAAATTGTTGCTTCTACTTTTGGGTTTTATTATTTATGTCGTTTTTTTTTTTTTTCCTATACCGTTAGAAATTGACTTTTCCCTCCACACAATTTCAGAGGATGGGCAATTTTGTCCTTCCCTTATCTTGTTTGGTTGTGGTGAGTGAGGGATAATGTGGGCATTTTCAATTCTAAATGGCCCACTAAATAAAATTGAAAAAACCTGTTAATCAAATTATTGGGCCGGCCTATTAATTTATCCATAAAGGTTAGTATCTGATTTTTATTATTTTTCGGTTCGGTTCCATGAATTTACCGCCACACAAAGTGATTGAGAGAGACTTTTGTGTGGCGGTCGAATAAAATCACAACTCTTGTAACTTGTAAGAAGTCATAACATCAGTAGTTGGACAACACATGAATTTGGAGGATTAGACACCATCAAGTTGAAGAATCTTGTTTTTTTCTAGTGTAGGAAGGAAATTAGAAAATTGTAAGAATCCTTTTTCTTTTTCCAATTTAATTCACTTGTTACTATTATCAAAGAGAACAACTAAACTTGAAAACGCATATTTTTTTTTAAAGGAAAATTGAACACACATTTATATAAGAAAAATAGTGCACAACATGACAGGGATAGGTGGGGAGGAGTACACTGCCCATTCAAAGCAAATGACAAATCAACACCCAGTGGGAATCTAGTAATTGAATTTGTTTGTAGTTATGTTTTTGTGTTGAGTTTGTACTTAGCATTTAAGATTAAGTAAATTAGCAAAAAGTCACAAAAAATTGTAAATTTTACTCATAAATTTATGTAAAAGATCTATTTATTTTTAAGCTATAACAAGTAGCTTAAAACTAAACTTTTTTCTTGACGTTGTATGTAACATTTACAAAATTACACTTTATTTTTTTATGATGTAGTATGTAAAGAGTTACATTTTATTTTGTTATGATGCAGTATGTAGCTCTTATAGAGTTATACTTTATAATTTCGTAGAATTCACTTTATTGAATAATATTATATTGTTTTAAGGTTTAAGCATTTATAATTTAGGTTTTATGATTTCATATTTAGGGTTTTAGCCCTAAATTTTAAAAACTATACTATAAACCCTAAACCCTGAAAAGAATTAAAAAAAAAAAAACTAAAACTTGGGTATGCTTGACTTTAAATAGTATTGAATGCTTCATATTTAATTTTTCTTGAATTGTAGCTTAAAAATAAATAGATTAGAATTTTAGGTTTATGATCGAAAAAAGTTGTATGTTATGGCTTATTAATAAAGAACTCTTTAAGATTTCTATTAGAAATGAAGTAAATAAACCTTAAGATAACATAATTTTGAACATANTTAAAAAAAAAAAAAAAAAAAAAAAAAAAAAAAAAAAAAAAAAAAAAAAAAAGATGATTCGAACTCATCAAAAATTAATTAAGGAAATTACTTGGGTACTGAGGTTTAAGTACCAACTGCTTGTACTGAGGTTCTTATGTGGACCACTAATTATTTGATAGCTGCTTTTTAAAATAAAAACACACAAAAGGTCCTAATAGTAGTAGGAAGAGTAACACAGTTTAGCCTCTAAACGTGAACACAAACACTCATATATCTTTCATATCTGAAACTCAACTCCAAACACGATCACCCATCTTCCAGACTAAGACCGAAAACGGTGCGCCGACAACCAACGACGAGACGTCGACAACGAACAGGTACGCAAGTAATTCCCATCAATTAATTGATGATCTTGTTGTTGGTTTTATCTTTTGATCCGAAAATGGATTTACCCATCTTCAAAGAATTTTAAATCATGCTTAATGTACCGCATTCATTTTAGATGTGACTTTTGCACAAGTGGACCCCACTTATGTGAAGAACTCGACGACTGATATGGTTAATGAGTATGTACATGAAGCATTGCTTTTAGATAAGGGTCAATTAATTATAAGTGACATACTATTAATATTTATCCAAAAGAGATAATTGTTTGTGTACAAAAAAAACAATGTGGCATGCTGTAATTGCATCACAATTGTAATTGCATTAATTTGCAACTAATTGCAGCTGCAGTTATAACTAGGGATGAAAATGGGTTGGGTCGGTTGCATATCGGCTAAACAACCGACTTGACCTGACAAGGTCGATAATTTAATTTTGACAATCAACAACCAACCCATCCATTATGAGTCGATTGAGAGTCGGTTGCCGATAATAGTCGATAAGACCGATATAGACAGGTTGGTTGGAATTATTAAACCAACATTTGATTAATTTCAAAACCAACTTTGATGAATTGATTCGTATTATCGGCCCGACTTGGTGGGTTAATTGTTGATAGAATTATCGATTGATCGATAATGGCCGATAAAACCAACTCATTCTCACCCTTGTTATAACATTGTAACTACATTATGTATTCTCAATAAATTAAAGTCACTAACTTCACATCTTAACTAATAAACTCACTAAAACATACCTAAAACATATTATAAAATATAATGGGATGGTTCTATTTGAACTCCTAATTTGACCTACTTATTCCCTATAAACTTTTTTATAATAAAAATACAATTATACTCTTCTTCAACCTTTTTATTCTAAAAAAAAAAAAAAAAGAGAAGTACTGGCCATGGTTGCTGAGGCCATGGTTTGTAGTGGAGTGTAACCTAGACTTCAAATCAATTGGATTTTGATCAAATTTAGATTTGAACTTAAATAATTAATAGAATGATTGTGATTTCCATTCGATAATTTATTTATGATATGAATTTAATAACTGGTTAACTTAACAAACTAAACAGAGATTAAAGCTCATTTAATCTGATAGTAATCTGATTTGAGTTGATATAACATATTATTTATTTTGTATATTATTATATATATATTTGTAAGAATAATTTGAGTTTTATATAAATTGAAAATAATTCAAATTATTGTACTTATTTATATGATTAATTAAAAAATAGGAAGTAGAAAAATATAAGAAAGAACAACGTCACTTTTGATCAGCTTAATATATTTACAATTTGAATATGACAATTCAAGAATCAAGATTATAAATGGATTCGAATTGGAATAGGCCAAAACAATAGGATTCATTTGCACGTCTAGTCCAACCTTTTTTACCCAAAAAAAGGTCATTATTGTTGGGGTCTCTTCTACACAAAAGAGGCACCAACAATGTCTCTACAACATGGACATGAAGAAGTATGCTAAAGTGCCGGACGGAGGGAAGGGAGGGGGAGATGAAATGTTTCTTCATTTTTTTATTTTTCAACTTTTTGCATTTGGGGTCAAATTGGTTCATAAATGTTTTTCTTAATAGAAAAAACAAAGAGTAAAATGAGCAAATTAGTGATTGTAACTTTGTAAGTACAACAACTACCCAATATTATATTGGGTACTTGCATTTGTCACTACAGATAATGCCACATACACCTCGGGTTCATCGTTTTCACGCATGCAGCATACGCTAAGAGCCAACAGCATGTGGTTGGAGTAAATCTTTCATTTAATTAATTAAAATAGTATGTGGAATGATCATATATTCATATATATGTGATTGTCTCCGACATTTTGTTTGCATTATATGTTACCTCCAACAAGGTTATGATCATCCACGAATCTAAGTAATGTATGTCCTATTTTGTTGAAGTTTTATCGCCGGATACAAGTCATGAATGCAAATAAAATTAATTCAATATTAGAAGAGTCACGTAACAATTTACAATATATATATATATTTGATAAGTCATTACTAAATTACTAATAGTAATAAAGTTTTTTTATGATAAAATCCCACATCAGACAGATTCATTAAATCTAGCTAAAGCTTGTGTTGGCATTAATTAGTTATGTTAAAACTTAAAAGACAATATTGATGCAAATGGAAGTTTTTCCCTGATAAAAAAAAAATTGAGGTTGGATTTGGCAGTGAGCTCAGACTAATCATACTATATGTGTTTCCACATATATATCTTCTTTTTTTTTTTTTTGAGTTTTTCTTTTTTTCAATTTTGAAACTTGATTTTTAATCATTTCCTAATTAAGTACCTTTAATATATTAGGGTCAATTTAGTCCATTCACAAACTTAAGTTGACTAAAATACCCTTGACTTTAACTCTATTTGTTAGTATTATTTGACGGAAATTATATTATATATTAAATTATGACAAAATAAAAGTTTATGTATGAAATTGAAATAAATAATCATTTAAATACTCAATTAAGATAAGAGTCAAAATTTAAATACTAAAATTAAAAAAATACCCTTTTCTTTTTGGATTACATTAAAAAGATCAAACTCTTAAGTTATCCTAATCCATTATTGTATACTAACCTCATGTTAGTACTGGTTCAACGTATCTTTGCAATGCATTGTTGAAGGTGTTGTTATTTGCACACTTTTTTTCCTCTCACTACACACCCCTTTCTCACTTCACACTCATTTTTCTTTTCAATTTTTTTAATTTCTCATTACACACCCCTTAATTTATTCAAATACCCTCATTACATCCAAAAAAATAAATAAAAACCCAGCCACCAGCCACCCAAGTCCTGACCCCACCACACCCCACCCTGACCAAACAATCCGTCCAGCGCTAGCAAGTTGTCCGTCGGTCTCCCTTTTTCTCTCCCCCTCTCTTCTTTGTCTTTTTCCCTCTCTCGCTCCTCTCTCCATATTTCTCTCTCTCTTCCCAATCTATTGCAGAGGTCGGCAAGGTCGCCAACCTCTGCAACAGATCGAGAAGAAAGGGACATAGAAGAGAGAAAAATGGATAAAAGAGAAAGAAAGAGAAGGAAAGAGACAAAGGATAGAGAGAAGGAGAGAGGGAGAGGGAGAAGGAGAGAGGGAGAGGGAGAATGAGATAGATAGAGAGATAGGGAGAGTGAGAGAGAGAGAAAGAGAGAAAAAAGAAGAAGAAAGAAAAGCGAACTGTCGGGTTGAACCGTTGGCGACTTTGCCAGCGGCGGGGGTGGCTAAGGGTGGGGTCGGGGTGAAGACATAGAGGGACATCAGAGATAAATAAAGAAAAATAGGAGAAAGAAAGAAAGAGGGAAATACACAGAGGGAAGGAGAGTAAGAGAGAAAAGAAGGTCGGCGGTCCATCTCACCGGCGAAAATGGTGGCGGGGATACAGCGACAATGGCGGCAGGGAGCCGGCAACAAGGGTGGGGGGGGGGTGTTGGGACTTGGGGTGGCTGAGTCTGTAGTTGTCTTTTATGGTTATTTTAGATTGGGTTAAAATTGTAATTTATTAAATAGAAAAGAAATGTGTAATAAGAGGAGAGAAGGTGTGTAAAATATGCAGACTCTTGTTGAATGGTTGGATATATTCAAAAGAGCAAAGGTCAATTGATGCAAGAAATGTCAATCAATTGCTGTCCTCAGTGCCCCTAATAAAAGCTACCCATAACTCATAAATCATAAACATAGTCATCACATGATCAGTGATTGTACCTCTGGTCTCTCTAACTCTGCAGATGTGCATGGCTCAAATAAAACCCACGACACAGAGTCTCAGACAAGATGCTGTACATCATTCACTGCGAACATTTAAAATGCACCGACCATCGTACATACTTTTGGCTACCTAATTGAAATAATACGTTACTACTGCTCAAGCTAGCTTGATTTCTGACCAATCAAATGAAATCAAAGACACTTTATAACCATTCCTAGCCCTAGGGGACCTATTTAATAATTTGTTTAATCATGGATTATCAGCTGCATTTACAGTTTGGATGGCTAGTTAAGTAGTAGGACGAGTCTTTTTCATTTGTTTTTTTTTTTTTTTGCCACGAGGCTTTTACATTTGTTTAAACTAGGGTTTTTTTGTTTCACTTTTAATTTTAAATTTGACTCATCTTTCAATTCAAGCCAGCACTTAAATTCTAAATTAATTTTACAAAATCAAATTTTTCTTAAAATTCTTTTGTGAGTATCTTAGCTCATATTTGTGTTTTCAATCTCTAAATTAGTGATCTATCAACTTTTTATGAATCTTTAAGATAAAATGTATAGGATCCAAATGATGATTGAAATCGTTTATTTTTTAATTTTCCGTTGAATGATTATCTTCGTAAAAAATTAAGTAATTAAATCATAAATTATTTAACCGTTGATTAAATGGTAATCATTTAATTGTTTATCGAAAATAATTTAGTCGTCTATTTATTTAATAAAAATTAAATATCTTAATAGTTTTTCAATTTATCTAATTTTTTAGAGATACCTTTGAATAAACATCTACAAAATATATAATTCAGATAATTAAAATATAATATAAAATAAACCCCACAAATAATTTCTTAAATAAACTTATTTCAACTTAAATAAAGAGGCCGGTCAATGATATATAATTATTAGATAGATTAACCGGTACAATAAACTATATAAATATAGAGTAGCCAAACTTTGTAGCCAAAAAATAAGGAGCTTCTTTTAATGTGTTGTTGTTTTCTGATCTTGATAGAAATTTTGAAGAAAGTGGGTAGGTGGTGGTAGGTTGTGAAATTTTGAAAGCAATTATGAAGAGGATTGGCTTTTTCAGGATACAAAGGTAGCTTTCATATGAATCTCGCATACACATATAGCTAGAGCCTAATAGTAATATTAAATTGTCAATTGGATCATTCTGCAGGTTTCAAAGCTAAATAGAGTGGGGTAGAAAATTATAGGGATGCGAGGACTAGAGAGAGAGAGAGAGAGAGAGAGAGAGAGAGAGAACTTTGAGTGCTCTGTATTATGAGGTCTCCATGTGTTTGGTCCTTGCTCTTTAATTTCATGGACTTTCAGCTGTAGCTGGAACTTGGAAGAGAGAATCCTTAGCTTTTGTTTTTTTTTTTCAAAAAAGAAAGAAATCATTCAATAAAGTTGCATTTAAAACAAATTGCAGGAGGAACCAACTTCCTTTTATGTAATGGGGTTCACATAGTGAAGTAATATCCTATCCAATCTTGTTGACTTATTAGTCAAAACAAAAGGATAAGGAACCAATTAAACTGCATATAATATTTATCAAATCATAATTAAGCTAAGCATAAGACTACTATTTTGGCACATGCCAAGCCTATACTAGCTTACCTTAATAATTGGAGGAACAAGAGGTCAAACCTGCTTGGATGATTGAGCTTAACATATTTTTCCTATTATTATTTCCTCTATGATTTGGGTATGGTAGTTGCTGCTCTATTCACTACTTCAACCTTAACATATTTTTGTTACTTTGAAGGAAATCAACTCTGAACTTATCCTAATTCTAATTTATTATACCATCCATTTTCTCACTTAAACTAATCCCAAAAATTTATTAAACCTCAACACATTTGATTGGGTATGCAACATGCACATGTATATATAATATATGTGTGTGCATGTGAGAGAGAGAGAGAGAGTTATTAGGATCTGACCTCTGAGAGATGTGTAATGCATCCACCTTTGTGCATGCATCCACATATGACATATATAGTTGAGACCTATGAACCAGACGCAGACAGCAATCAATCTAATGAGTTATATATGAACTTATGATCGATGATCATCATCCCCCATGCCGTGATGTGGATCGAGCATGCATGCATTGCATTATGCGTGACAGTGCATATATGTGTGACAAATCCAAGGGAAAGTTAATTAGTCCCTTGCTGTAGGAGTTTAGGAGGCATGGTTGACTTTTTCCATTACTCCAAAACAATGGAGATTATCATTGATGCACATGGCAAATTGTACGTATTCATTTATATTATTTGAGATTCTGAGGTCGTGTATATGTGACTGTCTGAAGGAAAAGTCACATGTGTGGGAACTGTTGGGGATGTCATTGTCTTTGACATTTTTATTTCCATGGAAGATGTCATGCATGGCCATTTAGTAATTAACTATGCTTTCTATGACTTATGTTACGTGCACTGGTGCCACCCTGCATGAATATGAGAGAGAGAGAGAGAGAGAGAGAGAGAGAGAGAGAGAGAGAGAGAGAGAGAGAGAGAGAGATAATTTAGCTGTCCACTTACATTGAACTATATATTACAGTTGAGTGAGGTGTCGTCAAATGTCAATGTTTAAATAATTGCTAAGAGACATGGTTTCTCTCTCAACGTGATTTAATCCTTGTCTCGCTATGGAAAGCAATAATGTAGCCGAACTTTGTGCTTTGCATAACTTCGGCAATTACACATCTCTCAAATTCTGGTTTATAGTTACGAGTGTGAATGAGGCAAGTTGAGGTAAATACCAAGGTGTACAAGTTCTACTCCATCAAGTTCGAATGAAGCTCATAGAGGCAGAGCTAGGTTAAACTCGACTCAGCTATACTCGTTTGTTGAAAGAGCTCAAGCTCATATTTTGCTATGCTCGAATTGACACATGTTCTAACTTCTAAATGAATTCAAACTAAATTTTATTTCTTAAGAAAGTTTATTTATTTATTAGCTAAGCTCATATTTTATTTATTTATTTATTAAAACCTAATATATGCCTAAAGATCAAAGATCAGTAGAATGATCTTTAGAAAAGGTCATTGGAACCAGCTGGCCAATTGATCCCTTTTGGCCTTAACTATTATGAACCCGGTTAGAATTGTAAAATTTTACATTGGGGTTTGAATTATAAAATTTCACATTGAAGTTGGAATTATAAAATTTAATATCGGGTATTTCAAGTCCATGCAAAATATGTCACTTTCACAAATCCATATACGTTTTTTTTAAATAATTAAAGAGATCATTGCCAAAAAAATGGGTAAGGAGATGAAAACTCAAAATGATCACTCTGAGATCAAAACAAATTTAGCCAAGTTTATACTATATTTATCAACTTCGGGCAATAGACACCATTGATAGATCAAGAGGAAAAAGATGAACAGAACAAACAAAAGAAGGAGGAATGATGGCATATTTGTCTAAGATATTAAAATATGGAAAGAATAAACCTTTCCGTTTGCTCAAAATTATAAACTGAAAAATTAATGGATCTTTAGATCAATAAATCAGAATCTAGACATGGAAATGAGCAAACATCTATATCTTATTGTTCTCTTCAAATTACTTTGGCTTCTTGCGCATTCCCATCCGCGATTTGGCAAACCTGGATTCTTGTTAAGCAAAACTTCCAGCAGAAAAAAATCGACAAAGAAAAGAGAAAAAGAAAAACAGTGAGCTACTAAAGGATACTCCAATCTCATTCCCTCGCCAGATGTTGAGGAGTAGAGAATTGTGCCTTGCAGATGGCTCAGCGCTCCAGCTGAGCTTGCAGTATCCTGCAGATATGGCAAATCATATACTTACATAGCAGGTCTAGGAGGTGCTGGAATCAATTATTGCAAATTATACGACAAGGGACTTCTCTTATATATTTGCACAGTGAAAATATAAAATTGACAAACTCAAGTTCTAAGCACCAGACACTAAAATGCAACAATAGGATGATAACGAAAAGAAATTTAAAATGTTATTAGTCAAAAAATTGAACTATCCATATTCCAATTTAAAGAAGACTCAACCTGTTAAATAAAGAATGTTGCTATTTGCACACACATTTTCCTCTCATTACACACCCCTCTCCCTCATTTTATTAAATTACAATTCTAACCCCTAACCCAAATGACCATAATATCCTCCCTAAATCCCAGAATAACAGGACCACCCATCACCACCTTCATCACTCCAAGCCCAGACCCATCACCACCTTCGCCGGCAGGTTCGTCGGCCTTCCTTTCTCTCTTCTTTCCTCTTTCTCCCTCTTCTTCCCTGCTGAGAAAGAGAGGTGGGTAGACTCTCCCCCCAACCTAGCCCCAGCCCCAGCCCCGCCACACCCAACCCCATCCCCTCCCTGGCCCGCCCAGCCCCGCCCTGCCCAGTCTCAGCCCCTCCCCGCCCAGCCCCAGCTCGGCCCACCCCCACCCCCCCAACCCAACCCCTGCCCGCCCCCACCCAGCCCCATCAATGTCCGCAGCAAAGTCCACCGATCTGGAGGCCAGCAAGCTTGCCGGCCCCTGCATCTGATTGGAGAGAGAGAGTGGCAGTGAGCAGAGAGAGAAAGGGAGAGAGAAGAGAGAGGGGAGAGAGGAGAGATAGGGAAAGAGAGAGAAAGGGAGAGGGGAGAGAGAAGAGAGGAGAGAGGAGAGAAAGGGAAGGAGAAGAAGGGAGGCCGGCTGGCGACAGTGGCTGGAGTCGGCGTCGGGGGTGGGCTGGCTGGGTTTTGGTTTGTGTGTGTGTGTGTGTGTACAAATGAGGGTATTTATCAGTGTTCTCTAAAAGGTTCAACCTTGTAAAAGTAAACAAGAGTTATATGTGTTTTATTTACATTTTAACAGGCTCTCTCTCAGAAATAAGGTATTGTAGGGTTATCTTTAAAATGAATGATAAAACCCCACAACAGACATAAAGTACCTGAAAATCAACAAATGCAACTGGAGCTCCATATGTGCTCTGCATCTTCAATTTTAAGAACCCAGGGCACCTAATAAAAACAAGTAAGAAAATGACACCACAGTTTTACAACCATACAGATGAATCTACATAACAAAAAAATGGCTACCAACCTTGAAAATACTTGAATTAGCTCTTGCTCTGTACAAGTTGGCCCCAAGTTAGCCACAAAAAGTGTTGGGCATGGAGTATTATTCTGTGGAAAATGATGTGCTGAAGAATTATTCTGTCAATGTAATAAAGGTCAATGACACTGCCATAATTAAATGTCATTTGACGTGCATATAATGTCCCATATAATTTGAAGTGAAAGTGGGATTCCAAAAGATATTGTACGCAAATTAGAAAAGTAAAATACAAAATTATCCACAAAAAGCATGCTTCAAAAATGAAAATCAACCATACCAAGTTTGCAGGTATTGTCTCATTTAAAGCCCTGCCACTGAAGTTGCCATGACTGAAAGGTGAAGAGAAAAATATCTTAGTACAAGAAGTTTGACAGATATAGAAAAGTAATTATTTTAGAAAGGAAATAATATACTCCAACTTCACAGAACAGGGCGCTCAGGAATTGCTTTTACTAAGCCCTTGAGCTTTCAGCTAGAAGCAATATATTTTAAAATAAAATATGTGCTTATTATCAAGCTATAAATAATCACTTCCATGTAATAAAACTGTGCTTAAGCAGTGCAGATGACCTTGGTGCAGGTGGATAACCAATGATGTTGTAAGCAGAATTACCCATTCCAGGCATGTGAATGTTGCCAACACCTGCTAGTGTCCAAGCGTGCAAAACATGTGCAATGTGAGCTTTTATGAGAATGTGTCCTCCATGTGACTAGGCAATAATTTCTTATCTAAGAAACTAGTCAATCATCACAGAAATTGTCAAGAAAAGTGATTATAAAGAGAAGTGAGATAGAACTAAAACTAAACTATGAATAAACTACATCAGGACAATTAGTGCAATAAAATTTGCATGGAAGGAATTCACATGAGCTAACTCCCTCTACACAAGCAGTTATAGGCAATCCTCTTACCCGGATCAGGAGTGCCCCTTGAAAATGACGAACCTCTAGCTTTCTTATCAGAGCCAGATCTATCATCATCTACATATAATGACCAACAAAAGCATAGATGCAATTCAAAACCAGTTAAACTTCAAAAATAAAACAGAAGGACAAAGTAAGCGGCAAAACAAAAACCTAACAAGCAACAGACCTGTTCTTGAGCGCTTTGACCTAGAATTAGATTTGGCTAGATCAATATATAACGTTGACCCCTTTTCAAGATCAAACACCATCCCCTGAAAACAAGGTTCACAAACAAGAGCTCTCAGTTAATATTATTACATCTTTCAAGTATTGGCTGCACTCACAGTGAGGTAGAATTCAGCAGAATTACAAGTCGAGTGATCACCCCAAATATAAATTTAAACCACGAACTATCAACCAATATTAGCCTAATTTCCTCTTTTGGACTTGATACAAAATTATACAAACAGTACGTCAACATGGCATCACTAACAACATTTGTACAATAAAAAAAGCCAAGGTGAGTGTTCTTACATTCAGCGCGTGCATTGCTCCTATCGCAGACTGCTGGTCCAAGAACACCGCAAAAGCAAAAGGCTACCACCACAAGAAGATGTCAGTCAGCTCGCATAAAACCATAAGATTCCAATCCAATTGCAAAATTCCCAACTTCTCAATCGCTTCACTTATATGATGATCAAAATCACTCAAACTTATGCATTCAATTCATGATTCAATTTCAATTGTTAGCACAATACCTGAGACTTCTCAGTGGGGGTTCGGAGGTGGGAGGACTCGTAACCCGGAAACTCGCGGAAGAGGTTGTAGATTTCTCGGGGCTTGACATCTTCGGGAAGGCCCGCGACGAAAAGGGTCCGGACCTCGTCGTGTGAGGCTTGGGTGACGAGAGGTGGTGCGTAGGAGGCGAAAGGTGGGGGCTGGTGAGGGAGGTAGGGCTGGACCAAGTGGTGCTGTGGCGGTGGCGCCACCGCCGGAAGCGGTTGAGGTGGCTGTTGGTAGTATTGGTAGTGAACCGAGCCCGGTGGTGGTGGTGGTGGGGGGTAATAAGCGGCCATGTCGTCCATTTCAATTTTCAAGCCCTAGAATTATTTGGATTTCGGTTATTCTGGTTTTCTGTAGTGTGATATAGCAGCAGCGCAATCACACAGATGGGCCGAAGAAAGTTGGAGCCCAATATGTTTTCTCCCGGTCTAGTGGATGACATTCAGTATCCATTTGTCACAGTAGGTCCGACTGTCAAGTTCAAAACTCATGAATGTCAGTTAATTAATTAAAAAATAACTTATTTACACGTTTACCCCCTTAAACTATAGTTTCTCACTTTATCTCTTTAAATTTTATTAGCTTAATTTATCTTTAGGTAATTTTGTTTTTTTTTTGTGTCTCACATAATTCAAAACGTCAAATATGTCCATCCTATCGTTAATTTATCCCCTACCATATAGATGTCACGTCAACAATTCAAACGATGTAATAGACGGATTTAACGATTTTAAATTATGTGAGACTAGAAACTTACAGGGGTAATTGAAATAATAAACTTTAATAGAGTAAAATGAGATAAAACTATGGTTTTATGGGGTAAGTGTGCAAATAAGTCAGACAAAAATTGAATCTCAAATAATGATGTAACGATGTTTTACTTGTTATAAATAAGTGATTTTAGAGTATACCTAAACATGAATTTATAAAACATTTTCACATGTATTTGGAATCTAAATTTGGGATCCCTAACAATACTCTATTGTGTTTGTTTAGCCAATTTGGAATTTGGGAAGAGTAATAATAGAGTCACTGACTATTATTCCAATTTTATTTTTTACTTGCTCTAAATAAACAAAATTCAGAATAGCCAAGTGAGCCTATAAGTGAAAAATTGTCACATCAATTGGGCTCCAACAAAGAGTAATAGAGAAAAAGAGTAACAAAGAGTGGTAGAGAAAGAGAGTGAGAGAAAGAAAGAGAATCCGGCTGGTTGGGGGAAGGGAGTGGTCAAGCGTCCCCTCACCACGAATGGGGTTGCTACCGGCAATGGGTGGGGGAGGGAGAGGAGGGTGGGGCTAAGATGGGTGGATTGTATGCTGGTGTTTTTGTTTTAATTAAAAAAAAAATGTTGAGAGCAAAACTAAAAATGTTGAGATAAATTTTTGATGTAGGGTATAAAGTATGATATGAATAGAAGCACTCTTTAGAAATATAAAGAAATTTTTTTATCGTGTTTGATTAGTATGCAACAGGCACTAGCTTGTGGTCTAGACTGTCTAGTGATAGTTTTTTCCATAATGTTTAAGAACTCTCAAAAAAAAAGAAAACAACAAAATTTGGGTTGGACTGGAATTGACTCGTTGAGGGTTGAACCCGTT
The DNA here is from genome assembly GCA_003254865.1 of Dryas drummondii. Lineage (NCBI taxonomy): Eukaryota > Viridiplantae > Streptophyta > Magnoliopsida > Rosales > Rosaceae > Dryas > Dryas drummondii. The sequence goes on along the minus strand of QANW01005993.1, from coordinate 892,610 downwards.
CCAATTTAAACTCGCTCGAATTAATCCATAATGACACTTGTTTTCTCGCCATCTCAACAGATTTATCATACTACAGTTTTTATTTATTAAATGATAGTTATATTTATAATATGTTGTTTTTCGCAATTTGGATCAGTGAGCTTAACCTGTGGGTTGAGTTTATTTCGAACTTGAATCTTAAGACCGACATGGAGTTACTGGGAAAGAGGTCCTAAACAGGAATCTCCTCCACAGTACAAGGCTTGATCAGTGATCACAGCTCTATCAATCATCCTCCCATCCACAGTAATATTATAGGCACCATTTTCTTTTTTTCTTCAAAATTTTAGATACCAACTCATATGACAAATGAAATGAACTCATATGACAAATGAAATGAAATTATGAAAACAATCTCTATCAGTTGGTATCTAAGGTTTGAGATTTATTTTATTTTTGGTGCCTGTAGTATTACTCATCCTCAAACGCACACAAAACTACGAAGGTCATACTCATAAATTAATACAATTGGCATTGCCCCAACATGCAAGATTATGTTTCTCACTGACACGAATACCATTGAGTATCCCTAGATCACTGGTATACTGTCATACAGTAATACAAGTAAATCCAAATCTGATCAAAGGAAAAATAATTCAACCATGTAGTCTTCACATGATGCTAGCTAACAATTCCCAACAACAATCTTTGGCATAGGTAGTTTTAACACTAAACAAAAGGCAGCAATTGACAATTACAAAAGTACCAGCACTTTCTAGGACTAGAAAGCTTTGCATTAGACCAGAGGTGGGTATTGCTTGGCCTGCTGCCGAACCCTTTTCTTGTACTCTGTAGCATCCTGCATAAAGTCCCATTGTAAAATATTAGAACAAAAACTCAAGCAAAGACAAATTAACTCCCGTCTAACTTGTAAAAGGTTTGCAAAGGGTGGTCACTTCTCCACACTTAATCCTATTGTCCTATGTCCAACCACCAATAGACAACACAACAATGGCACCCTAAAGTTGCAATCACTTGTGGCGAGTTCTGATGCTAATTGCCACTGACAGGCATAATGAAGCTAGTGTATTATAAAGCAGAAAGGCTGAACCTTTTGTCTACTGAAAGATCCAATGATATTGCATCACCTTAGAAAATGAGGCAATGCACTTCACAATTCGAAAGTAGATGTATACAACCATTAAACTTGCTTTATGGAGCAAAGGGAAGATACAGAGCTGATAAGGAGCAACATACCTGAATGAAGAGGTGATACCCTTCTGTCTGTGCAGGATCAGCAGGATTTGGCTGATCGAGCAAATCCTGAATTCCCACAAGAATTTGCTTCACAGTTATTGCAGGCCTCCAACCCTACATATAAACACAAAGCATGCTAAGTACCATGGACTAAAAAACTCACTAAATTCTCCATGCCAAAGAAGTGGCTTCCATTTGTTAAAACAAGCAGAAGGTACTTACGCTGTCCTCATTAAGAATTGATAGACAAACAGTTCCAGATGGATATACATTTGGGTGGAAGAAACCTGCTGGAAATTTACACTTTGGAGGCTTGCTAGGGTAGTCTTCACTGAAATGAAGTGTAAGTGGGAAGAAACCACCCTCCCAGTCAGTCTGCAACATAATATTAATAACAAATGTTAATGCCAAAGAAAAAACATTACATTTTACAAAAGCTCCTTTATTCTTCTCATTTTCTGTTGATCTTCAAATGTCACTTTAAAATTCAAGAAAAATAGAATATAAAGGCATGAAGCGGTTGATACAAAACCATATAATGTTCTCTTGCACATTCCTTGAAGTACAAACCCTTAAAATAAATACACCATAAATAATTAATACAGACCATGTTGAATGGACATGGAAACTATAATCTTGAGGTATAAAATTGAAAAAGAAAAAGAAGAATACAAAATTACAAATGGAGATAAGGACACTATAGATATTAGAAAAAAACCCTACAAGAAGGCCATTCCTGCCGAGTCTTCCACTAAAATCAACACAAGCTTCTGCATTATGGTACAAAATGTCAGAAGCTAAAATATATAAGAAGGATACCAAATTATTCCATCTCTCTAGATAAAAAAGAAAGCCAGGATTCTTCACATTTGAGCATAAGCAATTCATCCAAAATCTGAGAGATATGTTGTTAGGGAATAAAAAAACTTCAAGCTCGAAATGGCTCAATATTTGTTTCATCACCATTCAAGTTCATATACATCATTGTCCAAGTATTAGACCCATTGTACAATATAGATTCACTCAAACATGTCAAGCACAAAAACGACTCACAAATTGAGTTAGAAAAAATGTAGTTCAAAATGCTAACTAAATCCGATCTAAATCATGCGAGTAACACATCAAGTCGCCCACATGTATTCTCAACAATAAATATAGCGTAAAGGGCTCTTTTATCAAGGAGTCTAACATGTACTAGTACTTGGTCAATCAAAACCACACACATTCAAGCATGATTTTCCCTGATCAGCTGTGAGGTGACGACTGACATTGGCAAGGTGGCAACATGACACATCAAACTCTCAAACTCCATGACAAGAATACATTACCCAATAAATAAATAATAAAAACAAATAAGTCTGCTCTAATTGTTGCCACAGAAAATAGCAAATTTTGAGGAAAGTTTCAGAACTCCTGGCCTCCAGCTATCTCAAACGGTGTACTCACTCAGTTTACCCAATACTCTGTTGGAACCAAGAAAGCTAAGCAATTTTACCCAGAAATACAATAACAACAGTAAAGATTCAAAATTCTCAAGTTTGAGAAGCTTACACCGGGCTTCCCAGGAATCGTGCAATGCCACACCATCAAATTCACAGTACCATCGGGCAGAGTCTCCGGCTTCGCAACAAAACCCTACAACACAAAACCAGAAAATCAAAACCAAAACCAACATAACAAAAACAAAAATTAAGAAACAGTAATTTGGGTTGAAGAGAAGGGGGGGGTTATGGGTAGATGTACAGACATGAGGGTGGTTCTTCCGCCATGACTTGCGCTCCTCGGCGAGACGACCACGAGCAATACCTCCACCGGACATGGCAGCGTTTCTGGGTTTTTGGAGAGGAGATTGAAGGATAGCGAGCGACAGCAACTTTTTGGTGCGGAACAGCGAATGGATGGCCACACCCAGATGAGCCGATTCTCTTCGCTTTATGTGTTTCGACTCAATTTCTCGATTATAAAAAAGTTGCCTCCAGAAAAGTCAATTAATTTTGCGAATTTTTTCTTTTAATTTCTCGCGTGAGAACCACGCCACTGTATGCTGTTCACGTGAACCACGCCACTGTTTGCTTGAAGTGATTTGCTCATTGATGAGAGTCCTTTAAGCAGTCAAATACTGTGGGCGTCGATTGGGCTTCCTATATTGGGCTTTAGAGTACTGTTGTTACCTAACAGCCCATTAGCCAAGCTCTTGCTATGTTAAATGGGCTTCCTGGATTGGGCTTGAAACAAAGAAAATGTCTTTTTATCTTAGGAAAGCAGGGCTGTTGGTAGGAGATGAAGCCTTCACTAGTATAAAACAACATTCAAATTTGACAAAATCATTATTGTAATTGAGGCCCCTCTACTTAAGAATTAGGTTTTTCTTATTGGTCAAAAAAAAAAAAAAATTAGGTTTTTCTTAGGTCATAATTCGGTTTCATCATTTAGATCAATGCTATCTAGACTAATTATAAGCTTTTTTCATCTTTAAGAAGATATATCATATTCAAGATGAAAAAAGCTTATAATTTCAAGATTAATTGCCATCATTAATACATTATGTGTTGTCTTTGGCCAAGTACATTTAACATTATTTTCATTAAATTTCAAAGATCATATTTGGATAAGGTCGTGTCCCTCTGTTGCTAACCTTCCCAGCCAAATTTTAATTGCTTGGGAACTACAGGAACTCGGTGATCAATGAAGACCCCACTTGAAATTCATGAAGTGTTATTATTGCTACTCTACTTATTAACCACATTTAAATACAATATTAATTACTTAATCTTACTGCAGTTAACACATGTGACTTTTACCGCGAATGTAGCTTAAAATGGTGACATATACTAGAGTTTGGTAAAGTGTAGCATATGATATTGACATATTCTTGCCAAAGGTACCATTCCAAAGCTGAAAGCACATCCTGATAGGATGTGTTGACAAATGCATGAAGCTTGATCTGGAAAGAAGAGATATAAAGCTTAGACTTTAGAGTCCCATTGCACTTAATGTGCAAGACAGGGCATGATTAAGAACTAAAAGCAAAGAAACATGATACGATTCATTCAAACATGGAGTGATAGTCTAATAGTAAAAGTGTAAGTATGAGATGAGTTATAAATATATATATATTATATCTTAAATTTAGATTTTTGCATGAGTAAAAATATTTGAATTTATTTATACGTGCGATTTATGAGTGATTATATGTATTTACAAAAAATAAGTCGTATAAAATTTTATGAAAGGTGAAGTATGACTAAACTATTGATCTAAAAATTCAATTAAACTACACGGATTGATGTCCTAACTAGAAAACTTGTAAAACACAATAAGCAACTATTGCAATGACACTAGGCTAACGATCTCCCCATACTTAGATAATTTCTTTGAAGTAAATTTAACGGAATATTTGCTAATGAATATTGGGAAAGTTGGTTAGAGCGTTATTTTTTCATATTTTATATATAGAGGTTGGGGTAATCATGAATGTCCATCATCTTTTTTATATTTATTGGTTGTTTATTAGTCCATTGTTACCCACTTTTTTTTTTCGGTCAAACATTGTTACCCACTTAAAGAGCAATTTATTACACTAATGATTATCATTTGTTAAAAGCATTCTTTAAAAGGCAGCCTTAGAGAAGGAATTTTCCACAAATGATCATTTCATATTTTGACAAGCAAGCCTTGTGGATCTAAGACTTATTGAGTGTGACTCTTTACCTATAAACCAAACGAAAGAGAAGTGGCATACAAAGTTTATTCAATTATTTGCTTTCCAATTAAGGGTTAGTATCCAACCTCTTAACCATGCTATTTTTGGACTACTAAAGTTAGTAAGACTCTTGTCGGTGCAAACATGTCACACCAATACATATAAACAAGAAGATTATGCTAAATGAATCAGTCTTCAAACCAACCAGTCCACATCCAATCCAATAAGACTATTTTATTTGATACCATTTAATGCAATAGTGATAGGGATTTCAAATTATGATTTATTCGTGCTAATGTTTTACTTGTTGTAAAATAAATGAACATGTAAGTGAGTTATATATGAATCAATTATATATTGTCATATCATTTTGGATACAAATTTAGAATTCTTAACATTGCTCCATTTAATGGGACCTCCTTCCGATTTACTTAGCTCGAGTTAAGGAAAATCCAATGGATGAAGATTGAAAGGTTAGGTAAAAAAATAGAAAACTTGAAGACTTGAAGTTGATATATATTTGTCTTTTTATTGTTTTCTGTTTTCTGGTCAGTGTTCATTTCTTCAGGAGAAAGGGTATTTTGAACAAACCTTGGAATAACATTGATGGCCTTGTGTGAGAGTTATGCTTTAGTTGATTATTGCGTTGCCAATAGGTAAAAGGTTACACATTATGAACTGTTGTTTAGTCTCCATAATTAATGTTTGATGAAATGCTATCACGATGTTTCGTTTTGGTAAGATTTCTATTTTTTGTTTTTGTTTTCAATCAAAGACGAAGCACGAAAAGGGAGAGGACAATGAGAAAAGAAAAGATAGGTGTAAGGAAAATAGGGAAAATGTATATGAAATAATATATAAAATGAAAATGATTGTTTTTGGTACAATTAAAACTAAAATTTATTAACTAAAAACAATTTTGAATAATTTGTTATTTCATATGCTTTCACTATCTCTTTATATCTTAAGGAGAGACAATTCACGCTGAGCCTAAGGGATTCACAAGAGATTTTGCATTCCTTAGGTGCATACTAATTCTAAGGATACCAACTCTTATTTTAATTTTTTATACTAATTGAGGTGGTATACAATGCAATAGATATTTTAATGTGTTATAAATAAATAAGCTCTATACAATTTAAATACGAACAAATAATATATGGTCATATCAGTTGATTTTACATAATAAGCTTAAATATACACATCATCTTGGATCTTGGTTATCTTGTTCTTACCTGTTATAAGGTTGTTATATTCTTCTTGGTCTTAGGCTACCCATAATGGTGAGAGTGAGAGTGTGAGATTGGTCTTAAATATTGAATAGTTGACCGGAAAATTAAGAGAGAGCAATTGAGGGTGAAAGTTGAGAGTGTTGTAAGGGTCCGGTTGAGAGTGAGTGCAAAAAACTGGTAGGGCTCACCCACTTGTGTGTGAATTCGAGTGTCATTTGGAGAGAGACTTAGGATGGCGAAATGATCATCTAATCCTTTTGCTTTAAATCTGGGTGGGTATATTTTGTGTTGAAATTATATTTATTGGTTGGGGGTATTAAAGGAAAGTTGGGAAGTTGAGATAAAGTAGTCGACATGTGGGGGCCCGCATTACAGACGAGAGCAACGCACGAGAAAAACGCACAGTCCGGGATCAATGGTCCAGATGAACGGACCGTTGGTTTTAAATTTTTTTATTTTTTCAAAACCGGTAGACAGCTGGCTCGATCTGGGCTTCCATTTATTATATTTGTTAGTAATTAACGACTCTAATTAATTGATCGTTATAATTATATTAAAAATACATAAAAATTAACTAAAAATTTTCAACGACTATTTCATCACTTTTCTTATAAATTGAACATTCACACTTTATTTTTTCACACATCCATCTATCATTTTCACTTACTCATATATATTTTGCATACTAACTTGCTATAGAAAAAATTTATTTTCAACTAGGGTAAATCCAAATTAAGGGTCCCAATTGGTTCAATGAGGAATAGATAACTCTAGTTGTAGCTTGGATGTAACATTTTGAAGATTGTAAACTCGGCTCCAATCAAAGAAATATGAATTTTTGGCACAAAAGTGTACGATGAATTTATTCGAAATTGTCCTCGAGTCATGGCTAATGGGCGATAACTTGGGGCAGTCCAAGCTCGCTTCAAGAAGATGAGGCAAGCCACCACGAAGTATCAAAAATACATTTTTGCGGCGGAACAAGAATGCATTAGCGGGCAAAACCAAATTGATGTGGTGATTTTTTTGTTAATTAAATTCAAATATATTTGTTGGAAAAAAAATTCAAAATTTTTTATACCATTAATGATTTATTAATTTGTTTTCATGTTAGTAGGTAAGTTTTGCCAACACATGATACCAAACACTCCACCCGAAAAACGTTTCTTTTGGTTGACACCATTGTTTTGCCAATATACAACACTTTATGAAGTGGCAATATAAACCGTCAGGCACTCCAACGCCCGTGATTCACTCGAGGTCACTTGTGGGAACCACTGAAGATTGTGTTTGACATTTCATCATCGTTTCTTTATTGTTGGGTGTTGTTTTTGTTGTTAATTTTATGTATTCGTTCTAATCTTTAGTTATTAGTGTGATTTCCTTTATATGTTTGTCGTTATTCATATTATGAAATACAATGAATTGTGTTGTGTTTACCATTTTTATGCATTTCAAATATTAAAAAATACCAAACAACTTGAAAGACTATTGGTGGAGAAAAAAATATAGAATTTATAATTTGGGTAGTAAAATTTTAAATCCAAATATATTCTATATTGACCTTATATTAAAGATCTATTTAAAATAAAACCAATAGTATAATTTTTATAAGAGCAAATTTCACTTTGCACCCCTGAGGTTTGCTCAGATTGTCAAGTTGCTCCCTCATGTTTCAATTTTGACAATTTGAAACCCAAGTTTGAAATCAAATACAATGTAGTCCCTCAGTAAGCCTGACTTAACAATTAGACGTTAAATATTGCTTATGTGGCACATGTAGGACCCATATGATTAATTGCTTCAAATAAATTCAATTGTTAACTTCTTAATAGAGAATTTAGTATGTCCGCCTATCAAGTATACAACAAAGCAGCACTACCATCACAACTCAAGAAGCCAACAAGATCAACCACATGATCTTTTTCCTTTTCTGTGCTCTTGCAAGATGAACGTTTCTGAAATTGCCCTTATGATGGTTGCAGACATTAATTGTGGATTTCACATGTGCCTCATAAGTATTTAACGTAACAGTCAGGCTTATTAAGGAGCCACATTGTTTTTGATTTTAAACCTTGGGTTTTAAATTGTCAAAATTGAAACTTGAGGGAGCAACTTGACAATCTAAACAAACCATAGGGGTGCAAAGTGAAATTTACTCTTTTATAAATATTTAAGTTATAAATTATAACTTAATCATCACTTAATCTAAATTAGGTACAACTGTATTACTTTCAACACCACTGCAGATTCAGTACATATTACCATCACTCTTAAATTACAAAATCAATTTTCAGACCATGTATTACTCTCATTCTCACCCTCACTACTGTGGACAACCTAACGAGCTTTTGCATATCAATGGGATGGGGGAGAAGAACTAGGCAGCTGATTTCCTTGCTAGTGTTAGCCTTGGATTTGGGCCTTTATATTCTTGACAAACCTCTGAGCAATTTTTTTTTTTTTGGTTACATTAGCGGAAATCTAATAATATATCTACCATAATCCTAATTTCTTACTTTATCCTCCCTCATCACGTAAGCTAATCTCAAAGACATGTTTAAGCAATTTTTTTTGTTTTTTTGTTTTTGCTAAGAAAAGGAAATTACAACATAAAGCCCGGACTACAACCTGAACCTATACTATCAAAAGTGAAAGCTGAAACAACATATATTGGGAAAGAGTGGATCCGAATCTTAGATGAATGCTAAGAGTGATCCAACGAGGCAAGAGCATTCACCAAAAAATTTGCTTCTCCGACAATATGACAAAATTCAATATCTTCAAAGGAGGCAGCCAAATGATAAATATCTCTACTAATATGACACAAATCCTCTAAGAAATAGAGCAATGGTGAAGAATTAATTGATGATTTAGTTGGAGTTACTAGTCCCCATTATGTTCTAGTTTAGTTTTTTCTTTTACTTTTTGTACCAAAAGAATAATATCATCATGCTTGGAAAAAAAAAAAAAAAAACAATCTTAAAAAAAAAAAAAAAAAAAGGGAATAATTCATCATGAAATTCAAATAAGTAGTATTTCTATTTAAACCAACCATTTTATGTAGAATAATCCTAAATTGGACTCGAAATAATAATCCTAAATTGTAGAATAATCCACTTATTGTAAAATAAATGAGCCTTCAAGTGTGCCATAATATATTAGGATCCCAAATAATGTCATTATACATGTAATGTAAGTGTATTACTATTTGTAGAACATTGCTACATCCAAATTTAAGATACAAATTTGAGATATTCTTCTATGTATCATCTATTTAATAAGGGTAATTTAATTCAATAACCTTTTTTAATATACAATAAGCTTTTTTGACTATTCCTTTCTAAATAAGCTTTTTTGACCCTTTTACATTTGTTCGGACCAAAAAACTCCTTATATATCATATGTAGAACATAAATTTGACACTTAGACCAGAAATTCCACCATATGCTTCTCCTCCACCTTCTTCGCCTTCGAAACTCCGACGACCATGTTCATGCAGTAGCTACTTGTCAGACCACCACCTAAACCCTCCCCTCCCCACTTGCCGGCCTCACTTCCCTCATCAGTCAGTGACCCATCATCTCTTCTCTTTATCTCTCTCCCCTTCTCTCCCAACCTAAATATGAAAAAAAAAAAACAGCTTTTACTTGTGCCTTTGCATAGAGCAAAGGTCTCTCTCTCTCTCTCTCTCTCTCTCTCTCTCTCTCTCTCTCTCTCCCGCCAGTCCAATCGAACTTGAGGCAAGGCAGAGCCCTAGCGATCGTTGTTCAAGGTGAGATTGGGTGGTGTGGTGCCTCTCTCTCTTCCCAAATCTGGGTGTTTGCTCTAAGTGGAGAAAGAGAGATAGAGAGATGATAGGTCGGTGGGAGAGGTGGAGGATGTTGGTGGGTTGAATCTGCTGGGATGGTGGTGAGTTGTTTTGCCATAAAACAAGATTGTAGTCCAGATTCGAAAATCTAGAACCCCCTTGAACTTGAGCAACCTCTTCTTGCTCTTCCTCGTCTTCTTCAACCTTTATCTTTTTCTTCAATTTCTGATCAGCTGCGACCGTCATTACTATACCATCGTCGCTAGAAGAAGAGAAGCAGATGTCGAATTTATGGTCTAGTTGTTGCGCGGTCACTAGAAGAAGATAAGCAATTGGTCGAATTTATGGTCTAGTACGTTGTCGAATGCACGGTCTAAATATGATATATAAAGGGTATTTTGGTCTTAACAAATGTAAAAGGGTCAAAAAAGCTTATTTGGGAAGGAATGGTCAAAAAAAGCTTATTGCATATTAAAAAAAATCATTAAATTAAATTACCCGTTTAATAAAGGTGTGACCCACCTATGTAATTTTTTAATATTATTGTAATGAGAATCAATCACCAATAAAAGATTACCATAACAATGAGCACAAATTTATAAATGATTATGTGGGTTCCTAACTTCCTATTAATTAATTCTATCTACCATAAAAAAGCTGTACTTCATTTTTTATTCACTAATCTTATTTTTCTCCTCTTTTTTGTATTCATATTTCCTCTTTCTATTCAATTAAGAAAAAATAAAACAGTTATAGAACAAAAAATAAAACAGTTATCTAACAGAACAAACTGTTGAATTTCATAGCTTCATACCCTATAACATCTTTGGAAAATTTGGACAATAATTTATCGAGAGCAAGGCCATTACACTTTGGCAACAGAGAGGAGCCACATTTATTTTTCTGTTTTTTTTCTTTTTGTTTGAGCCACATTTCTTTCCTCCTTTTCATGTTTCTCTTTCAAATATAAAATACTTGTTTCAACTTTCAAGGTGTTTATGTATTTTTCTTTTATCGTTTCCATGAAAACCATGTATGTATTACAACTTGTTTCGACAGTTGGAAATACCTCCAAAACAAGTGTACAGTTGAAGACTGGAGGTTGGCTTAGAGCTTAAGGAGGGCATTTTGGGAAACAAAAATCTAGGCACAGCAAGCAAAGCAAAGTCTTCCATCCGAACAACACCACCACCGGCATGGCCTTGCTTAATCTGTGTCTCTTGGGTCACTCAGTGAGTGAGTGAGTGAGTGAGTGAGCAGTCAAGAACAAGCAAAAGAAATGACAGCAACGTAGGCGTACAAAGCATTCTTCGTTGTTGTTGTCGTTGCAGTTATCTCTGTCTCTCTTGCCTTATAGTACTCTCTACTTTTCAAACCACTCTCAAACCCCGCCCTCCCCATTTTTCCAACCACCACTCTCTCTCTCTCTGTCTGTTGAAAACCCACTATCCTAAATCTCTCTCTCTTGTTGTTATATCATTTTCTTCATCCTAACCCCAACTGATCAGAAAATGAGATTAAGATTCTGACAATATTGGTTCTTTTCTTTATAGCCATCTATTTGTTCATCTTTTTCTTTTGGCCCATTTTTTCTTTTTTCAATTAAGTCTCTTTTGTGATAGTTATTAATGGAAGCATCAGAGAATTGCTGTGTCAAGGTAGCGCTTCACATTCGACCCCTTATTGGTGACGAACGCCTTCAAGGATGTAAGGAGTGTGTTACTGTTACACCCGGAAAGCCTCAGGTACTTTGCGTTTTGTGTCTAATAAGGAACTGGGATTCTTGAGCTTCAAGTATATTACTATGTTTGGAATTTGGATATCTTAGTTTTGATTTTGAGCTGAAAATTAATGAGTTACTGATGTTTCCAGATCGTGTCTCTGTTTAACCAATGGAGTTTAGTGATTTTGTGTTTGATTTATTAGTTCCCTTTTATGTGCTAGGCTTAAAGCTTAAAATAAGCCATTCTGTCCTTTGATTTTGTTACTTATTCAGACAAATATTACCATTAACTTGGTTGCTTCATTGGGGTTAACTATTTTGGTTTTTACAATCTGACATTTGGTAACATGGCTCTGCGGTTGTGTGATATAAATTTTAAAAACTGAGTACTAGCTTCTCATTTGGTCGGTGTGAATGGTATTCTGTTAGTTCAGCTGTCATTCCCTCAATCTAAGGTTAGTCATATTCGTGAACACTTTTTGATATTTTGTGTTCTGTAGTGTGTTTTTTTAGTGATCTCGATATGAGAAAGTTAAGAAATAGAAGGTGACAAATTGAAGTTTGAAGCTTTTTTCTTTGGCCATGCAGTTTGAAGCTTTAAACATGTGCAAGGGGTTTAAATTGGATGCCTAATGTAACAAATTATTCCTCCTTTTTAATTTAAAACCAAAGAAACCATATATCTATTGTTTACACCATGTTAAGCAACACAGTGGAAGTTGGAATGAAAAGTTTCTTTGTTGGCAATGGTGATTTAATGATCTTATAAGATGTGCAGCTGAGTCCATGAAATATATATTGCAGGCAGATCTTTAATCAAGATTCAAAAAGCATACAAGAATTAACACAAAAATCACACATAATCAAACCCATGCCTCTCTCTCTCTCTCTCTCTCTCTCTCTCTCTCTCTCTCTCGCTCTCTCGCTCTCTCTCACGCACACACACAATGTCAATCCCCTTACTTACACCTAAAATGGGATACTATCAAATTGCCTTCATATCCCTAAACAAAGGACCCTCATAAACCGGCTTTAATACCCAAGAAGATCCTATATTTCAGCCAGGATGGGTTTGCCCAAGACTCTTTGCATATCCACTTAACACATGATCTACATATATAAGGTCTCTCCAACCGGTAAAATTCAAGACATACCACCATGATAGTATGGAGCACTCAGGAGTACGGGCATGATTTAAAATGCTTCCTATACCTCATTTTGCTAAAGCCCTTCAAAATATATGCTCATAGTATGAGGGAAAAAAGGAAACTTTATTGCACACTTCTGTTATTTTATTTTATTTTAGGTTACTATTTTCTGTAAACCTTTTGTGTTTGCAATTACTTGCTGTCTTAGTTGCTGAGAGTATGATCTTTGTTGACCATGGTGCAGATACAAATTGGCACACATTCGTTTACATTTGATCATGTCTACGGAAGCGGTGGAGCTCCATCATCTGCTATGTTTGGAGAGTGCATTTCTCCACTTATTGATGGTTTATTCCAAGGATACAATGCTACTGTACTTGCTTATGGTCAGGTAATGTCTATCCTGTACAATATAAGTTTTATGGTTGCACAAGATCTTGCATGTGGTTTCCTTTATTTTAATAGTTGACATATACATATACTGCAGACAGGATCTGGAAAGACATATACCATGGGAACTGGATCTGGGGATGGTTGCCAAACAGGGCTGATTCCTCAAGTTATGAATGAACTGTTCAACAAGATTGAAATATTGAAGCATCAAACGGAGTTCCAATTGCAAGTTTCCTTTATTGAGGTACATTCCTACTTTGTCAGATATGTCCTCCGTCATGTGCTCCAAGAAAGTTTCAAAACATATGCAAAGACCAAAAAAAGAAGAAAGAAAGAAATTAAAAATTGTTGTCAACAATCTTAATCGTCTGTAGTATAAAGATGACAAATCAGATGATAGGTCCCAAAATATTCAAATGTTCCTATTGTTTGAAGGGGGGAACTTGAAACTTGAAAGGGGACCTTTTGGAGAGGGGTCCAACTCAAAACAGTGATAGTATTGGCAAGTTTTTTCTATAATGACCATGTTATCTATTTCTTTCCATAGACCACTTTCTCTCCAATTTTTATTTCCATACAAAAGTTAGAAAGGGTTTGAATTTCCAGATTCTGAAGGAAGAAGTGAGGGACTTGTTGGATTCCGTTTCTATGAGCAAATTGGAGACTGCAAATGGACATGCTGCGAAAGTTTATGCCCCTGGAAGGCATCCAATACAAATTCGTGAAACATCAAATGGAGCCATAACACTAGCAGGATTGAATGAAGTTTCTGTTAGTTCATTACAAGAAATGGCTGCTTGCCTGGATCAAGGATCATTAAACAGAGCAACAGGGAGTACAAATATGAACAACCAATCTAGGTAAACCCTGAATTTCAAATTTTCTCTTCTGGCTTGTAAAATTACTTTTTTCTGACTTATAAGGTCATTTTATTCATGGATAATTTTGGATTCTGGGGCATCAATCTGCACCAATCAATGCATTTTGAAGTGTTGGTTGAGGTCTATGTAAAGTAGTGGTCGGAGATGTTGCATTGTTAGAAAGGGAACTTCTCTCTATCATTAATGCTGATGCTATTGAATTATATTTATTATAATTTCAAATCCAATGTCATCTTTACTTTTCAAATTTTACCAGCATCAATGAAGACTATGAATATTGTGAAAGATCAAGTTTTATAAAGAAAAGTGAGAAAAAATGGTTCTCTGTAGTTATCTTCAGTCTGTGAAATATTGATATAGTCCTGTTGAATTTATATATTTTGATGATAAAAGAGTTTTCGTTTGCAAGAATGTATAGTGAAGTCTAAATCCCTTCAGACAAAAAAAAAAAAAAAGCAATAAATCCAAGTGCTAGAAAAGGTTGTCATTGTTACAGTTTAAGAGTGAATATAATCTAATGGCATATAATTCCCATTTGCATGTTGGAACTAGTCGGTCACATGCCATCTTCACAATCACATTAGAACAGATGCGAAAAATCCATTCAGTTTTTCCTGGGAATGACACTCCAGATGAGGATATGGGTGAAGAGTATTTTTGTGCAAAGCTCCATTTGGTAGATCTTGCTGGATCTGAGCGAGCTAAAAGAACAGGTTCTGATGGTCTTCGTCTGAAAGAAGGTTGGTAAAACTGCTTAGGAATGTAATCCTACTGTGTCTTTTAATCATAAAATAATGGAACTTGTAAATATTTACTTATTGAGCAGGTATACATATTAACAAGGGACTTCTTGCACTTGGTAATGTCATCAGTGCATTGGGGGATGAGAAAAAGCGGAAAGAGGGCATGCATGTTCCTTACAGAGACAGTAAACTCACTCGACTCTTGCAGGTTAGATAAACATGAATGCTTTGTGCCTTATGTCTGAGTTATCTCCCTGTTCTGATTTGGTTTCTTTTTTTTTTCTTCTCTTTTTGACAAGTTCTGATCTGGGTTCATTTGTGCATTTTGACAGGATTCACTTGGTGGAAACAGCAAAACTGTCATGATAGGTAATCTGTACGAGATTGTTACATTGCTGAGTGCTTTGGTTCAAGGCCACTAGTGATATAGTGTCAAATATATTTGTATTTCCCTCGTCAAAAAATTTCACTAACTGAGAGCTTTTATTCCCATTATTCTGTTTGTTCCGATATGGACATAAAATTTCCTGGTGGGAGAGATAATATTGCTTCAATTTTTTTTTTTTAAACTTCTGAACTAGATTTTCTTAGTCTTGAATTGGATTCCTCTTTGATTGAAGTTGGAGGCCTTTCATGCTTCTCTTACTTTGGTGAATTGTCTAGGCCTTTCATGCTTCTCTTACTTTGGTGAATTGTCTATTCTTCCAGCTTGCATCAGTCCTGCTGATATTAATGCCGAGGAAAGTCTTAACACTCTTAAATATGCAAATCGTGCTCGCAATATCCAGAACAAGCCTATTGTAAGCTTGTCAGATGAGTTTTTTTTATGACTAGATTTGCTATAATTTCCTTCACACTGTTAGTTGATGGGGAGAGTTGATCTGGTCTCATATTCCATGAATTTTGGACCAACATGAGACGTTCTCATTTTGTGGTACAGGTTAATAGAGATGTAATATCCAATGAGATGCAAAAGATGCAAGAGAAGCTAAAATTATTGCAGGCAGAGCTATGTGGTCGGGGTGGAGGAACTCCAACAGTTGAAGTGCAGGTATTTAGCCTAAAATAGAAATTTTATTGATTTTAAATTAGTTGTTTATACTGGTGGAGGAGCTCCAACGGATAACTATTTGGTTGTGTAAAATTGATTGTACAGATTCTTAAGGAAAGGATTGCTTGGCTTGAGGCTACCAATGAGGCTCTTTGTCGAGAACTTCATGAATACCGCAGCAGAACTGCTGTTGTGCAGCAGTGTGAAACAGATGCACAAGTATGTAAACAAAATTTTACTGTTTGTCTTTGATAAGCGATGTTTTTCTTCTTGAGAATAAAATCTCACATTTGGTATTTGAGAATTGAGCCTTACATCTCAATATTATAAAATCTTGGGTTTCTCTACCTATTGTCACGTGGTTTTAGGTTAGATGCTTCAACTCTAACATGTTATCAGAGCCGACAATTCATCCACATGTTAGGCTCAATGTAACCACTCGTGCTCCACGACACCCAATATAAGAAGTATTTGGTTCAGTCGAACCACATGTAAAGAGGCGTGTTGAGAATATAAAAATTTTACATCGGGCATTATAAGATTTACATGTCAACATATAAAATCCTGAGCTTCTTCACCCTTTCTCAATTGGTTTTGGGTTGGATGTTTTCACTTTAATGTATCTTTTACTTATGTAACTGGAAACTGTTTTCCTTAGCATATTATGGTTGTAATTTGACATCATATTCAATTTTGTATACCAATTTACGACATAATTGCCGGCAAGATCTTCATGATAGTTTTCCATATCTCAGGAAGGCGATGTTTGTTTTACAAAAAGTGATGGACTTAAGAGGGGCTTCCAGAGTATGGACTCATCTGATTATCAGATTGGTGAAATTACGTCAGGTAAACCACTAATTTTGGTTTTATGATTTGGACCAGTTTAGAAGAACGATGTTAACTGGCCATGTTTTGGTTGGGCTCAATGTATCATGGGTTTATTTTGGTACATAACTCATGGTTTGACTCACTAGTTTGGTCCTTTACATTTTGGGCAAATTTTTCAGGTGAAGATTCTAGGGATATTGATGAAGTAAAAAAAGAATGGGAGCACCAAATTTTGCAAAATACTATGGATATGGAGTTGTTTGAGTTGAACAAACGTTTGGAGCAAAAAGAGGTTGTACTTTCATTTATGGTTCCATATGTAAATTAGCTCTGTAATTTAGCTTGAAGAAAAATGTAATCCAGCTAATATATCCACACACGCACACACACACACACACATATATAAAGAGAGATATTCTAATAAGGTCTTTAATTAAGCTCCTTAAATGAGGATATGTTTCTTAGCTGTTAGATCATATGGAAGATCGAAATACAGTATATACACCGCAACCGTTCACAACTGATCTAATAGTTGAAAACATGTCCTCATTTAAGGATCTTATTTAAAGACCTTAGTTATTAGAGAATACTTCTATGTGCATATGTATATGACCAAATAAAGTTTGATTTTGTATAGGATTTTCATCATAACATACTACTTTTGTAAATTTTCAATTCCAAAATATGAAAATTACTGTACTTGTTATGATAGTAATTTTGCTAATATTTCTTATATCAGAAAAGGACATAATGAATATATCACTCGGAAATAGTTGCCAGAAAAGGAAAGAAAAATTTTTGGGATGCATTTTCAAAATGAGATTTTTTTTTTTGGACATTTCTTAGAGCGTGCTTCTCCAAGTTCTATTTTTAATCATAATTAACTGTATGGTGATTCACAAGTAAAATTTTCAGTAAACTTGCCTGACAATCTCCAAGAAAATTTAATTTGGTGGCTATGTGGAGTCATTTTCACTTCCAGTACCTTGTTTATTTTTTAATCAACTGAGCTGTCAATCAGTGTGCAGTCAACCTTCGTTAATCTTTCTGACATGTTTTAGTCTTTTAGCAATGAAAGGTTTTCTCTGGGACAGTAACTTTACCTCTCCCCCTAAATCATAGGTTCCCTCTTTTTGCAGTCTGAGATGAAACTTTTTGGAGGGATTGACACTGAGGCACTGAAGCATCACTTTGGAAAGAAAATCATGGAACTTGAGGAAGAGAAAAGAATCGTGCAGGTAAACTTGAACATATTTGATTTGATGGTTTAATATGCTGTTAAAATCTTATTCTATGGCTGATGTTCGTAACAATCACAGCAAGAGAGAGACCGTTTGTTGACTGAAGTTGAGAGCCTTGCTTCTAATTCTGACGGAAAAGGACAAAAAATGCAAGATGGGCATGCACAAAAATTAAAATTGCTCGAAACACAGGTGATGTTATGAAGTATTTAAATGTCACTGTTCTATAATTGTGCTGATGATTGGATGTTTTCTGTATCAACTTCAGATTTTAGATCTTAAGAAGAAACAAGAAAACCAGGTCCAACTTTTAAAGGAAAAACAAAAAAGTGATGAAGCAGCAAAGCGGCTGCAAGCTGAAATACAGTATATCAAAACTCAGAAGGTTGATTCTCATTTTTGTACTTCATGAAGCTCTCTAAACAATAATATAAGTTGTTTAATATCTTATAACTTCTCGATCTTTGTTGCCTGCTGGTTCTTCATCTGCAGGTTCAGTTGCAGCATAGAATAAAACAAGAAGCAGAACAATTTCGACAATGGAAGGCCTCTCGTGAGAAAGAATTGCTACAGGTGCTTTACTTTCCATAAAAATTAGTCTGGTCATCTCTAATACCTCCAAGTTCATGACAACTGGTGGATGCCCAGAAAATATTGTGGTGTTTCATTGATATCAAATGTAATATATTGCAAACTGGATATTGGAGACCTCAAGCAACTGGATATCATTGACTTTTCAGGGAAGGGGTTAAGTTTAGAGAAAATGGTTATTGCATGCAGTGTGGACAATCAGAAGTTTATGTTATGACATTCCCATTACATCAGAGATGTCTTATTATGTTTGAGAGAGTTGACACAGAATATGAAGACATTTCAATATTTCTAAACTTAACGTACTGTTTATAAATCTCTGTCTTGAAGCCATCAAATCTTGTTGTAAATATGAATTGCAACAATGCTTTCTTTTTGGTATCATTTTGTTGTGTACCATGTGCTTTGGACAGTTTGGTTTCTACTGGGCTGCATCTATCATTTCGTATCTTGTTACTCCTTTTTTAATGTTTCAAAGTACTCTTAAAATTTTGCAGTTGCATGCAAAATGTTGGCCCTGTGATCTTGTGGTTTTTCTTTATGCTGAAACCTGCTTCAGAAATGACAATCTTAGTTTCTTTTGGCCAATTTAGTAAATGACACCCTGGACCGTGATACCCTACTATTTTTGCTGCTCTGTTTTCCTCTCAAATTCATGATGGTTATAAAGGCTATTTTATGTTAATTGTGCTTGGAATTACTTCTTAACGTTATTTCTTTATATTCTTGGATTATTTATTGTTTTTGAATTTTGAATATGATTATCTCTCAAGCAGCTAAAGAAGGAGGGAAGGAAAAATGAGTATGAACGGCATAAACTTGCATCTTTGAATCAGCGCCAGAAAATGGTAAATATTTATATTTGGAAATGCATACTAACAGTTGACTTTTCTCTCTCTTCCCTTAAACTCTATGCATATATGTCTGCATGCACCACATTTTATAAGTTGGTCAACTTTAAAGAATGTTATGGCTATAAAGTGCAAAGAAGCCATGTGGAGATGAATGGTGTACATTAAGCTTGGATAAATTGAGTTTTAATAGGCTTTGAGACAAGATTTATGTTACATGTGGAGTACGGGGTAAATGACCTTTTCTCATTGATAAGATCTATTCCGAATCTCTCCAATCATTTTAATCATTCTTGCAGGTTCTTCAAAGAAAGACAGAAGAGGCAGCAACTGCTACCAAGCGGCTTAAGCAATTGTTGGAAGCTCGCAAATCTGCTGTACGTGATAACTCAGGTAATTTTTCTTTTCTGGAGGTACTTTCATTAGATAATGTCATTTCCTAATTTAGTGTTGTCTCTTTCAGTTAACTCCAATGGACATACTCCAGCTAGCCAGGTAAAGATCTGTACTTCGCTTTTCATCATAATGCGATGTTTAAGTTTAATATTTGAAACATCTGTCTGTAAACTCAGAAACATGTTTATAGATTGGTTGGGATCAGGTAGACTCAGAACGGCCTTTTCATGATGAAGGTTTTGTCAGCCCTTTTCATATCTGGAAAGAAGTTTATGTATAACCAAAGATATGCTTATTATTATTAGGATGGCTGGTTGGTTTGTATTAATAGATTGTTTAGCTTGAGGTTCTTTTGAACCCACCATGCAAACACCTAAAGGTGATTTGTGTAGTGATTTGTGTAGTGACCTTAAATGTTATCTCTGCTATAAGTTTGTATCAAAATTTCAATATGAGTTGCATCTCCAGAGCAATGAAAGATCTTTACAACGGTGGCTTGATCATGAGCTGGATGTCATGGTGCATGTGTATGAAGTTCGATTTGAATATGAGAAGCAAAAGCAAGTGTATGTATTCCTGTTTTGCTTATGCTTTCTTTATATTGTGCAAGTAATATGCTTAGACTGGCATTAATGAGAATTATATTTCAGACGAGCCGCACTGGCAAAAGAGTTGGCCTTATTTAAACAAGCAGATCAGCTTTCTTCAGAAGGACAAATTACCCAAAGAGGAAAGAGTGGAAATTCCAGGTATGTCTACTGAAAGCTTTTATGTACGCATACAAAAATACATATATGCACATTTAAACAAACAATTATGTATAAATGCATGACTGATATACAATACAATTGTCTTCTTTTGTAATTATGATGTGATCTCCATTTGTAACATTTTTTGTCTTCCCAATCAATCAGAGTGTTATCCATGTCACTGGATGCAAGAATGGCAAGAATAGCTTCACTTGAGAACATGCTGAGCATGTCTTCAAATGCTCTCATGGTGATGGCTTCACAACTGTCAGAGGCAGAAGAAAGGGAGCGAAGCTTAAGTGGTCGTGGACGTTGGAACCAGTTGCGTTCAATGGGGGACGCTAAGACCTCGCTTCAATATATATTTAATGGCGCGGCAGAAGCAAGGTGCTTATACAACCTCCATAGAATCTGATAAATTAACTTTTGAAGCTACCTTGCATTCTTGAATTTAATTTCCCTTTTAATTTATGCTTTGGTAATGGTTGAAAAATAATTGGGGAGAGACTTTATCTCATGACTTCCATAAAATGTTTCATCCTCCCTCCTGATCTCACTGCTGTTGTGTTCCATTGACAATCTGGGATATCATCCATTTTAATATCCAGGGTTTAGATTAGCTGGTAACAGCCATGGTTTAGATTAGTGATAGATAATGAAAAAATTTATTCTGATGATCCATGAACTCATTTATAATATAATACATGGTATATGATGTTTGGTCACATGTTTTAAGGGTTTGTAGTCCTTCCCCTTGTTTTACTGTAAGATGACCATTTCTTGTGCCTTTAGCCAGAGAATGAGTCATACACTTGCCCTTATTCCTGTCTGTTTGGTGTTTTTCTGGCTGGAAGGTTGATGTACTTATTTCCAAGCTCCTGAGCCATTTAATTATTATTTTTTTTTCAAAATTGTATAGGAAAACCAAATATTTAACATATTCCTCTCAAATCAGAGGAACTTGTCTCGCTCTGATCCCCAATGTTCTTCTATAGTCTCAGTGGTTTTTTCTTTTAGACTAATTTTTGTCGAGTAAATATTACCTCTTTGCAACACCAAATAAGAAAAATAACAAATGAATAGTCAATCAAATAAGAAAAATAAAAAATGAATAGTCAAGAATTGTGATTATAATGCTTTTTGGAGTTTAATACTTGTAGCTATGTGTCAACAGGTGCCAGTTGTGGGAGAAGAACATGGAAATTAAGGACATGCAAGATCAACTGAATGAGCTTGTAACTCTGCTTCGAAAAAGTGAAGTACAGAGGAAGGAGCTTGTGAAGGAACAAAAAGTGACCCAACAAGCTGTTGCTGTTGCCTTGAGTACACCAGTTTCGGTGAGACCACCTGCTAAACATGTTGGTTCTTAATTTTTGTATTATAACTTCTTCTCGTCCTTTGCTTGGACAATCAATTTGGAAACCCTGGATTATATAGACCAGTGCAGATCAGCAAAGCTTCAAATGTTTAGTTTCAAACTCAACTTCCTAATATCTGATCAAAGTAATATTTAGTGATCTTTTATAAACTCCATGCTATTGTCTTTTTTTTTTTAATTGTTTTTTTTTTATAAAACTGTCTACAAGTTTTGGATTATTCCTGCTTCTACTTAAATGGAAATCAACAGGGGGATTCACGCACTTCATTAAAGCACTTTGTGGATGATACGAGTGGTCCTTTGTCTCCAAAGTCACTTCCGGCACCAAAGCAACTCAAATTCACACCTGGAATAGTTAGTGGCTCAGTTCAGGAGTCAGCAGCATTTGTGAACCAGACACGAAAGGTAATTCTCTTGCTTTCATGGTGTGTCTTGGTATCGTGATTCTCCTCCTTGATTAAGAAAATAGACATCATCGTGGGTGCAGATGGTACCAATTGGGCAATTGTCTATGAAGAAACTAGCAACAGTGGGGCAAGCTGGGAAACTTTGGAGGTGGAAGAGAAGTCATCATCAGTGGCTGCTACAGTTTAAATGGAAGTGGCAGAAGCCTTGGAAACTCTCAGAATGGATCAAGCACAGCGATGAGACAATAATTAGGCCGAGGCCTCGCCCACAGGCTCAGATAGATATGATGTGATAACTTCATTTTCATTCGCTTCCTTTTATGTTGTACATGCATCTGACTGCCATACATGATCCAACATATGGCTTGGTGAAAATAACAGTAACTGCAGGTAATTGTTCTCCTGTTGTTTCCAACGTTTGCCAACACTTTTTATCATCATAAGAGAGAGATAAATCCATATTTGATTAAACCATCAATGATTAAAAAAAAGACTGATGTAAGGGAGGATTGAAGATTTAGGTTGTTATTTTTTCATATTTCATACTGTAAAATCAGTAATATTTAAGGAATCATAAATAGATTTAATTTCATTTGTGTGTTATTTGAACTCGATTAAATTTGTGAAAAAGATTTTGATATAAAAGAGAAACGGAATGTTTACCTATTTCTTTCCCAAGTTGCATGAATAACTCCATGCATGAAATTATTAAACTTACATTGTTTGTTCCCTGCACGGAGGATGCAGGTGTGTTGTAAATTGGCAGGAGGAGAATGGTATGTTGCGCAGTCTTCCAGCTTAAACATGGTTGCATGAAAAGCAACCTGTCGAGCTAGCAGTCTCATGCATGAATTTTCTGTTGCGTAAGAGGGCAAAATTGGAGTGCTGTTGCATCTGGTGAAAGAAGATATATGGTGATGCAAGAAATAGGTGGTTTATGTTGCCAACATATAATAATTTTCTTCTTGTACATTGTCATTAGTCACATGAAAGAGTACCTTCTTTCTGCCAGGTTTTGTGTGTATATATCATCCCCCAATTTCCAATGTGTTTTTTTACTCATACCAACTAAGTTTGGCAGAAAATGGCTTTGACATGTAATATTTGTTGTTGGGGAGTTCCCATTTGTACATATGTTCTCTTTGTTGTGATATGACAATTTTACTCAGATGAATTAAGTTGGACTTGGCTAGATATTTGGCAGATAGTTTCAAAATATTTTATCAGCAGACTATTATAGGGTATAATCTTAAGTAAATAGGAGGTCATTTTGCTCCTTGCCCTGCCCGTTCTTCAAGTTCTACTTGCCTGACAATAAAAACCAACATGAATGCTAAAGTGCAGTAGCCCTATACAAACCTCATACTTAAACATCTTCACTGACACTCTGACAGTAACACCATCTACATCGCACCAACATTGTTGTGTACTAAATACCAAAGACCTTTTCCCAAAAGACCTAGAAAGAATTAAAAATACAAAACATAAACATGAGTTCCTCTCTGGTATGGTGTTTGTATTACATACAAACGTATCTAAGTCAAAAATCTATACCCTAATGGTGAAAAGGTAGAAAGGTCAAAAATATCCGCATGTCACGCGGAGGCTAATTGTAGAATTTTCGTGATAAGCATTTATATAGATCATTATACAATTCCTCAAGCTTGGCCTATAAATGAGCTGTTCAAACCTAGCCCCCTAAAGTTGCCATTAAAACTTTTATCTCAGGAAACCCTCGAGGAGATAAATCATACATGTATTGACATTTGACACTGCCTCCTGCCTTGATTTCCTCCTTTGAATCCAATAAAGCAAAATTCAGACCCCTACTTTGAAAAACCAACGCTTGCATTATCCTCTGTCATCACACTCTCTTTAATCTCCTGTATCAGCTTCAACACTTGCCACATTGCTGGTCTCTGTTCCGGAGATGTCAAACTACATATACAAGCAACCTCAGTGAGCATTCCAAGTTGATTATCATCCCCAACATCATCATCCCTCATTGCCCTGACCCAATCGGGCACGTCCGTGGGCACGAGCAATGGATGTTGGGACGGGTGTTTGCCCGTCAAAAGCTCCAGCAGGAGGATGCCAAAGGCGTAGACATCGGATTTGGAAGTGGCCCGGCGACTGGACTTGCGGGTCTCGGGAGCTCTATAGCCTGCAGAATCAGGATCTTCATTGGCAGGAGAGTCTGCAAAGAGGGCAAGGCCATAGTCTGTGAGACAGGCCTCGAAGTCGCCTCCGAGGAGGACATTGGAGGACTTGAGATTGGCATGGATTAACGTTGATGTTTGGTGAATGTAAGCAAGGCCTTGAGCTACATCTTCAGCAATCTTCAAGCATGATGTCCAGTGAAGAGGCTTTGCTCTAGTTGATCTAGAACCTATTCACACATAATTGCAGTTTTGTTAGCTATAATTTCATCAACAATCGGCTTGCTTTCTTTTGTTCCTCACAGTAAGCAAATAATGTAACATAACATGTAACATTATGGCTAGTGGTCCATGCAACTTACTATCTACATGTAGTATGTAACGCTATGATTCGTGGACCATGCAATTTATTATCTACATGGTCAAACTTTGAACCGTAAAGCACAAGAGGCGAAGCCGTGATTGTCGGCATTGGGACACGTTCGCACTTAAAAGACCCGAAAGCAAGAGCATAAT
Source organism: Dryas drummondii (assembly GCA_003254865.1). Lineage (NCBI taxonomy): Eukaryota > Viridiplantae > Streptophyta > Magnoliopsida > Rosales > Rosaceae > Dryas > Dryas drummondii. The sequence goes on along the minus strand of QANW01005993.1, from coordinate 867,570 downwards.
ATTCCCACACAACCATATGCCAATGCAAAGAAAAAACAACAAAGCAATGCATTGCATATATAGTTACTGTTTTACGGTTTTACCACTTACCGTGAATGAGATTGAAGAGACTCCCATTGGGTTGGTAATCATAGATCACCAGCCTCTCTCCCCTGGCCTGAAAATAAGCTCTGACCGGAACCAAATACGGGTGGCGCAACCCGCCCACCGCATCCATATGTTGCTCGAACACTTGCTTGCTCGTAATCGCAGTCTTACTCGCGTCCAGCCTCTTCACCGTCACGATCAGCTGGTTGTCCAGCACCGCCTTGTACGTCGTCCCGATGCTTCCTCTCCCCAGCAACTCCGCCGAGGCTGTCATCAGCTGCTCCAGGCTGTACAATTGGGTCTCCCCGAAACAAAACACCAAATTCCCGCTTTTCGGAACCACTCTCTGATCTTCTTCAACTTCAACCGTCTTTACTAGTTTCGGATATTCTTGTGCCTCCCTCTCGTCTTCACCTTGGGTTTCGATTCTTGGATTCGTGTGGGTGGTTTCGATGGAGGTCAATGCGGATGGTTTTGGGGGTCTTTGGTTGGTTTTTCGGGTTCTGGCTACTGCCAAGAGGCATAAGAGAGCGGCGATGAGCAGCGAGACCCCAATCGAGACCCCGAGAATGAGACCGGTTTTCTTGTGCTTTTGCGGGGATGGCGGAGACAGGACCACTCCTTGTGACTGTGCGCTCTCCACCAACGGCTGTGATTGCGGAGCGCTCGTATTATGAGATTCGAAGAACGGGGCGTGTGAGCTGCAGGCCTTGTTCACAATCTCCCCGCAGAGCCCGGGATTGAACTGAAACGACGACGTCTGGAAGCGCGAGAGAGTGGGGGTGTCGGGAATAGGTCCGGTGAAGTTGTTGGAGGAAACGTTGAGGACGGAGAGGAAGGACTGGTTGAAAGGCGGGAGGGTGCCGTTGAAGCGGTTGAACTCGAGGCGGAGAGAGTTGAGGCGGTCGAGAGCGTTGAGTTGAACCGGAATCGGACCGGTGAAGTTGTTGTAGGAAAGATCGAGGGCGCGGAGGCGGTGGAGGGTAAAAATGGAAGGCGGGAAGGTCCCGGAGAAGGAGTTGTGGTTGAGATTGAGAGTTTTGAGATTTAGGAGGGCGGAGAGGTGAGGGAGGGGGCCGGAGAGCGAGTTGTTGGGGAGGGCGAGGACTCGGAGCTGGTCGAGGCGAGTCAGGGTGTTGGGGGCGAAGAGGCCGCGGAGGGCGAAGCTTGGGAGAGCGAAGCGGACCACGCGGCCTTGGACGCACTTCACGCCCTGCCATTGGCAGTAGTCGAAAGGCTCGTTCAGGGCGTAGAGGAGCTTGTTGTTCAGGTCGGCTTCGGATTTGAAGGAGAGGAGGGCCACGGCGTCGCTGGACGGTTGGGATTGGGCCACGGAGACTGCGGTGGCGATGAGGAGGAAGAGAACAAGTGAGACGAGTGTGGAAGTTATGGGCATGGTGAGTGCTTTTGTCTTGTGGGTTATTTCATTTGTGTCTTTGGTTTTTGAGGTTGGAGTGTCAAGCGGCTGGCTCTGTTTGTGTTGCGGAGCAGCTGGCTCTGTGTCTATGTGTCTATGTCGTCTGTGAGGCGTCACGTGAAGGTGGGGATGGGGAAAGGGAAAATTGTTGTTTGCCTTCGGGTTTGGTCCCTTCTGTTGGGAACTGTTTCATTGTTTTTCTACCATTTTTTGCCTCTTTGGCGCGTGATTTTGCAGACCTTCTTTATTTGTATTTCGCTAATAATTTCTTTCTTAATTACCAAAGGATAAATTACTTCTAAGTTCTAATCACAAAAAATGCAAGATTCTTAACCGGAAATCCATCTAAAAAAACATTAAGTCAAGGTAAATCTACACCTTTTTTAAGATGCAAATGCATTTACATATTCATTTGGAGCTAATTATGAAGTTTGATTTGCAGTTTTTGAAATTTTTTGAACTTGCATATGTAATTTTTAAAATACAACTGCACATATTTAGGTTGCAAATACAAAAACGTTCGGTAAGTATATTATCCTGGAAGTTATGTACTGGGCCGATGAGATTATGAGTTAAAATTCTTTCTCATTTTGGCTTTCTAAATAAAATACCCTTAAAATTAAGAATCAAGGTAGTTGATGAGGTAGCTTAATTAGAAAAGCTGTAGAATTGCCCTCCTATACCCAAGTTTGATTCTCTCATTCTTCAAATTAAGAGTGAAAGCAAATTAAAATACTTTAAATCTTTTTATATTGAAGAATACTTTTAAATTTTATAGAAAATTATTATTAAATACCAAATACCAATAGTTTTTCAGTAAAGCAGAAAGACACTAAGTTTTTTTAGTTTAGGTATTAACCTAAAACAAAATATTTTGGATTAGGTCACAAATTTATTTGCTATATAGTTGTGACTGTTTCAAATTCATAAAATTTCAAATTCATAAAAATTCAAATTTTATAAGGATTTAATGCTTTTAATTTATACTTGACCGATGAAGTTCTATGATAAATAGACTAAAAATTAAAGTTTAAGCCTTGCAAATATTGAAAAAACAACAAATCAATAAAAAAGTTATGATTGTTAGACAGTTACAGTTTAGTATAATCATATTTTTTAAAGTTGGTACCTAAATTAAAATTTAGTATTTAAAATGAAATGACATAAACGTTTTGGTAGTTAAAATGAAAAAACATTGCAATTTGGTACTTAAAGTCAACGGACCTTAAATTTTAATCTTCGAAATTATAAGCTTTTATTTATAACAAAAAAATATTATAAAGTTTCATTAATTATTTGTTTGGTAATAAAGAGTAAAATTTCTTCTTTTTTGGCCAAATAAAGAGTAAAATTTCATATGATAATTTGTAATATGTTTTTTTCTCCCTTAATATGACCTTATTATCAATTTATCATTTCATCATTACTTGATTGATTTCTTTCATTTTAATGATTTCATTCCACTTCCCTCGTAAAAAAAATTGATTTCATTCCACCAAACAACGTTGTAAACCTCACTTGGCCAAAAAAAAAAACGTTGTAAACCTCACAGCGACAGTGGGGAAGTGATGGAGATTGTACCACACGCGACCTAAGGTGCCTGGTGTTGGGAACCCCCCCCATCATGGCTTGACTTAAAGAGAAAGATTGTTTGACCTTTCTGTAACGCCGTTTATAAGTCAAACAATCTTTTCATAGCATTTTTTATACTTTCTACGCTCTTTTTTCTGCCGCTTAGATTTTTTATATTTTTAAATTACATTCTTCTCAGTTCTCAGAAATAATTTAGACCCTTTTCCTTTCGTGACTCTTCAAAAGAGAAGAAAAAACATGTGTCACAAATCACAATTTATATGTAAACCCATCACGGTGTACGGGTGTAGCCGTGTAGGCACGCTTAATAGCTATTAGTTAATACATCGGAGATTGAATAAATATTATTGATTAAACAAATAAGATTGAATGATATTATATTCATGCTGACTATAAAAAAAAATAAAAAGGAATAATTATATACATTTTTTTGGAAGAACAATATTATTTACATGAAATATAGTACAAAAGTGTCATATACATTGTAGATTGGACAATATTATATAAAATGCCAGTTTGCAACGTTATTCGATTGAAACTTAGTCAGATGACTCAAATACAATGATTAATATATTTAGGATGTTTTCCTCAGAATTTTAACTATTGTTGAGGTTGAATTATCTATCAATTCATTCAGATTTCAATCAATCCAAATAGTAAAATTTAGGGCCCTAAAATTTATTACTGAAGTTGGGAGAAACGTAATAGGGTATATACCGTATATGAATATATCACATATATGCATAGTGAATTAAAGTTTTCAATTAGTTTGTTACACTTTAGAGTGAAAATAACTTACTTGTCCCTGTTATAGGGACAGGTGTTATCCCCATTAGAGAGAGAGAGGAAGAAGTGAGAGAAAGAGAGAGAAAGTGAGAGAGTGAAAGAAGTGAGAGAAAGAGAAAGAGAAAGAGAGAGATAGAGAGAGAAGGGGGGAGGAATAACAGCTGGCGCACCCCCCCCGGTTGCAGGTAAGTTCTTCTCCTTTAGAGTTTAGGGTTTAGGATTTAGGATTTGATAAAAAAAAATTAACTCATACATATATAAAAGGCATATGTTTATGAGATTTGGGTTGGACGAGGTGCTCCTTCAGGAGATAGAGGCAAGCACTGTTCTAAATTTTATCCTGAATTTAGAACAAGAGATCTTGAGTTGAAATCTCAACAATTCCATCCTCCCAATATAAAAATTGAATTTCACATGCTGTATTTTAATGGTGGAGATCGAGTGACTCACATTCGAGGTAGAGTGTTAATTCTTGTTGGCTCACATTCTTATGGTTTAAGCTTTAAGTATAGTGGGCAAATAATGGCCAAAAAAAAAAAAAAAAAAAAAAGTAAAGTGGGCAAACAAACAAATTTTTATCACTGGTGAACTGATCAAATTCTGGGCCCCAAGCTTGTTAGGAGTGAATAGTGCTGACTAGTAAGCAAGTAGACTTGCATTACTGGTGAGTCCTCTCCTTTGGCTTTAGGCTTGGTTTTATGATGTAGGGGCGGGCCATGGAACTACATTGATGTGAGCTTAATTTAAGTGCACGTCAAGGCTTGTTCAAGTTCAATTCAAGTTTATCAGATGGTTTCATTAAAGTCAAGCTAAAATCAAAGTGTGAGTACTTCAAATCAAGCATGTAATCAAATCACATTGATTATTGGAAACCAATTAAGCAATCAAAAGTGGCCTATTTGTGTCGGGTCGATCACTAAAAAGCCACTAAAACTTATCATGGACTTAATGAAACCTGTTCCAAGTCAAAATTCTTGTGGGGCAATGTGGAAGTGAGTGGTAGTGCTCTCTTCATCATTCTAGCTAAGATAGCATCTTCTTTTCATGCATCTTTTTTTTGGAAAAAGGGGCATTCATCTGCCTCATATATATATATATATATTTGGCCACTATACTTCTTATATATATGGCATGGCCTAATATATGTGTCATCCTTGTTAAAAAGGAGGGTACGTTGTTCTGCTTTCTTTTTCAAATACCCAAAGCAAATGATTTTTTTCTTTTTCTTTTTTAACTTAAAGGCTTAAAGAGATCATGGACTGCATGAAATTTAATATCATGACCAATTAACCATGAGCAAAAAGAGTTTATCCTTATGTCAGTGGCACAAAAGTATAGCTAGGGATACATAAAGGATCAACCAAATTGGGAGGTGCATGAAATGCAAAAGCATGTAAGTAGGAAGCTTAAAGTCAGTAGTGTTGAGTGTTTAGTTGTCAAACAAGTGGAAGTGAGAACAGTGACGGATCCTGAAATTTTATCACGAGGGTTCATAGTGTAAATGTGAGAGCTGGTCGCAGGCGGGTGGGGGCTGGCCGGCGGTGACTTGCAAGCGGGTGGAGCGGCGGCAAATGGGGCTGGATAAAGGGTTAGGGTTTGAAAAAATGTGAATTGAGGATAAATAATGAACACCCATTAGGTTCATGTTTGTTTTTTAACTTAGTTTTTTTTTTTAATTCGTGGCTCCAAAACAACGTCGTTTTGAGTCAGACTAAAAAAAAAAAAGTGAAGAACGCCTCACAACCATTCACACATTTCGTCGAACAGGTTATGGGCGTGCTTGCAGGTGGTCATTTTGGAGGGTCAACCCGGCGAGTTTGGCAAGGCTTTTCCGGCGGGCGAGTGGTCAATCGACCACCTTTGTAGAGGGAGCAACATTCTGCATTAATGTGAGATTACTGTTACATAGTTACAGTGACTAACCTAATAATTCTTGTAAGATATGAAGTTTGAGAATTAGCTAGGACTATATTTCTAGACCATATATCCTGGACTTGGTTCATCAGCAACTTCTAGATGGTGTGAGCCTGTGAGGAGATGAGAGGATAAGAATTGGAGTTGGTTTCTGATAGCTAGACAAAGGTTATGTCTGAAGTTTAGTTTAGTTTTATAGTGGTTTTCTGTAATGTTCAAATTGTTGTCTTTTTTTGTGTGTGAAAGACTGCTAGTGCACCTACTTCAAGGCTTGAAGGAAACATTCAATTATTGATGCTAGAAGATAAGCACAGACTATGTATGAGACACTTATATGACACTGGTAGGAAAAATTCAAGAGAAAAATGCTGAAAAATGCACTGTGGGGGCAGCATATGAGGTGGTGATGATGAATCAATCGAGAGCTAGCACCAAAAGAAAAACCTTTATTCAATTTTCCATACATCTCATTTGCTATCTTGTACATTGAAGATACAGACACTGATTTGTTTGGTATTGTTAGTTACAGCTTCTAGGCATCTTCACCAACTTTATATACAGATTTGATATAAACAAACTCTTTTACTTAATAGGTTCTGTACTAAGCAAAGAGTTAATTAAATATACCAATATACCCGAAGAGTTATGACACAGAAATTCAATCTAACAATTACAAAATACTATAGTCTAGCTAACAATTGTTGGCTATATATTATACCCTTGGACAGAGGAAGATCACTAGCCACCCATATGTAGTACTTAAGGTATAACTACAACAACATTGGACAATTGGTATATTGTCAACTTCATAATGAGCTCCCAAGTCTCATTTATTTGGTAGACAGGAATATAATACTAAAACATGTGTATTCACTAGAATCTAATTTCAGGTAAGTAGTCACTTCAAAGGCAGCTACTTATTTGAGAAAATTTGCATATTTAAAGAGGTTACTTGAGATGTGAAGTTGAATTGAAGAAGGAAAAGCGACTTGAGGCTTGTAATTAGTTATGGGGTCGCTCCCAATTAAGCTGCTATGGCATCATCTATCTACCTTCTCCTCACCAACCACCATTGTTTTCTCCTCCTCCTCCTCCCACACCCCACAATTTCATATTGGGTCGGTTTTACAGCACACATTTCACAAACACTAAAAAAAATATACACAAATATAATAAAGGATTAATGAATGTCCACTCAATTGCATGCAAAACAAATCACCAACCAAATACTGCAATTATAATTAAACAATTCATTTTTCAATAATTTGATTTATAGAGTGCTAATTAAGAGAGAGATCGTGGCTAATGACTATTTGATTTAGTGGACGGCAACAATCTTTCATTTGTTGGTAGAGGCTTTGATTTCAAATATAAACAAGAATTGATTAATAAAAAAAAAAGAGAGTAATTGTGAGGTCACCCTCAGTTTCTTCACCTTACAATATTGCTTCAATGTTCTGCTTGCTGAGTCAGTCAAACACATTCTTTAAATCAAACCCTTTTGCAATATTCTCATCAGAATTACTTGAAACAAATCTTAAAAAGAGAAAACAGAGAGAGGGAGAGAAAGAGAGCTAGACTCACCTTCTTGCACAGCTCTCTGAGACTGAACCTCTCTCTGTCTCTCGATCTGATCTCAATCCAAAGATGAAGAACAACAACAGCAACACAAAGCTGATTCTTCTCCACCCCTACATCCAAAAACAAGGAACCTCCAACCGCCTTTGGTTTCTAGCCTTCATGTCATTCTTCACACTCGCTTTCCTTCTCACACTCATTTACACAAGCGGGTTATACTCAAAAAACACCACCACCACCACCACTGTCGCGGCCGCCACGGTAACTGTCACTACCACCAACTCCCAACTGCCCACCACCGTGATCAACACGCTCCTCCACTACGCGGCGAAATCCAACGACACGTTCAAAATGTCGTACGCCGAAATCAAGCCCATCTCGGACGTGCTCCGAAAATGCTCCTCCCCCTGCAACCTCCTGGTTTTCGGGCTGACCCACGAGACCCTTCTGTGGAAAGCCCTCAACCACAACGGCCGGACGGTGTTCATCGACGAGAACCGCTACTACGCCGCCTACATCGAAGAAAAACACCCTGAAATCGACGCCTACGATGTCCAGTACACCACGAAATCTCGCGAGATGCACGAGCTCATAGCCACAGCCAAGGAGCAAATCCGAAACGAGTGCCGGCCGGTTCAGAATCTCTTGTTCTCGGAATGCAAGCTGGGGATCAACGACCTGCCCAACCACGTGTACGAGGTAGATTGGGACGTGATTCTTATCGACGGGCCGAGAGGGGACTGGCCCGACGCGCCGGGTCGGATTTCGCCCATATTCACTTCCGGGGTGCTGGCGAGGAGCAAAAAAGGCGGGAATGGGAAGACCCATGTGTTCGTTCATGATTTCAGGAGAGAGGTGGAGAGGGTTTGTGGGGATGAGTTTCTGTGCAGGGAGAATTTGGTGGAGGTGAGTGAGATGCTTGGCCACTATGTCCTTGAGAAAATGGATGAGAATAGCTTCCACTTCTGTCGCAACGCTACTTCTTCTTCTTCTTCGTCTTCTTCTTAGTCATTCTGGGCATCAATCAATCAATTTATAGTAATAATCATCATCACTGTAATCAAAGATTCATCCATCACATTGTGCCATTGGGGTAAAAGGCGGGTGTAATGTGTATATTTAACGTCATTCTGCGTTTTAGAACTTCTTTTTCTTCTTGTTTTTTCTTTTTCTTTTTCGTCGATGGGATGTAAAAATAATTCATTTTTGGAAATTAATGCAAAATTGCAAGCTGAAATTCCATTGAATTCTTTTTGTACAATTTGTGCTGGATGAGAAAGTGTCATTCGATTCAATTTGTACATTTATTATGGAAAAGAAAAACACATTGGTGCAAGTTTTTTTCCAGAGTCCCGGCAGGTATTTAGCGGACTGGATAAGAGGATCGAATTGGATATAAGATATTCCTAAAAACTTGGTGTTTTTTTGTTTTTTTGTTTTTTTTCTCCTTTTCTATTCCTTCTCTCCTTATAGGTTGCTCCAAATCCAATCTAAACCAATCGGTCCAATTCAAATTTGATTAGTTTTGATGATTTCGGGAGACTAGATTGGATTGTTCAATTTAAAATTTGTGTGCGTTAAGAAAATTAATATTGTATTTATGTGTGATTATTATGTTGGTAGATTATAGGGCTGGGTTTAATTACCGAAATATCGAAAAATACCGATACCGTACCGGCTCTGATATCGAAAAATGCCGAACTAGTCGGTTACTTATATCAATACTCGGTTTTTATACCGATACCGATGATTTCGGTAACAGTACCGGTTCACAAAGCTCGGTACCGACGATATATCGATACCAACCGTATATTAAAAAAATATAATTAAAATAATTCATTTTTATACATTTCTATACTATATCGATATACCCTAAATAAAAAATACTAAAATACTAAATACCTTTCTATATAATTTCTAATTTTATATAATACATTTCTAATTTTCTATAATTTATATAAAACATATATAAATTTATAAACCCTATAACTTATTAACTTATATGTTTTTTAATTTATATAATATATTTCTATATAAAAACTAATTAAAAATATCTTAAACCTAATATTATACTAAATTATAAACCATATATAGTATATGTATATGATATCTCATACTAAACTACTAATTTATATACCATAATAGTCTAATACTATAAATTTATACTTCATAGATTCATAGTTTGTAACTTAGAGTTTGGTATATAGTATATAGTATAATACTATAATATGGTATAATATGGTATAGTATAGTATAATATGATAATATTAATAATTTAATTAGTATATTGTATAATATGATATAATATAGTAAAATATGGTATAATACGATATAAATTAAAAAACATATAAACTATTAAGTTATTAACTATATACTATAAATTATATAAAACATATGTAATAAAAATAAAAAACTCCAAACCCCAAAATACCCTAATCTTAAATTCCTAATGTTAAATAATAAATGAATTAAAAAAACATTTAAACAAAACAACAAGTATTTTTTTTTTTCACTCTATGCCTCTTTCTCACTAAGTCATTCTCGAAGTCTCTCTCTCTCTCTCTCTCTCTCTCTCTCTCTCTCTCTCTCTGTGCGAATTGAGATCCTAATTTCCCAACCAGGCAACCACTCCACCACCATCAATCCAGCATCTCCGAGTCTTCAACTACCACCACCACCACTATCTTAGACTCCAAAAACGCCCCACTAGTTCACCACCATCGCCTCCCTCTCTCCCTTTCTCTCTGTCTCACCAATCCATCATCGCTTCTCTCTCTTTGTCTCACTGTCGCCTCTTTTTGTCTCACTAGTCCACCATCTTAGCTACTAGCTACCGTTCTTGGGTTTTCTAATTTAGGGGTTTTTTGGGTTTCAAACTTTCAATTTATTGGGATTTTGATTTAGGGGATTTTGGTCTCTCTAATAATTGTAATTTATGCCAAAGGTGCATCCTTGGTTGCTTACTGTGCTTCTGGGTAAGTTTTTTGTCTCTTTGTTGATTTTGATTCTTGGTAATCTATCTCTGTCTAACTTTCAAATCTCTCTCTCCATCTTTATCTCTCTGTCTCGTTGTCTCTCTCTGTCTCACTCTCTCAATCTACATCTCTCTGTCTCGCTGTCTCTCTCAGGTTTCGGCAAGCCCAGTACTGTGCCGATGCCGCCCTTCTCCGACCGCAACCAAAAATTGTTGTTACCACAAACTGTCGACACGGTATCGGTGACAAGAACAAGAGTTTCGACCCCTAACGGTCGGCATGCGGTATTAAGGTTTCGGTACGGTTGCCGTACCGAAACCACCCCTAGTAGATTGTGTTCTTATTGTGTCATTTCGTATTTGCATTAAATATTACTTAATTTAAACTTGATGAATACAATTTATCGTATTAAATAACTTAATACTAATTCAACTCGTTTATTAATTGTATACTATTGGAGTTCACTCATATATATATACAAAAATAATCTCTCGCTCACTAGAAAATGAGAAATTTCATGCTCACCTAACCACCTAGCAACCACATAGCGAAGAATTTTATAATCGGAACAGTCCATTTCTTAGGTCCATTCTTAAGGGTCGTCCCTGTAAAAAATCAGTCAAATCCGTAATTATTTAGTCTTCGAAATTGTGCAAACAAATACAGTCTATCTGATAAAAGGGTAAATGATAGCCAAACAGTTTCCAGTTTGGTTGATTTTTTGTAAGAGTGATTTTTGAATGATGTCATACAATATGAACGATTCCAATCATTGAAATTCATTATTGGGTAGTGAAGTGAGCGGAGAATTCCTCGCCCTATGGTGAGCGAGTGATTATTATATATATAATATAAAAATACTTTAAAGTTAATTAGTTAGTAAGTTAATACAAAGCTAATCACACTGTTGGGCCCACCACATAATGTAATCTCAAAATCCAAACCATTCATTTTTTAGACCCTATTTCATAGATTATCTATGTAAAAAATCTTCAAAATCGGAAGTCATTTAACAATTTAATTATAATAACAACTATTCATACACTTTTATCGAAAACAATGTTGTCTATTTATTTGATCACAATTAGATAACTAAATAATTTTTTTATTTAATTGATTTTTTGCAATAATGATTTTTAAAGTAGGGTCTAAAAATCGACGGTTTAGATTTTGAAATTAGTCATATGGTGGGTCTAAAAACATAGTTAGTTTCGTATTATCTTGTTAACTAGTCAACTTAAAATATTCCTCAACATATATATATATTTAGAATAATGCTATATTTATTGTTAAACTAGAATAAATACAAGACCAAAAACGGAACAAAGACTAAACAACAATAAGAAGACAAAACACGGCAGATCATCATAAGTCCCCACCGAGTCACCCCACTGTATCTATGTTCTCTATCTATTAATTAACTCCCAACATTTAAATCCGCTGTTACATATAGCAATTCTTCAACATTTGCTCCATCAGTCAGCTTGTGTAGAAGTTCAAGTACTGGAACTGCAAGTCTGTGATAGAAAAGAGAGACTACCAGTCTACCATCACCGCCATGGCCACAGACTTCAAGTCCATACCCATAATCGGTATAAACCAACTTATCCACCTCCCCCACTTTCACCCAAAAGCCAAAGATGGCATTTTTGATTGATTGTGTCTTGTATTTGCTTTAACTTGTATCCTAATGCACAGATATCAGTCCTCTTCTGGCTAAGTGCGATGATCCCAAAATGGTTCAAGACCCAGGTGTTTCTCAAGTTGTCAAGCAATTAGATCAAGCTTGTAAAGAAGCAGGCTTCTTCTATGTGGTACTTGAATTCTTTTACTAATCAAATTTGAACCCATGAAAGATTTGGCTTTTTCTGTTTCATAATTTTTGAATGTTATGATGTTTTGTACTTGACCAGAAAGGCCATGGTATTCCTGAGAGTCTAATGAAAGAAGTCAAGAATCTGACTCGCAAATTTTTTGAGCTTCCATATGATGAAAAAACCAAGATAAAGTTGACTGCTGATAAAGGATACAGGTTTACTGAAATGGATTCCTATATATGCAATTTTTAAATGAGGATCAATTTTATGATTTATGACTGGCATCCGAATGCTTTATGGTAACAGCAGGCTAAATTTTGCTTGCAGAGGATATCAGAGAATTGGGGAAAATATAACCAAAGGTGTACCAGACATGCATGAAGCTATTGATGTAGGTCTTGTTAGTTCCTTTATAATTTATAGTTGTTTCTGTAGCCATGAAATGTTATATATGCAAGCTGTTTTCTCTTTGATATATGGGAATGTATCCTGCCCATTTTTTTGCATTGGTCTACAGTTTTATGCTATTCAATTGCAAATGAAGCGCAAAAAAATCATAATATCTTCGCCATGTTGATCTTCAGGCTTTCTGGTTTGATTAAAGTCAATCTAGCAGCATGCCTTGAGATCAACCTTGCATTAGCTTTCAGGGGTTAGGATGCAATTTTCTATGTTTATATGACAGTCAGACATCATGTACTCTTGTTTTGCACATAGTGGATAAGCATAGACTCTTTTTTTAGTTTAGTACTTAATATATTGCTTATGCTCTTCTTAACTTTCTTCTTACTGTTGATATCATTATCATTTTGTTTCACCTGTAACAGTGCTATAAAGAAGTGAAACCAGGGATGTATGGAGATCTTGGAAAAGCTATGGAAGGATGTAACCAATGGTATGCACAAATTAAGGCCTTCCCTACTAAATCTTCTTTTACAGATTTTTCTTAAACAGAATACACTTGACGCATGGATTCAACTATACTTATGTTGATTAATAAAAGATTTTCAATGTAATATAAAATTATTCCAGCTCGTCTAACATCATATTAAAATGATAGTTTAGCCCACCATTGTTGAGTTAGTGTAGCAAAGCTTTTGCACAGTTCTAGCTCTGGCCTACTTAGACAAGGGACTTCTGCACAGTGGTTGAAGGCATGGAACACACAAATATCCTGATAGCTATTGAAAAAATTCCATTTATGTTTTGATTCAAATCCTTGGTATTGAAAACAGTTAATCAATGCCAAAGTTTTGGACATCATGTGTATATAAAGTCAGTCTCTAAACTTCAGTTCCATACTTTGCACAGTACAAAATTACGTTGATAATATTAATGTTTCAGGCATTAAATTGTGACTATCATATCTAAGTATCTGTTGGTTTCATTCTCAAATTAGTGTTCAGTCTAGGGGTTCCACATTTGTACTCCTAGTGAGCTTTTTGTAGACTTAATGATGGATTGCTTCCATAATGGTATTGGATTTGATTGTTATGTCCTATGATCCTTTATGCAGGCCAATTAGTCCCCCAAACTTCAAGCTACTGATGGAGGAGTATATCAGCCTCTGCACAGGCATGCTTTTTCCGAAGAACCAACTTTTCTTCCCTTTTCTATCCTATAATGTTCTTCTGCCTACAACTTTTTGTTTCTCATTGCTTTCAGAACTTTCAAGAAATATCATGCGTGGAATTGCTTTAGCATTGGGTGGGTCACCATATGAATTTGAAGGTGAAAGAGCTGGAGATGCATTTTGGGTGATGCGTCTCATTGGTTACCCTGGTGTATGCTCTACAAATGGCTCAGACATTCCAAACAATGACATTGGATGGTAATGAAACAATGCTGTTTTTGATGTTTGCATTTCTCCCTTTATATTAGGTCATATGTAAGTAATGTCCTTTCCTTCTTTTCTTTTTTTCCCTTTTCCCCCTTGGTCTCCTTTTGTTCGTTTATGCCGATCAAACAATTCCAGTGGAGCTCACACTGATTATGGTAAATTTTCTTCGCCTTTAGATGATGAAAAGCCTAGAGGCTAAAAAACCAATAAATCCCAGACATCTAATGTTGTTGCATAACAGGGTTGCTGACATTGGTTAATCAGGATGACGATGTAACTGCACTTCAGGTAAAATAGTATGTATGAGAGTCTGCTGATAGTTGAGGGTTGTCCCAACTGGTTTTTACTCTCTATTTGATTTATGCACAACTAAACTGCGATTAAAGACTTAGTGAACGATGTGATCTTTGTTCAAAGCTTTTCCATCAAGAAGAAAAAGAAGTTCCATTTATATCTATGTGCTGTTTGTATGTTGCTCTACTTTGTACAATAGTTGAATTGAATGACTTGTTGTTGAAGGTGAGAAACCTGTCGGGCGAGTGGATATCAGCTCCTCCTGTTCCCGGAACATTCGTCTGCAATATCGGAGACATGCTAAAGGTAATATTAATCTCTGCAACTAATTTGTTCCTAATATCTGTACCGACTCCCTGATTTACTAAGCAAGTCATTCTCATCTGTGGAACAACTGCAGATTTACTCAAATGGTTTTTATGAGTCAACTTTGCATCAAGTTACCAACAACAACCCGAAATATCGGGTCTGTGTAGCATATTTCTATGAGGTATGAAATTAGCCTGTTTATTTTTATACATGCATTGTTCTTCTTCCTTCTCCGTATGGTCCTCCACGCATATTCTTCTATCTTTGTTTTTTTCCTTAAAATATTTATTTGAGTGGTGCTAAGCCCCCCTTCACATGCTTTTGTTGCATGAACAGACAAATTTTGATGCAGCAGTGGAGCCTTTGGATATTTGCAAACAGAGGACGGGTGGAGCTAAGAAATTTGAAAGAGCTGTTTATGGAGAGCATTTGGTTAGCAAGGTCCAAACAAATTTCGTGTACTAGTTAGATTGAATTATCAATTATCTCAGATTGGATTGTATTGAGTTAATGAAACTAGATTTTTAACAAAAAAATAAAAAAAAATTGATGGCGACACCACCCCCATAGATTGGGCTTTGTAACTGAACGTATTGAATTTGAACAAAAATTAAAAACACTTAATTGGGTTATACTGAAGTTTGAAGTAGAAGAAGTCCTCAATATAGTAGCCTGATTAACACCTTATTCATGAAGCCAACCAATGGGGCTTAAAACGTTAGGTCACACATCTATAGTTGGGCAAGGGTTTGATAAGAAAAACGTCCATAGAACGGATGCATATATTTTGTGCTCATCTCTCGTCACGTGAGTTACATACAATCGGCTTATACACTCGTTCTATGAAAGTTTTTTCCAAGTTCACTCGTAAACTAAACTACATAGAAAATATAATTAAAAGCATAAGTCAAAGTGAAAATGGTACAGATTACAACAATCTTTTACAATGCATTCCACAAATTCAGTCAAAATAGAGATCAGTCATTACTCGGGCAAAGAATCAATACCTGTGTCCCACAATGGGATATTAATACAATGAGATTAGACTTAGCTACATTAAATCATCAGCACAAAAGAATGTAGTATAACAGGGGAGTGCATCTTCCTCTGCTCATATATCAGTTGAGTTAGACAAGCCACAAAAACCTGACATTAGAACAGTTGTAAACCTTTTTTATCAAAGAAAATGGTGACAAAAACCTAACGAAAAACCTGATTCTTGATTCTGACTTTGCCAAGATTCCTATATCTGTCACAGCAACTCATTCAACTGGTAGCCAACCCATTCATTGAAATACTTGCAGCATTTGTATCTTTTAGATAAAGAGGAGTTCCTTCCCCCAGCTCTCTAAGCCGATCCACCATGTCATAAAGAAATTCAAAAGTGAGTCTGGATTGTGCATTGAGATCTTCTCTTATATGTGGATGAATTCTGAACCAACCTCCCAACATCTTGTGCACATGAGCACGGATCATTCGCCAAGGCACAGGGTATTGTTCACAAAGCTTCAAATACTCCACCAAAAGATCTGCCTGGTCCAGTTTCACATCTTTCTTGCTTTCTTCAGTCCCTGCTACCCATTCAGCAGTTCGGTACCCAGCAAAAAGAGCTGGGTTCTCAAGAAGGGACTCAGCAGAAAGTACCCCATCAGCACCAGTCACTTCCAAACAGTTGAGAGCATCATCTATGTGCCTAATGTTCCCATTGGCAAGGACAGGGATTCTGAGGGAATTCTTGACAGCCCTGATGGCTTCCCAGTTGGCCCGGACTTTCTTCTGGTCTTTCTCATCTCTTGTTCGGCCATGGACCGCTAACAGAGAGCAACCAGCATCCTCTAGCATCCTAGCATACTTGATTGTATCATTCAAATCTGGGAATATCCGGATTTTGCATGACACAGGGACATTAAGGTTGAGAACCAATTTTTCTACTAGAGATTTTATAAGAGGAAGGTTATCCATTAGAAAAGCTCCATAATACCCCCGCCTAGCAATGCGCTGAGGACACCTGCACCAAAATTCACACTTAGTTTCCATTTGAGGCTTTCAATCCAGAAATGCAATATCAACCCAAGGATATTTAAGAATTTGAAGTAGTTGTTAGTGGGCAATGTTCTCTTGCCAATTTGGCACGCTATGTTGCCACACTACTAGGAATCCACTTTATCAATTTGTCTGACGAAAGAAGAATTCCCACTTGTTAGTTACTGCCAAAAGTTATAGCAAAAGACTAACTAATTATTTCTTTTAAGTGACCTGGAATTGGATACGCTATTTTAACAAAGATGCTAATATCACACAAGTAATAAAACAAAGTATTACCCCAAATTAATGTCAACATAATCACAATAAGGTTCCACTCTCTTTGCAGCCTCCAATAAAATGTCAGGATCATTAGCACAAAATTGAACAAATAATGGACGGTCCTCCTGCAATACTCTCAAAATTAATCTACCAACTAATAAATTATTTTCAAAAGAAAATAAATAAAATATTTCCAGATTGATCTTCAAATGTTACCTTGCAAGTGCTAAATTCTTGGTTTCGATACTTCTCATTTTCCGTGAAAATGCGAGAGTGTAACATGGGCGTGTAGGCAGCATCAGCGCCATACTTACGGCAAAGCATCCGAAATGGGAGCTCCGAGTTGTCTACCATTGGGGCCACAATGAGCTTGGGCTTGCCCAGTTTTGACCAATGAGCCCATGCTAGCACAATATGTGACTCACCGCCACTCAAGCACCGACTCGGTGATGTATCAACCAAAGTCTGTTGCTGTTGTTGTTGCTCTTCTTGTTGTTGGTTTGAGCAGAGGACATCATCAAGGTCTTGTGGTGAATCAGAATGGAGGGTTTGGGCTTGCGCTACAGTGAGATGTGAGGCCATGTGAGATTTGGGTGTGAGGGGAAGGTTCTTAGGTGACAATAGGGTTAGATTGGGAATTTTGAAGTTCATTAGCCGACGATGGGAATGCTGAAGCAACCCATCGCCGCCTTTGGCTTGTAGGTGGGATGCAGAAGGACAGTATAGGACTTGTTTGGTATATTGGACTGGACAATGCTATTTCAACCGTACTATCTATTCGTTGTAAGGAAGTGCCCAACTCCCCGGCTAGTCTGCCTATGTCTGCTGCTGCTAGCTCCTAGAACAAAATAAATTGCATGAAGGGTACAATCGTCAAAATATCATAGGTGTCAAGCAGCATCAAACATTTATGCATTTGTGAATTGGCATCCTTGACAGAAATAAGGTAGAAAATTGTCATTCCCAACCTTGACGACCATTTAGCTAAGCACAAAACAAAACATCTCAAATAGATTTGGACTAAATTATCACATTTCCAAGTGCAATTTGGAAAAACATACTTCTGCATTTCACAATAAATATCATCACCAGAAATGCAGGCAATCAATAACATCTAATACACCAGTTTTCTGGGTACTATTATATGCTGTAACATGCATACCACCACTCGCATTATCCTGGAATATATTTACATGCCTAACGCAAAAGAAATGAGACACAGATTACAAAACTTCTTGAAAAAGAAAAACATGGGGGAAAAACCCTGGATTCAAACATCCATGGACAAACACAATTCAAACAAAGCCACCTGAACAAGCTATAGACTTGCCACAACTTTCTTTCACCCATAAATTGTAATAATTACATAATTAGCAAATAGAATGCAAATCAAATCAATACAAATCTTTTATTTTCAAAGAGATAAAAGCAATCCAACTTCAGAGTTAAGTCTTAGCTTTTCCTAGCAACCCAATACTAAACTGGTCTTTAGCAACACCCACATGGGATACAAATGAACAAAAAACTGGATTAGCTCATTTCTCTCATACTAAATATAACTCAATGCCTTATTCAGTAAGCAGAATGACTTAAACAGAAGCAAAAAANAAAAAAAAAAAAAAAAAAAAAAAAAAAAAAAAAAAAAAAAAAAAAAAAAAAAAGCCAAAGAAAACATCCAGCATGAATAAACCGAACAAAAAGTTAAATAAAAAATTCAGAACCAATAGGCATGCCTAAAGAGTAAATAAAAGATTCGAACGGCACCAAAAAGAAACTGAATTCAAACAGAAAGCAACATGTAAAAAAGAAGAAGAAGAAAATTTACAGGGAAAAATACCTAGTCAACCTCGATACTGGCTCGAAAGAGAGAAGAAGATGCACAGAGAAGGAGGCAGGGAGCTGGGGTGTTTTTTTTTTTTTCGCTAGGTTTTGACGTTTTGTGCGAGACTGCGAGTTAGCCAGTGAACTCTAGAGAGGACCGTCAATTGTGAATGGCGTAGGGAAGGGCATTGGGCCGGTTTAACCCGGATAAGCCCAATGTAATAACCAACTTGGACCTTAATTTAGGGCCGTTTTTCCAGCTAAAAGTTCTCGTAACTTTGGTTGTTTTTTTTTTAATTAAAGGTTAATTAGAATCTTCATCCATCAAATTTATGGAATGTACACATTAAAAGAATTTGAGTGTCATCCACTGAGTTTATAAATTCAAAGTTCAGGGTTTTACATATTAATAATTTTTAACATGTTATAATTTTACTGAACTTGGTGTTATGGTCACATGAAAAAATTTGTCATTCACATTTTACGTTTTTTTTTTTTTGCCAAGACATTTTACGTTTTATTAATTAGACCACTTTTACTATATTTTGGAAAAAAAAAAAAACACAGATTTTTCGTATAATCTTTGAAAAATTGTGACTCAAAATTAAGAATTTAGCTTTTTCTTGATTCAAAAAAGTTTAAGATAAGAAGGAAGGCAAAGGGCTCTTTTGTAGTGAATGTGAAGGAAAATACTCTACTATTGGAAAAACTATAGAGTATAACCGATATACCGTCACATGGTATAACCAATCCAACGTGTAAGGGTATTACTGGACGATGTGTTTATATTAGTAGGGTATAGTATTAATAATATCCACTCATTTTATAACAAATAGACTGATTATACCACATGTCAATATAGCGGTTATACAGAATAATTTCTCCTACTGTTAATACTTAAATAAATTATACTAGAATTCTTAGAAGTCTAATGCGAAAAACCGAGATTAAAGTGCCTAGCCAAACGAATATCACACATGCCAAACGCATAAAATCATGCTAAGACCATGAAGGGTCGTGCCAAGCTCATACCTGTGTCGTGCCTAAGCCATACTAAGCCCAAAATGGGCCATGTCAAACCGAAAATAAGTCATGCCAAGCAATCTATGGCCTAAAGGAGACGTGCCAAGCTTTAGACAAGCTCACGCCTTGACTAAGGCACGCGAGGCCCAAGCCTAAGCACTCCATGCCCTAAGGGTAGGATGTGTGTCCTAGGCCAAATCTTTTCAACCTATAGGAAAAATGCACCAAAGGCTGATACGAGACCTTTGCTAGAAGGCTCATGCTATTCTGACTATCTTAAATTATTGAGTTGACCATCATATTTTTAAATTTTAATTTTATTCTCAAAATAAAAAATTTTAATTTTATTCGTTAGGTCATTTGACACTTGTATGTCGAAATGTTTGTGGTTATTCGGCACCTAACTGCCAAATATTAGTGGAGTTTTCGGTAAGTAACCACCGAATAAAAATGAAAAAGGCATTCGGCAATATTCTGTTGAATATTATTATTATATTTGATCGTAAACTGTCGAACTCCTTAATATATTTTGGTGGCATACTGCCGAATGGGTCTAAGTGATTCCATAATTTTTTTGCAAAAAAATGATAAAATAGAGAAAATTTGTCCAAAATATATTCGGATGGTCAATTCAATAATGGAGTGTGGTCAAAATAACCTCCGCCTTGCTAGAATATGAAATCATGGAAATACTAACTCATTCAAAAGATCACATCCAAAGATGGAAGATCTCAAAAGATCTCTCAGGAGAAGTCTTAGAAATAGAGGGCTGCTATTTGTACACCCTTTTTTTTTCTTTTTGCACACATTTTTCTCTTACACACCTCCTACCATCTTCTAAAATTTAAAATTTCTCTTTTACACACCCCTCCCATTACCAAAATACCCCAACCTCATTAATCTCACAAAAATTTCTCACTACACACCCTCCTAATCCAAACACTACATACCCCACCCAAAAAAAAACAAAGAACAAAAAAAAAAATGTTGAAACCAACCCAGCCCCTTCCTCAGCCTCTGCCATCCCAGCCCCTCCCCCTCCCTCACCCACCCCGACAACCTCCCTCCCTTCCCCTCNGTGGAGGGGGGAGGCCGGAGGAGGAGGGAGGGAGGGGTGGGTCGGGTGAGGGGGTGGCTGGGGGAGGGTTGGAGAAGAAGAAGAAGAAAAAAAAACAGGGGAAGGGGGTGTGAACGAGAGAAAAAAGAGAGGGAAAAGAAGGGGGATGTATAGTCTTTTTTTTCTGTTTTTTTTTTTTAATAGGAGTGTGCAAAAAGAAAAAAGAGGGTGTGCAAATAGCAGCTCTCTAGAAATATTTGATCTCCCTTGCCCAAAGACCCTATAAATTGGAGTTTCCATATCCAAAGCCGGACAACTTGAGACCATCCGAGCATATCACTTACTCCATTGTACGTCCTCCATCCCAACGTTACGAACATAGCTTATAACTTATAAGTATTGTTGATTTTACCATTTAATTAAAATAAAAAAAGAACACCGATAAAGATGTTTTATAAGATGTTATTAATTTGACTATGAAAAACTATGGCTTGACTTCCGTAAACAAGCAATTAATCACTATTGTCTATTGATGCAAATTTCTTGTGGACAAGTTTCACATTACGTTTCCTTCACATTATTGTATTTGACTAAGTAGATAATGCCCCTTCATGTACATACTACATACAACTAACAGAACCGAGAGTCCTTGATTCTCTAATAAGAAATTGCTATTAATAAAAGTCATTGATCCAACCTTTAACACTATCAACTAGTTAGTGATTTATTAATAATATAAGATCTTAAATTTGAATTTTTCCTCCAAATTTTTTTAAAAAACAATATTAACTCTAATTTAAACTAGTCTTAAAATTTTGGACATCTAAGATGAACCATATACACTCCATGTACATTAATGAATAGGTAGTTAGGTCAAAGGTGTTAGGTAAACATTGAGCAACAAAAATTTAAACTATTAGAGAATGAGTCAACAATATATATCAAGTTAATAGTAATTTTAATGAATAAATAGACCTCTTTAAATTAAGCTATTTTTATTTCTATTTTGTAGCATTAAATTTCTTTTACATTATTCATGCGGTCATGCCTAAAGCAAGCGCAATGAGGGGTTCAACTCCAAAACTTGCAACTTGTGTTAAAAAACCGATCCCCAACTAGAGTTTCATTTTGCTTGGGTTGCATTTCAAAATTGAACTTTGAAATGAACTGAACGTACGGCATGGGTTACAAGGACGGGTGGACCAACGCGATCCATGTACTTAGCAAACGAGAGAGAAGAGAAAGCATAGAAGCGCCTAATTCGCTCTCCAAAATCGGCAGACTCCAATTGCCTATGCTCGACTGTGCTCGAAGTCTTATGTTTGAAACCCCATCTCCCAATGTTGTTTGATAAAAAAAGATTAACGATAACTACCTATGCTTTCAAAAAAGAGAAAGAAGGCATTTTTTCCTTATTTCTCAATTTCCATGTTTGCCATGGTAAACTTAGTAGAAGTACATCAATGAATGTATATGGTATTTGAGGCAGCCACATGTGAATGATGAATTGATAATGATGGAACACCTTTGGGGACCATACTTACATAGCAAGGTTTGATTTTGGAGTAAAGGCAAATAGGCAATGCAATCAACAACAAATTAGTGAACATGTGATGCAAACATTGGTAGGGCCCCATAATGGTCAAAATGATCATTTTGCGCACCCACAAAATTTGACTTGGGCATTAATTTTCCTACTAGATCTGGCTTAAAGGCAAAGGCAGGAAGTCCAAACAAGAAAAAATTATTGCGCACCCACAAACTTTGACTTGCGCATTAATTTTCCTACTGATTAGGGTCCAACACCTTTGTCTCGAGGTCTTTGATTTAATCCCCTCTTTCACTTTGTAGGCCAACTATTTTCTCTGCAATTCCCTCCAAATTCATCCAACCTTTTCCCAGAAACCAAACACCAACCAACAAAATTGCATTTAAAAAGTCTCTCTCTCAACCCATTTACCCAATACCCACCTTTCAGTATAAATTAGCCGTTCTTCCAACTGGCAACTATCAAGTTGACATCCCCACAAGTTGCTTTGGTCAACCGTCACAAATACGACATGTTGGTCCACTTCTTTACAATTGTTTGACCCAGTACCTTTCATTTCTTTAAATTTTCTCCTTTAACTATTTTACAAAAGAACAGAAAAAAAAAAAAAAAAAAAAAAAAGAGAGCTTTGGGTGATGGAAGAGATGAAAAAGCAAGGTGTAGTAGGCATCCAAGACAAGAACCAAAGCAAAAGCAATCAAATGAACAGAAGAGAAAAATATCAACTAGAAGTCGGTCTAGAACACAGCACCTACTTTCTCTCTTTTTTTTTCTTTCAAATTCTTTTCTAAGGGGAAAGAATTGAAGAAAGAGAGAAATCTATTAGTCCATTAGTACCAAATCCACCATCCTCATTTCTTTGTTTAAACAAATAAGATTTAAATTAATTCACAGTGTTTGAAGAGAGAGAGAGAGAGAGAGAGAGAGAGAGAGAGAGAGAGAGAGAGAAAAGGAATCCCATATTGTACAGGAGAAAATGAACTAATTGAACTCACTCATCTCCTTCGAGATGGGACTGAGTCTGACTTGACCGAGTCACAAGCCGGTACTGTAACTACTATTGCTAGTTTGCTACTACTACTAGCACTACTACTAGTACTGCTACTACCATTCATTGCTGCTAAAACACAGAGGCTTAATTTGTACCATTGCTTTTTCTTAAGCTTTTTTCAATGGGCCTAAGACGATTCTAGGATGAGATTGGAGGCCTCTCCAACAGAGAGGGAGTGATTGTGCTCGCCTTCATAGGTCACTACGAGCATTGATGGATCGTCCAGAGCTCTCTCTACATGTTTGCGAGCTGGGCACCCTCTAACACTGCTGCACTTGTAGTATCCCCTGTTATCAAAAACCTCATCACAAATTAAAACAAGAAATACGAAAAGGGGGTTTCAATCGAACAAGTATTTGAACTTGAAAGGTCAACGTTTGAACATAATGATCATCGATTTGGATTGAAATATTGGGCGAAATTAAAATTGGAAAATATGTGTATACCTTGGATGTGGAGAACCCTTGATGGGTTTCTGTCCATACTTTCTCCAAGAGTAATCATCGGGTGGAATATCCGCCATTTTTAAGCTTATAGCCGGAACTCTCACAACCCTCTTTTGTCTCAGTTTCCTGCAACAAACCCACAACCAGAAATCGAATTCAACAACTACATCGTATTAATTAAGAGTAAGAGATTGATTCGAGAGAGACCCACCTCTTTTTGGAGCAATGGCAGCGGCCAGAGGACCCAGCACCGCACTTTCCCGAGCCTAAGTTCTCGGAGCTGCACTTCCTCTTCAGCGAAGCCGAAGACAGCGGCGGCCTTCCGGCGGAGGAAACCCCGGAGGACAGGTTAGTAATCTGAAACGCCGGAGACGACGTCAACGGCTGCTGCTGCTGCTTGTTGTCGGAGTCCCCGGTCAACGACGACATAAACGACGTCGTGGCGGCGGACGAGTAGGACGAGAAATTAATGGTAGTGGAGGAGTCAGCGTGATGGATATGATGATGGGGTAGTGGCGGGATCTGCTGGATCGGCGTGGCATGGTAGACCCTGGTGGTCTCTACAGGAGGAGGTTGAGGGGTTTGGGTGGTTGGCGGGGACCCAGACCCAGACCCGGACCCGGAGGAAGAAAAACCGGTCAAAGGGGCGCGTCGGAAACGGGCGTGGCCGGTTCGGGTCCGACCCAGGAGAGAAATGACCTTTTTAAACTTGGAAACGGCGACGTCTGCTACGGCTCGGCAATCCATGTCCATGGCCATGTTTTGGTACTTATTATTTTCTTGGTGCTGGTTTTGCTGAGCGTTTGACAACAATCTGATGAGTTTCTCAACGCTTTCAAGCCCAGAAGCTGCTTCTTGCACAGCGTTGTCTTCAGCCAACTTGGCCGAGAAGCTGTTGCTGCTGCTGTTTCTATAACCCATGAAATCAACGGCCATGTCTGGCTCTCTTCAGCATAACACACAAAAAAAAAGCAAATAATGGAGAGAGAAAAAGAGAGAAAAGGGTAAAAGAAAACGAGGTGAGGAGTGAGGAGGAGGTGGGTGATAAAGGGGGTTGGGGGAGACAGGGGAGTCAAAAAGGTGGCATGGATCTGGTGGCCCACTGCGTGACCGGGCTGTCACGGTAGCACTTGGCGTCAAAATGTAGGTGCGAATAAGATCCAACACACACATACACATACACTGATACACACACACAGAGACTAGACACATTGGAACAGCTTTGGCAGGTGCACGAATATTTCATTTTCTTCTTTTTCGGGTCTTTAATTAATTAATTTCTTTGATGCTTCGTGTCGGGGGTATTGACCTTTTTATCAGAATTTAAATTAGTCAAAGGTGAGGCCGGAGCCGTGTGATTGAGTATTGATGGCTGTGATGTGTGGAGAGACTGTGAATGTGAGTGTGACTAAATAAGAATAAGAGAAAAAGACAGAGTTGGGTGCCCGGCAGCATGAGAGAGTTGACTTTGTGGGTAAGTTTCCGAAACACGTCCACATTTTTTTTCATTGTCATGTGACAGTGGCTCACTGGCTTTGGGTGGGGGTGGGATGGGATTTGATTGGATTGGATTGGATTGGACGGATGAAGCCAAGGTGGGTTGAGCTGTATTTGTATATATGAGTTGTTGAAGTTTTATATAAGTAATTTCGGGGGTAATTTCGGTAATTTCAAAGAGGACTGTGGTTCATGACTTCATGTGCAATGGGCATTGACCACTGGGAATTCCTTTCATTAATTTTTGCAATTTGCAGGCTACACAGCCTACACAAAATTGTTTCTCATTGGAAACTCAGAAATGAAAAAACAAGAAAGAAATTGTTTTTCATTACAAGTTTTCTATTAAAAAAGTTGCAAATGCAAGACTACCAATTTAGATCTCTTTGATATTAATTTCAGTCTTTCAGCGTTGATTGGCACATAAAACTGGGAACAAAATCAGCAAATGGTGAGAAAATACGTTGTTTCTAGTTGTAGGCTTGTAGCTGCCTGTTTTTGTTTTTGTTTTTCCCAGCGTCGAAATTGTAATCAATAATGCAGGACCTAGCATTAGCAATTCAGCATAAGATAATAAGATGCTCCATGCCTCCGATTAAAGGTCATTTTTAATTAATGGACATGCAAACAAAATAAAATTTTTAATTCGTTCGTAACTAAAGACAATGAATATCGAAAAAATTTTAATAAAAATTTCAAAAATTTTAAAATTTTGAAAAAAATTAAACGAAAATTATTATCAAAATACAAAAATTTTGAATAAAACTTTAACATATGTTTATTTACATATTATCTACTAAATTGATAAAAAATATTGAAGAAACCAAATTATATAGTAAATTTTATATGATATAAAATGAATATAATGCGCGCTGTAGACAAATACTGTTAAATAAAATTAGTATAATTAATAAATGAAATTAGTATATTATTTATACTATATAATCTATACACTAAATACTATATATTTGATAATATATACTCTATGTTGTTTAAGATATGATATATAATATTAGGGTTTAGGCTATTTAGGTTATTTTTAATTATTTTTAATATAAAAATATATTAGAGTTTACTGGTTTAGAGTTTAAAAACAACTAACGAAATTTTAAAACGGTCAAACGAAATCTCAAACTATTTTTTTTCTTTACGATTGTCCAAAAGCCCCAAACCCCAATCAATCCTAAACTTTTTTTTTTTTCTTCCTTTCCTTTACTTTTTTTTTTTCCTTCCTTTTCTTTCCTTTATTTCCTCCCCTTGTGAGTCTCCAATTCTCCACTCTCCAAGTCTCTAGGTCTTTTTTTCTCTTCTTCTCTTCTCTCTTTCACACTCATTTATCTATCTTTCTCTTTACATCTCCATCACCAACCCACCATCACCCTCACCTTCACCTTCACCTCTTTCTCCCTCCTCTCTTTCTTCCTCATCTCCCCCCTATCGCCCCATGTCGCCGCCCCATCTTTCTCCCTCGATTTCCCCCTGCCAGCCTCTTTCTCCCTCGATCTCTCTGCCGCTGCCCCTTCTTTCTCCTCGATCTCCCCCTGCCACTGCCCCTCCTCTTTCACCCAAAACCATCTCTTTCGACGAAATTTCGATAATTTCAATGAAATTATCACGAAAAATTAAAAAATATGAGTTTCGATTTCGATACTCCAAAAAATTGAAATTTAACACCTTAACTAAAGGTCATTTTTAATTAATAGCCATGCAAACAAAATAAAATTTGTTTTGTTTTTTATATTTCGGAAACGTGAGATAGGCACGTGTGAGAGTGACTGGCTATTATGAATTATGAATTAGTGAATTGACTACGTAGCCACAAAAGCAAAGGGAGGAAAGTAGGAGGAATTGACCATGGCGAAGGTGAATGCGAAGGTGAAGAGACGTGTTGGAGTTGGCTGCCTAAACTTTGACTTCACAGCCAAAACCAAAAGTCAGTAATTTACGGGCGGCCAATGGCCATAAATAAATATGTACTTAATTACGGAATTTTCAATAGTCCATGATTTATGCATGAACAATACGAAAAATTGTCTTCATGTTTAATATTAAATGTCGATGTTGCATCAATAATTATTTTAAAAGTTTTAAACCAAAGCAAATATCAACTTTTTGAATGTGTTGCATATTGAATAATATTACATGAGAAATAATAGATTTAAAGGTTAAATTAATATCTTGTTATTAATAGTGGAGCCAGAATTCTAAACTAGTAGACCACCTTAGACAATTTTGTTTTTTAACTCTCTAAATCCGAACACAAACTAGTCAAATTAAGTCGATCTCTAATGTTTAGGTTAGAATAAACTTGACAAAACTACGGTAGGTAACGAGTACTATATATGCACCTATGGTTTGAAGCTTTGGCTTGTTTGTATTATTCTATGTTATAAACTTAAGTGTATAATATATTTACTTTAGTACATAATATGTTTACTTTAGTACCACACCTTTTATGTGCTCAATCTAAAATATACGAGGAAATTACAGATTTAATCTACTTATTTTATATCTAGTTTAATTTTGATTCATAATTTTTTTTTAAGTTATATTTTGGTCCATTAATTATTCTATTTGTTTAATAAAAATCCAGATTTGTTTTCTCAAATTTGATATGTTTTTTACCTTATCAAATCTCACTAAAATTTAACAAACACATATTTATTTTAAAACTATACATCTTTTCTTTACAACCATATAAAGATCATTTAAATTGAAGTTCTAAAATTCAAAATAATTAACCCCAAAGTAGGGTACCCGAAACTGTCAATTTTTCAAACTTCACATAATCTCAATTCTCTTAAATTCTAATATTCCAAATTGGTTCCTATGACTAAGAAATGA
Organism: Dryas drummondii; assembly: GCA_003254865.1. Classification (NCBI taxonomy): domain Eukaryota; kingdom Viridiplantae; phylum Streptophyta; class Magnoliopsida; order Rosales; family Rosaceae; genus Dryas; species Dryas drummondii. The sequence continues at coordinate 839,368 of QANW01005993.1, read as the reverse complement.
TGAAATATAACTTATACTTCAATTGTAATTGAAAAAAACACAACTCAAATGATTTAAAGTCACAAATCTAGACCTTTATTGAACAAGTTAAACAATAAATAGGCCAAAACATAATTTAAAAAAGAGCATGAACCAAAATTAAATTAAGTATAAAATAAGTTGACCATCCTCAAAATATATTTATAGTGTACTAGCTACTATAGTACTGTTTTCGCATGCTAATTAACCTACATTGGTGGGCATAAATTAAGTAATTGAACAATAAGTCCACGGGCTGTGCATTAGCAAAGCAATTTCAAAAGCTTAATTTAGAGTGTCTGAATTTCTTAATCAATTTAAGAGAAGCAGACAATATCTGGCATAGTAGTTGGAAGCCCTCTAAGAATATATGATTTTCTGTCACTTGACAAATTGTGCTGCATATATATATATATATATATATATATACACACCAGTGGATCGTATAACATTAGGCAGCATCCTCGTAAGGGATTATGGATATAAATCCAAAGCCTATCTTCTGCTTTCGATCTTATTGCCATGGAAGAACACTAAGAAGCATGCATGTGGTTTCTTAAAAACAAACAAAAAAAGCAAATAGGTAAGGAAAATTTCATTCACAACCACTATGTGATGATGTTAGTAGTCACATGCATGTGTCTAGCCATGACATAATTGGCATAATCATCCAACATACTCCCATCCCAATATCCCATATGAAATTATGTACGTATATATATACATATATATGGACAAGCCTCTATTCATATATATCATTTGAAAATCCATGGATTTATCCACCCACGCCATTCCTCCCCCCCCCCCAATTCATGGAAGCTAACATATTGTAAATTGTTTTTGTACCCAACTACCCACCTACAAATATTGCTTTTGCTTTTGCTTTTGTTGTGGCCTAATGCATGCATGGTATGAAATTATATAATTATGAATTGGAATGACATAGGATTCTCTGCTTATCTTTTTAGTGCTAATGTAGTGTTTAACTTAAAATGAGGTTGTTTTAGAGTTTAAAAGTTTAGTGTTTTAAGTTTAAGTTTAAAGATAATTACATAAAAACTTAAAACGACGTAGTTTAATACATTATAAATACCTACAAGATTTAACACACAAAAATTCGAATATGTATCACTTTTAAATTCTCAATGATCCTTTTTTTTTTTTTGCCACTCTCTATGAGCCTTTTAAGTAGCTCACCCAACCGGGAAAATATTAACAAAATAAAATAATCCCGTTACAGGGTCACTAGTATGAGCCTTTTAAATCCAATTCAATAAAGGCAGGTTAGAGGGGTCTATTTTAGGCCCGTTTTATTTCTCAAGCTTTCAGCTGAGTCTTTCAACAAGAGAGAGGCAGTAAAGTCAAGCTACATAGTTTTTTTTTTTTTTTTTTTGGGTGGATGCGTTTCCTGCGTAAATAGTTTGTTGCATAGGAAATTCAATTTCTCTAGGTACCCTTGATGTTGAAGGAAATGGTGATGTTTCAAAATTTCAACCCAACAAGCCTTTATATATATACAAGTTGTTGACGTTGAAAATATATTGGTCAGCCTAGTACGTAGGAAAGGATGAGTTGATTTCATGGCATGCCATGCAAGTCTTCTTTGGCTAAGGAATGCTACAAAATTGAAATGTAATGTTGTCAAAATTAGCCCTAGTGTGAAACCGATCAAAGACCATTCGATTCTTAACTAAAAAAATCTCTCTTTGAAATCTAATAGAGTGTGAAGAGGTTATAATTTGTTTCTTACTCTTGTCATCAATATCACTCTTGTCTTTAAAGACCCCATCTGTAATTGACAATTCCTTCTTAATGGGTGCAATCTTTGCTAACATTATGAGATCGATCTTGAGGACTAAAGCAAATTACAACAAAAATGGTTCATTCGAAACTCTATACACCTATTCTTTTATTAGTAAGTAGTAAGTACTCACAATATATATAGGGGTCTATATATTACTTGAGTGTAACACAATATATAAAAGGTCTATAAAATTTAGGAGCCTTAAATATATATTTGGAAGTCCGACGTGGTGCCTCACTTGGTTTTTCCTAGAAGCAGCCTTACGAAAATGTAAAATTAAACATTACAATATATAATGTTTTGGATATTTCACCTATTTTCAATTGATTTTGGATTGAATTTTTTTACTCATATCTTCTATATGGTATCATAAGTAGACGAACATATTAATAGAGTTTTGGAATGGGTATGATTTTTTTTCCCTCATTTGATAAGTGCCAACATGGGAATGAAAACTATTGGTATTCAAAATTCACCAAAATGAGACTTTTGCATTCCCAATAGAAGAGATGAGTCTCTTAATTCTCATGCCCCATATTTCACTTATTAAAAAAATTGTAATTATACCCTTATATGTAAACACTAGAATAAGGCTTGGGATGAGATTTGTGGAATCTTAGTCCTCAAAAGTTCAAATTTCAAAGCAAAACGCTATGTAAGAGATTAGAATAAGGTTGAACTGTTGAAGAGAAGACAGTGCTGGTCCGGCGCTCAGCACTTCATGCTTAAAGGAGTGTCGCAGGATCACTCCTTTTCACTTGGGCTGGGTTACTCACTATGTTGGGCCTAATGCAATGATGTGGCCCACAGTCTAGATTAGGCTCATGTATTTAATAACTACTTCAAAATATGCATTCAAAGAAAAAAAAAAAAATCATTTATGGACTTTATTTAGTTCCTATAAAATTAAGCAATCTATTAAGGAACGAGTGGGAGATAACAAAAATTTTCTGGTAATTTAAGCCAACAACTCAATTTATACATTAATAGTTTCCTTAACATGGTAAAGGCTCTTAGGCCTTCCACTATGCTGCCGGATTGTGTGACCCAAAACCCATTTTGGGCCACAAATGGGTCACACCCTAACACTATGGGCTGGAAAGTGTGACCCAAAAGAGGGTGTAACCCAAAGTGTAACCCAAAAGAGGGTTTCAGTGTGACCCAAAATGTGGTGTGACCCAAATCAACTTTAAGCCCACGTGAAGGAGAGAGAAACCGGAACTGGCTGAAGAGAGAGGTGGGCCCCGCGCCTGACAGAGCTGACGAGCGGCTGCTGTTGCTGACGCAGGTGTCGGCTGACGCAAGCAAACTCGGTTGCAGCGCCTGGCTTCCTTCGTTCCTTGACGCGTGGCACCAACGGTCCAGATGAGATGACCGTTGGTGATCAACGGCTGCTGCGTTTTGCCTTTTTTTTTTTTTTAGATGGGCCGGAAATGGATCAACGGCTGAGATTAATGGACCGTTGATAATCAACGGTCCAGATCGGCCTTTTTTTTTTTTTTTAAAAAATATTTAATAAATCATTTAAAATAGATATAATATCCGAAAAATTGCCAAAAAATTTCGAAAAAATTTTAAAAAATTCCCCAAACCCTCCAACAGCTATATTTTCAAGGATGTCTATATATATCACACAACACTCATATGGTTTCATCACAATTTACAACCTTTGTTTACCAAATTTACACAAAATTTTTTTTTCTTTGTCATGGCTCCAAGAGGAAGTGCTTGGGTGGTAGCTGAAGATGAAGCCCTAGTGATGGCATACCTAGAGAGGTCTCCCGACGGTTGTCTTGGTGCCCAAATTAGAGCCGCCATGCTTTGGGAACAAATTTATGAAATTTTCAAGCGTAACATGGGGGGTGAAACAATTCGTAAGGTTGGCGGTGTTAAAGCACGATTCAAAGATATTGCGCGTGATTGCAACAAATTTTATGCTTGCTTATTGGAGGCCGAGCGAATGCGTGCAAGCGGTGCAAATGATGCCAATGTGGTAAGTTTTTATGCATTTATATATTTGCATGATTATTTTTTGTTTTATCCAATTATCAAGCATATTTATATATTTGTATAATTATTATATGTTTTGTTTATAAATGAAGCATATTTATATAATGGTATTACTATTTTATTGTTTTGTATATGTATCAAACATATTTATATATTTGTATGATTATTTTTGGTTGTGTTTATAAATGTAGCATATTTATATAATGATATTATTATATTGTATTTTGTTTATCTATCAAGCATATTTATATATTTGTATGATTATGGTTTTTGTTTTGTTTATAAATGTAGCAAATTTACTATTTATTTAAGTTATGTTTGCATTTCCACAAGAAAATTTATATATTTTAATTTTTATTTTATTATTGTAGTTTACGCAAGCACTTGAAGGCTTTCGAAACAAGACTGGATTCAAGTTTCCATGGGTGCACATTTGGGAAAAAATAAAGGAAAGTGCAAAGTATGCTGCGGTTCATGCTCCTGTTCGGGTTAGTGATTCAGAGACCCCCGCCACCGACGATGCCGACACTCCCGCCGATGATGATCCCGAGGAGACCGATCCAGTCATACCACTTGGCGAGGACGAAAACCCACCACCATTCCAACCAATAGGTTCCTCGCGGCCAAGGCCACCAGGGAGAAACCATGCAAAACGGGCCAAGGCAGCCGAGCCCGTCCAAACTCATATGGTTGAGGCAGTAGATCATTATAATGAAAATTCAAGGATTTTCATACAAACGAGAGTTGACAGAGAGCGTGCAAGGAGTGAAAGAGACGCCGCAAAGGAAGCAAGAGAAAGGATGAGGATCGAGAGGCAGCTAGAATGGGAAGAACAAAATATTATGGGCCAAGACCTCTCCAAAATGAATGATGGGCAACGGATGTATTGGGAGCAAAAGATGGCTGAAGTCATTGCAAGGAGGCAAATGCGTGCTAACCACCATTCGGAGTCCACTCCATCTGGATACTACCCGGATCTTTCCAACCTCACTCACTCAAACCAGGGGTACCCGCCTAATAATTAGAATTAGACCTTGCTCTTTAATTGTGTTTTTTAGTTTGAATGTTAATCTTGTTTTAAATTATGTTTGCTCTTTAATTGTATCCTTTAATTTGAACGTCAATCTTGTTTTAAGTCATGGTTTGCTATTTATTCAATTAATGTTTGCATTTCCACCCAACATTGGATTCTCCCTTATTAACCACAGACTGATGCATGCTTTACAGTAGATAAGACTGATGCATGAAATGACTACACCATCATAAAGCAAATGAATGTGGACCATTCATTCCTTATCTCAAATGCAAGTGGTTTCAGTATAAATACCACTATATTTACCATGTTACACTCAATCTTATTTCAGGATCATTTCTCATTCCATAAACACCCAAATGAATACTTTGTATGTGTATTCATCCTCCTCCTCGTCTTCGGACTCTGATGCTGAATGGGATAGGGAAGAGGATGGAAGGGAGATGGTGGGTAAGTTGATTGTGTCAATGGGTCATACCGTCGTCGCCGGTACACCAAGGCATGGCGGTACTTCTTCAAATCGCCGGTACACACACCGGAATCGAGAAGCCGCCCACGAACGTCTCATGGACAACTACTTCATCCCCTCGCCAATCGAGGACACCGTGACTTTCCGCAGGCGATACCGCATGCACCAACCGCTATTCAATAGAATTCTCGAAGCGGTCTGCCTCCAGGATGAGTATTTTCGGCCAACAGTTGATGCCGTCGGTAGAGTGGGTTGCACACCTCACCAAAAGCTGACTGCAGCACTGCGGGTGATGGCATATGGCATTCCATATGATTTGGTCTCAGAGTCAATGACCATTAGCCAAACCACCATACGACAATCATTCTTGAAGTTCGTGAGAGCCATCACTGACGTCTTCGGACCAGAGTATCTCCGGAGGCCTACTCCGGCCGATTTGAGGAAACTTTTGCGAAAGGGGAGCCGTAGAGGATTTCCAGGTATGATTGGTAGCTTGGATTGCATGCATCGGGTATGGCAAAATTGCCCAATGGCCGAGCAAGCTGTGTACCGTGGGCATTATCGTGTCCCAACAGTTATCCTTGAAGCCGTTGCTGGGTACGACACGTGGATATGGCATGCAAATTTTGGTATACCTGGGTCGAATAATGATATCAATGTGCTGGACTGTTCTCATCTCTTTGATGATATGATTTCCGGCCGAAACCACAGGGTGAAATTCACTGTGAATGGGATAGACTACACCATTCCATACTTTCTTGCAGATGGGATCTACCCTCAATGGTCAACTCTTATCACTACATTGCACAGTCCCGTTCTTCCCCACCATAAGTTGTTTCCCGCTCGACAGGAGGGATACAGGAAGGATGTGGAGAGGGCGTTCAGAATTTTAAAAGCCCGGTGGCAGATTATAAAACGACCTGCTCGTTATTGGCGTCCGATTGAGCTTGGGTATATCATGAAGGCGTGCATAATANTTTTTATTATACTTTAAATTTAAAATTATACCCTAAATATCACTTAATCAAAATTAGGCATATTTTAAATATGTATAAAACACTGTGACCCAAAATGGGTCACAGCACCATAAATGTGAGAATTGGGTCACAGCACTATTTGTGACCCAAAATGGGTTTTGGGTCACAAAAAATGGCTTTACCATAGTGAAAGGCCTTACTTGATAAAACGTTTCAAAAAAAAATTTATATAAACAATTAACGATAGAAAACTATACCCTACTAAACAATAGTGTATTTTTTAGAAAAATCTAAATATAAAAAAACGTCGGTATCACCTTAATTCGCAGCTTCCCCATGTTACAAATTTTCAAGCTTCCTTTGTTGGTTTTGGTTTTGTTGCCAATGATCATCAATCATACAATTGTCAGTGTTGTCACCTCCTTGTGTGGTCTTTAGGACTGACTTTTGGTGGATGCCATAGTTCCATGCAAATTACTCTAATGGTTAATTTTCTTACTCATGATGGAAGTGATATGGACTTAATTTGGCTGACCAACATAGTAGATTGCAACCCTTTACGTATTTCCTTTATTTTGAGGGTGAGACTGAGAGATAGATTGTCTCACTCTGAAGAAAATTAACAACACAAATTCAGCCATTCAGGTGTTGTAGAGCTAATCAACTTAACCACCCACCAACCTCATTTCCAAACGGCAGATACATTCTACCATTCTTACTCTACCTATTGCTCTCACAAGTTCAGTATTAATCAAACTAATTAATTGCTTTGGTACATTTTTTGTTTGACAAATTGATTTGGTTCTTAGAAACCCTAATTGGTGCAATTTTTTTTAAGCCTTAAGGTGATCTGTCATTGTATGAAATGATTTGCACTTTTGTAGTCACCTAGGTCTGTTCAGCACCAACTCTGGGTCCATTCCGTTTTCCGTGCATTCCAATTTGATGCAAGGCCCAATAACCCACCCCTCATATCATATGGACCACTAATTGACCTATAATTCATTGAGTTATTAACTTATTATATGGACACTCTCCTAATCCTTTTTTTTTTTAATTAACAATAATCGTCCATAAGAATTGAATTAAAAAATTACTTCCATAAAGGAGAGACTACTGCCCAATTTGGTATTGCTGGAACTTTTAAAATGAACACTTTTAGCTGTGTTATAAAAATAATTAGCTGTGAAATAAATCAGTTAAATGTTTGATAAACTTTGTTTTTAAAAGTGTTGTAAGTATAAAAACGTATATGAGTGTTTAATAAATTTTAGTGTTGAAGTGGTGTGATTGTGTATGATAATCAAAATAAACTTAATAGGGATAATGTCTTTTTTTACTCAATTATTTAGTAAAGAGTCACGTGTATTTATATTTTCATGATTCTAGAATATTATAAACAAAAAAGAAATATTGCTTTTACTGAAACTTATCTTCCTGTGCTCAGAATTATATGAAAAACTATGATTATACTTACCCAATATAATAGGTCAAATAACCATGCTTTGAGCTTTCAAACCATTATTTTTTCGTTTTCCCATTAACAAATTCAACTATAAATTCAACTATATATATATAATAAATTTATTTTCTTTAGGATGGATTTGCCTTTGAAGGGAATGAAATCAAGAACCTGTCCATGCAATCTGCAGATTCGTCCTGACAACTAGATAATCCGCATTCTTTTCTTTTTTTTTTTTTTTTTTGTTTTTTTTTTTGTCTGGATAATCCCCATACTCACATAACACAGCATTACAAGTTTTATTTTTCATTGAAAATAAAAACCCACAAGGTGATTGCTGAAATAAGAAATTACTAGGTAAAACAACCTGGGAACCTTTTTCTTGCAAGCATGGAGCGCCCAAGTATTGTGGTTGGTGGTGATTTATGCCTACCATCAATGACAGAGATTGTGGAGAACATTTTTGATTTGGGATTTTCTGGGTCTTAACAAAGAAATGGAAGAGAGAGTTGGATTGAGAGAATTGGTAGCTTCAGGATGAGGGTCTTGGGAGGATTTTTCTCTTGGAATCTCAGGGATGAAGTTGAGATTCTGAAAGAGAACAGTGAACTAGTACGCTGAAAGTGAGAGAAACAAGTGATCAAGATGAAATGTTCAGGATAGACCAAGGACAAGTCGTGTCATTAAGACAAAATATTAAGGGCATTTGCAGTATTGCAAACTTTTCATTAAAGGAACCGGTAGCTTCTCTTGGCAGCATTTTAGAGAAGCTGCTTCTCAAAATCGCTGTCAAAACCTTGTTACTGTCAAAATAAGCTCATTTTGTATAAGTTACTAGACACATTTTGGGCACAAATTTCTTTTTCAAAAGTGATTTTAGCACCAAATAAGCAATACCAAACGGGGTGCCTCCACTAAACCAAATGTTTATTATGTCTCTATTCTAATCTTTGGACACTCGAGAATTAAATTTTTTTTTTTTTATGACAACACTATCCTTTACAAAATGGCTAAAAGGGACAAAATTTAAAACAAAAATATACATTTTTGAATTATAATGTAAAAGAAATAAGAAAAAAAAAAGTGAGGAGGAGGAGGAGGAGTCGATAACCCCTTCATGACTGCCAACATCGACATCAATCCTCTCCTTTCTTGTTGGAATTGCGGACACCTTTTATCTCACCAGTTACCTCCTCTCTCGTATTTTCTCGCGTTATTAAATTCATTGTTGTCATGGTGGATGGCCAACAACCTTGTCGGTCTCAGATCAAATGTAAATCAAATATCAAACAACTCATTTTGTCTTGCCTCATTGCGTGTGAGGTGTTTCTTTAGTTGGAGGAGAGTCCACTTGGTTAATAGATTGTATTGCATATAGGACTACCCTATAATCGATTTGGTACCTTAACTTCTAATGAATTTGCTTCTCAAAAAAAAAAAAAAAAATTCATGTGAGTCATTTGATCTTTTAAGATTAGGGTAGGATCAAATCTGGTTTTTTCCTATCTAAGTTGAGTTGGATTGATTCTGATCTAGAGTCCTAATTGTGTCCAGATTCGGTCAAGCTTGACCCCCCAAACATTGCATGGGACCAACACCTAACCTGGTTCATGTTACAACCTACTCTTTCATGCTAATTAGGACTTTAGGCATCCCATTAGATTTCATATCTACACACATATGGTAGCATTTAATTACAAACAAAGACAAACCAAAAAATTGGATCTTCCTTCCTAATCCTACAAACAAACCGTTTTTTCAATGGGTCAACAACTCCCGTGCGGTTATTTTTCAATTACCAACTTCCCAAAACAAGCAATTAATTTTGTTGTTCAAGAAAAAAGAAAGTTTTTGCCCCAAAAAAAAAGATAAAAAGAAAAAAGAAAGTTCGAAACGCACCGTTTCCATGCCCATACCCAGTTGGTCCGTCCGTCTCTATCACTCCACAACCATTAAGTTGACCTTTAAAGTTTAAACATGTTGGATAATAAATAAATAATTAATTAATGATAATAAAACATAAAATCGTTGCGTGCGTTAAAAGCGGCTTAATTAATTGAGCAAGAATATGAATATCCAACCAAAGCCTCCGCCTCCCTGTCCGAAATTATTCACTCGAGCAGTCGAGCCCATCCGGGCCCGGGCCCGTGTATTTTGGGCCGATGTCTCTCTCCCCCTCCTCTTTTTCTGTCTTCGTTTCACTGTGCTTTGTCTGTATGAAAGTAGACATAAACAAAGAGACTTGATAGTTGATACTGAAAGCTGAAAAGCAAAGCAAACCATTTTTTTTTAATTTCATTATTCATTCATTCGTAAACTCTAAGAAATGTTTGATTAAACAAACAAATCACAGCTTAAATTCTTCAACTAGCTTCAAAGCAACTCAAGATCAGATATAGTGAAGAAGAAGAAGAAGACCACACACACACACACACACACACACCAAACTTCCAATTCTCACCTCCCACCAGCTTCTTCTGCTTTCTCTCTCTAACAGCCCAGGGGTAGAGAGAGAGAGAGGATGAAGCTCTCGGCGTTGCACCAGAGCTACATCAACCGACGGAGCAACAGCTTCAGAGGATCGGCGCCGTTGGATGGCTCATCGGACGGCGGGATGAAGTCGCCGGCGACGGTGTTCTGGCTTGTGCTCCACGGACTCTGCTGCCTAATTAGCCTCGTCCTCGGATTCCGCTTCTCTCGCCTCGTCTTCTTCTTCCTCTTCTCCACCTCCGCCACGAATCTGTACACGGTGCCGTTTCGTTCCGCTACCGAGCTCACCGGAACCCTAGACCTCCACTCCGTCGCGAATCCGGTCACGAATCTCGAGTTCACGCTGAACCGGAGCTCCAGCAGCAGCAGCCGGGTCGTGGTGGGCCGGCACGGGATCCGAATCCGGCCCTGGCCCCACCCGAACCCGACCGAGACTATGAAGGCGCACCGCATCATCGAGACGGTTCAGAGGGAGCAGAGGAGGCAGTTTGGAGTCAACAATCCCAAAACGGTCATTGCGGTCACGCCCACGTATGCGCGGACCTTCCAGGCGCTTCATTTGACTGGCGTTATGCACTCGCTCATGCTCGTCCCTTACGACGTCGTTTGGATCGTCGTCGAGGCCGGTGGGGTCACCAATGAGACCGCTTCCATTCTCTCCAAGTCGGGGCTCCGGATCGTCCACGTCGGGTTTGATCAGCGGATGCCCAATATTTGGGATGGCCGCCACCGCTTGGAGGCTCGGATGCGGCTTCACGCTTTGAGGTGAATTCTTGAGTGCTTCATTTTTTTGTTTAATTTATTGTGAGAATTAAAGCAATTGAAGATATCTTTAGTTTTGGAATTTGAGTTGCGTTTAGTTTATGGATTTGACTTTGTGATTGTGTGATGGAGCAGAATTGTGAGAGAGCAGAAGCTGGATGGGATTGTGATGTTTGCGGACGATAGTAATATGCACAGTATGGAGCTTTTTGATGAAATTCAGAATGTGAAATGGTTTGGTGCTGTTTCAGTTGGAATACTTGCTCATTCAGATAATGCGGATGAATCGTCTGAGTCCATGGTTCAGAACAAGGAGGATGGGGAGAACCAGAACCCACCAATGCCTATTCAAGGTCCTGCTTGTAACTCATCCAATATGTTGGTTGGTTGGCACACCTTTAATTCCTTGCCATATGTGGGAAAGACTGCAAACTACATTGATGATAGAGCGCCTGTGCTTCCCAGGAAGCTGGAGTGGGCTGGGTTTGTGTTGAATTCCCGGTTGCTTTGGAGTGAAGCTGAAAATAAACCAGAGTGGGTCAAGGATCTAGACATTTTAGGTGGGGTTGATGAGGATATTGGGAGTCCTCTATTCTTGTTGGAGGACCCGTCTATGGTCGAGCCACTTGGAAGTTGCGGGCGTCAAGTTTTGCTCTGGTGGCTCCGCGTTGAAGCCCGTTTTGATAGTAAATTTCCTTCCAGGTTAGTCTTTGACCTTTTGCTCTATTGTTCAGTATTAGTCCTATTGATTTTGCACAATTTATTAGTTCATTTTGACACTGTAAGTAGTAACAACATAGTGGTGATTAATGTATTGCTTGGGCAAGTTATCTTGGGTCTCTTCATTAATACTATTTTCATTTTCATCATCTTAAACATATCAACTCACCAGGACGTTAGCGTTCCCTTGAACTTGTACATCTTATATTGCTCTATTGTTGGACCTTTGCTTGAATATGTTACATACCTTGTATGATTTATTGACCTGTTGATGACCAGCATGCCCTGGTGATGCACCATCTCGTCCATGTGCTGAACATTTGTTTGTAGCTTAAAGATAGATGCTCCACTATTTACTAATAATGTCCTATGATCTTGATGGAGTGATGTATGCATATACAATTCGCAACTTCTTGATAATTTTAGAAAGTCTTTATGAATAATATAGGTAGATATTTCCCATCCAATTTATTACTCAGGTAACTTCTCTTTTCAACACTCAAGTTGTTCGCCTAGATTTAGGGAGCTTTTATTTTCCAACTCTCAGTACATTATTGCTGTCATTGTCATCTGTGTAACATATCTCATGTCTTTTGGTGCCATGGTGCTCTGAGTCAAAAAAAAAAATCCCCATTTACTGTTTCCATTCCCATAGTAGTGCTACCTAGTTGCTGACCTTGCTTAAACCAGGCAAGATTTGCCATGTCCTTTCCATCTCAAATCTCCAAATGTGACCACACTTTTCTGGATCCAATGCATTAAAGTGGATAATTGACTTTTCCATTTGGTTCTTTTGGCTATTTATTTGCTGAGTTTGCTAAAAACTGGCAACATGTGCTATTGTAAATATAAAGGCCACTACGTTTCAGGACTTGACTCAACTTAGCTCAGCATAGCTTTCACCCCTACTCATTAGTCATATTGCATTAAGAAATCAATGCAAGTATTTAAAGCTATTTAATGGATGGGCGATTTAAATGATCCCAACAAGTCCAACCTGTTGTAACGTTCAGATTCAAAAGACATATGGCCTATCCATTTTAACTTAGTGTATTATTTTGATACATATTAGAGTAGTGTTTGATGAGGCCACGTCATAAACTGAATATTATCCAGCTAGAGGTGCAAGTATTGGACTTGAAGTGGCCTAAGTTGAAATAGACTTGAAGTGGCCTAAGTTGAAATAAAATGTGACTTTATCAGTCGAAAGAATGTGTGGCCTGTGTAGGCCTCACATTAAATCGGGAATCTCAAGAATTAGGGTATGGGAATCATTCCCACAAGAAAGAAGCATTATTTTTTCTTGTAATACAATAATTGTACCTATCATTCTTATAATACCCAAAATACCCTTTAGTATTGCATGAGAAAACAATGCTTAGTATTTTATTTTCAGTGTCTTGTAAGACAATTGATCAGATGCTTCACAATCCTTCTATTACAATTAGCACCAAGAATTACGGTATTTATAAAAATATATATTATTAAAAGCATATATATATTTATAATTGTTGTCCCGCATCCTAATAGTTACATTTTTGGGAAGTGATAACCAAAAAAGAATCCTTGCTATTTCAACCTCCTAATTTAGTAATTTATATTGAATTCTACCTCTTGAGCTCTGCAGTGGTTCATATGTGAGGGTTGGAGTGTTACAGATGTGATTGTTGTCCTATATTTTAATAGAGTTGTTTTCTAATTGATGTCCATACACCTTTTGTGAATTTGCATTCTGTTTGATGTTTTCATATATTATGATGTGCTTTATGAGTATTGTTCCTAATCTCAAGTATGTTAGTTCCATCCTTGATATGTTATAGATTAGAGTTTGTAATCGTGTTAAAACTTANTCGTGTTAAAACTTAAAAGCCCCCCCCCCCCCCCCCCCCCTCTCTCTCTCTCTGTTTCTTGGCTAAGGGTATACTAGTCTTACATTCTGATTGGAAACTTGAACCTCATGCCTTTATGAACTTATACAACCGTACCTAGTGTTTAGTTTTGGTGTTTTTATGCTTACATTGGACATTCTTTTTTCACAGCAAGAGTTAATAATTGTGGGTAAGGATGCTGGTGGTTTGTTTATTGAACTCTAGTGATCTGGTAGTCAATAGTGAGATTTATCTTACTAGATATGCTTAATACCTTTTCATCCATGAGCCTTCATATATTATTGTATTAACGTTTGATTCTCCATTTTGGCAACTTTTTATCACGTACCTTGTTTCTTCTTCTCTCCATTTGAACATTAGTTTGAATTTTTCCGTACAGATGGACAATTGATCCTCCTTTGGAAATCACTGTACCATCAAAACATACACCATGGCCCGATGCTCCTCCTGAACTCCCATCTAATGGAAAAGTAGAAACTGGAATCGAAGAGCGTACAGTCACTACAGTGAAGCATTCTACAAAAATTCGAACACCCAGATCGAAGAGAAGTTCCCGGAGCAAGAGAAAGCATGAGACAAAAACAATAGACATGCAGGCTTCTGCAAGGCATACTGAACAGAATTAAAACATTTTCCATGGACGCCCAAAACATATACTGCTGTGTGAATTTGAGACTTCGGTCTTCAGCATCAAGAAAATTTAGTTGAAGAGGCAAAGAAGCAAATGGTCTCACCGGGTATGGCAAGGCACCTGTAATAGGGGGGCAGTTGATATGTGCATTTGAGTTTGATTCTCACCTTAGTTTCACAATTTTTTGTTTGTTTATCTGGGATTTGGGTGCTTGATATTCTGGCCTCACGCAAAAGTCTGTTGACCGAGTCTTGCTGCATCTGCTGCATCGTAGGAAGTTGTATCTGATATGCCTCAAAAGTCTTATACATATTTTCTAAATAGGAATTATAGAGTTGTGTTCAGGTGGAGTTGGTTGATACGATACCAAATGTAATAAAATTTCCATTCATTTCAAAACAATGACTTTGTGATTGTACTTGAAGCAGACGTCAGCCCAGGAGCAATCGCCGGAACTGACTATTGTAAGGTAAACTTCCATTGACATATCTTCATAATGTATCCACAAACTCTGAATGGGATGAGTTTGGCCCATTGGCCATTGTGACCATTGGTTTAGCTATATGCTCTGCCGCCAACATATGAACAAAATCTTACAAATTAAATAGAAGTTATTTTTAATGCAAGAACGATAAAAGTTACTTGGCCAAAAAAAAAATAATAATGATAAAAGTTATGGAGATGGTTAATTTTTTTAACGAATTTAACTATGTGATTGCATGATTGTCACAATGTTTTTAGGGTGCTTTAATTAAGAACCCTAAATGAGAAAGAAAGTTAAGATAAATTTTAGCCGGTCCAAAACTTAAGTAGAAATTGTCCACCAAGCACTCGGCAGATGCATTTGTAACCTAAAACATACATTTACAACTTAAAAAAATGCATATGCAATTTAAAAAAGGCATATGCAAACTAAAAAATGCATCTCTGCATCTGCATCCACCGAGCGCTCAGCAAGCTGCCAAGCCCTCGATATCCTGTCGAGCGCTCGATGGATCCAGATCTGCATCTGCATATTGTTAAATTACAGATACATCTTTTAAAGTTATAGATATATGTTTTAGGTTACAGATGCATGCAGATACATCTGCATCTAATAGACATATACATCTGCATCTAATAGACATATGCAAATGCATCTATATTCATCGAGCGCTCGGCAATGTAATTTTTCGACCCCACATGCGTATACAGACGAATTGGACTAAAACTTACTTTTTTAATTGGTTGAGTTTGTAGTTAAAAATTTTCAAAAATTGGGTTTATGAGTAATTTATTAATTTTGTTATTTAGTCACTATTATTCATAAAATATGAGCTCGAAACAAATGGAGACAAGGCATCATCCACTAGGAAGTGTAGATCAAATGGTCATTAGTAGTCAGAGTGTTGTACTATAGGATTTAAGACTTCACTTTAAAGTTTAGCCTTTATCTATTAATGACTATTTATTTTTTAATAAACAAAAAAAATTCAAAAGATATTATCAAGGTCCCACATATCTGATGGGATTCTTGTTACCCGCCAGGACGAAGATGGTAATGGCAAACCCGGCCCATTGACATTCCTAACTCTCAAGCTATATTTAAAGCCTTTAACGCTAAATTTCAAACACTCCTTTCTCCAACCGCTTGCTTGTTTGTTACGCTTGTTTTGCTTGCATTTTTATTTTTGTTTTTTTGGCTAAATTATGGTTTTGGTATGGTAATTGTAGCTTCAATTGTCTCAATTTTAGTACCATATTTACTAATGTTTTTAATTTTGTAAGTTTTTGAACCTAAAAAGTCCATTTTACCAAACAAGTGCAATTTTTTTGATGGAATGAACCCGTGAGGGGGCATTAGAGGAGTAAATTAAACTTTTTAGGTAAAAAAGTTGACGAAATTAAGCAATTGGACCACATTTAAAACTTTTTAGTAAACAATTGAAACTACACATATGGTGGTACTTGGTCTAAACTACATGTACCAAAATCATAATTTGGCCTTCTTTTTTTCAAAGTGTTTTCATTTTGAGTTTTGAAATGAATGAATTGGCTCCGCTTTCTTGATTAATGCGCTTATTGAGTAATTTAGAATTATCAGTGAACACGGTCATTTAGAAAGAATGCAAACAAGGAATTGTGTTTGTTTGTGTTGTAATGTTGTATGTTATGTGTTTTTAGTGAATTGCATCAAATAGGTGTTCTTTGCCATATCCACAGGTTATTCAAGGAGATGTGCTCAAGACTGAGCTTCCCTACTTAGATATATGTGTGGCAAACATCCCTTAACAAATCTCATCTCCCCTCACCTTCAAGTTATTGAGTCACCAACCTGCTTTCAGATGTGCCATCATGCATAATGTTCCAGAGGGTATTTGCAATGAGACTGGTTGCGCAGCCTGGGGAAATGGAGATGGATGATGATGAAGATCATGATGCAATGGATGTGGAGGATGGTAATGCAGAAGGTGAGACATCTGAATTCAAAGAAAATATTTTGAGGGTGTTGAAGAAGGGAGATTTCAAAGACAAGAGGTCATCCAAGCTCACCTTACATAAATTCTTAGACCTACTATCTTTGTTCAACGAGGCTGGTATACACTTCTCCTGATTTTATGAATGTTGTTCTTTTTTTATTTCGTTTAAGATTATACCCAACCAAATTTTGTTAGGGTTCAAGTCTTTTCTTCATGTTCTAGTTTGGTTTTATAATGTTTTAATTTGTAAGAAACAACTGGATAATTTCGTTTGAAATTATGTAGATGGTTTTCCAATTTTGCTTTCCAAATTTCCAATGCATTTGATTATGTTCACCTGGCTAAGCCAGACTCCTGTTTAGTTCAACTACATTAGATAAATAAGTCAACATTATTTCAAGTATCATACATAGACATCCATTAAAAAATTTGGATTTCACTCCATGTAGAAACTGTGTTTCATCCATTTTGGTTGCTGCTAAGAGAAGATATTTTATACCATGTAGCTTGAGCAAGTCCACATGAGTACATGACATGAGCTGGATCTGCATGCTTTGGGGTGGATTGTGTACTTGCAGAAATATCTTAAGATTGCAAGTTTTAGAGTGGCTTGGACTTGCAGTAGTACATTGTTCAGTTGTGTTCGAGTTGTTTTGGCTTTGCTTGTTAATTTGTTGTTTCAGATTTGCAGTTGGCGATTCCTTGCTCTAGGTTTGTCTAGCTTGTGCTTTGCATAATTGGCTTATATTCAGATTTCAGACTGAACCATACATATTTTGCGGTGTTGTATGATATCATTAATTAATTGCTAATTGCTCTGGTACTCTGGTTGTGGCTAGCTGTACACTTAGTTCTGTCTTCTTCAATTCATGGCCTTGTCTAGAAAATCAAGGTGAAGTTGAGGAGTTATAAGTGTTTAATTTACCATGTTGCAGTTGCGTTATTCAATGGGAGGGCATTATGTCTTTGATGGCTTGGATCTTATTTTTTGGCTCACGATGGAGAATGGTTCATTTTCTGCAGCTTGCTCCTGCATCTATATATGCTCATGGTCATCTAGAGCCAATCTCCATGTAAAAATTGTTAATAGCGTTTTTCGAGAAGCCTTACATATATCCTCGATGAGGAAATGAAGCTTCTAATGAATGGTTTTGACTTTTGAATGTTGTATAGCTTTTGTTAATTTGTTGGGAATTCTCATTATAATAAATCGCTAGCTTGCTTTTGATGTTTGTTGAGCTTTTAGACTTGAAAAGAGAGTTGCAAGGGAGTTGAAAGGAATAGCTTTCTGCACCCCTTGGCCAAAAAAACAAAAAAAGAATAGCTTTCTGCACCGACCCAAAACACAAGGGGAGCACTACTTTCGCCTTGGGCCCATTCCTGTATGAAGAACTCTACTAAAGTCCTTTTCCTTAGACCCAATTGCTTTTTTTTTTCTTTTAATAAAATATCAATCAAAATTCTTATCAAACCCTAGGAAAAAGGGGATTTATTATTTTATCTTGAAAATGGCCTAATAAATTTCTCTTTCAAAGTTCCAAAACAAAAAAGAAAAGGCCCATTACAAAGGGAGAAGATATAAAAATGCCCTAGTATATGTATGAAAGGAATCCGTTTTGGGAGTTTATGTATGATGACTGGTAGCATATTCATGAGGGTGGACAGGTACATAGTATAATGATGAAGGAGAGTCAGAGACAATGCAGCATGGGATTGGTTATGGCTGGAGATGGAGCATCGATTGATTTGCTTAGATGACCATACTGATCGTTTAGACTGTTAGTTGGATATAACGTGACCCAACCCAACTAACATTCCAGGGCATCATGGACATTGGACAATATTGAAGTTGACATTCAATATATTGGATAAGGAAGCCTGTGGCTTGTGCACTTAAACCATGCCAATTCTTGTGCACATGCATATATGCTTTGCTCTTTATGAAAAGGACATGGATAATTTATATATTGAGTCAGTTTTATTGTGAATTCACATTTACAAATTGAAGAGGAGCATGTTATTATCTTCTCATTGAAGTTTTCTATCTATGAAAATTATAAGTTTTTTGAAGGAAAAAGGAGAACCTAAATGGGTGAAGTTGCCGTTGTTTTATCAAATTCTCAAAGGAATGTTTCATTTTCGTTTTGTTAAAATGCGAACCAAATTTTAAGGACTCAATTGTAAAGTTCTAAAGTCAAAAGACCCAAATGAGAAATATGTTAAAATTTAAGAGACATTAATATATTTGAACTTTTTTTTTTGGTATAACATATGAGTTCAAATTCAAAAAGTATAATAATCCCAAATCCAATAATTTATTAAGATAAGAAAATGATCTAAATTTGTGCAAGTGGACGTTATAATGAAATTGGTGAATGAACCTACCTCTGTTTCTAGTTTCATGCACTTCTGTGCAATATAATGGGAGTTAATGTAATAAAAACAAAAAGTTGTATAAAAATAAAAGAAGAAATGAATCAGATCATAGACCTTTTAAAAAAATATATATAATCAGAAATCCATACTCTCATCATCATGCGCCTTTTACTTTTCTTTGTTACTTAACCCACCCTTCTTCGCACACAGTTCCAGCTTGACTGGTAGCTAGTTTGGAGAAAACCTTGCCTCTAAGTTAACCAGTAAAGGCATGCCACGTGGCAAGAACCCATTTGGTGCGCGCAGGCAAAGATCTTCCCTCAACTTGGGCATTTGTTCCAAGTTCCCAAAACCCATTATTTGTGGGTTGCAGCCTCAGCTTGCGTGCTTCTCTGTCCTCCATATTCCACACATTGCACGCTTAAATAACTAATTACCCTCTGCCAGAAGGATTCGGGTCCGCCCTCAATTTCTGGACTCTCGTCACCAACTAGTAACTACCACCCACATGGTGTTCCAGTTTTGCTCCAATATTTTCACCTCAAATTTTGATATCAAAAATTAGACCGTCACCCCTCCCTTTCAAATTTCGATTTCGAGGATGTTGATATATGATTAGAATTGTTCATTTTTTAGATAATCTATTAAAGATTAATTTTATAAAAAATCAAATTAATCAAAAATTGTTTAATTATATAACTGTTGTTAATTAAGTATAAAAAATTGATAATTTCGATTAAAGAGTAATTTTTTTGACCAAATCATTGATTTTTTCTTTTTAATTGATAATAGTTAAATAACCAAACGATTTCCGATTGAATTAATTTTTTACAAAGATGATCTATATTAAGTAATCTAAAAAATAAACAGTTCTGATCATGCACTCACATTACCGAAATTATGATTTTGGGGGTGAGGTGACTCAAGTATTGTCCTAAAAAATTTATCTGGGACGAGAAAAATTACTAATCTAATAGATCTTTTTTTTTGTTACATTAGAGGGAATCGAAACCCTGAACTTAGCTTAATCCAAACACTTACTTCACCCACTCACACCACTTGAACAAACCTCAAGAGCTTTCACTAATCTAATAGTTAATTGATATTTTTTCGTGAGTCGTGAAATTTTCATTAGCAAACAAATACATGTGTTTTAAACTTTTTGTTCTGATCCAATTTTAAGTGTGGCAATTGACCTATAAATTTATGTCTTTGTCATTTGTCATGATATTATAACAATCTATTTGTGAAACTACTATAACAAGAGTAATAAAATATCATAAAGTTGAAAAGAGTTCGATGGAAGATGTTTTTTAAGATATTTTAAATTGGTGTAATTTTAAGCTTTCATATTTGTTTTGAGCCCATAATATGTCGTTTCCAATGGAACAATTAGTTTTAAGCAAAATAAGCCTCGTTTAAGGGGTTAAAAGCACATTTTAAGTTTTTAATAAATTTTCAATGTTTTATTTTTCAATTATGATAAGATTTTGTTTTCCTTTCCTATTAGGATTAGGTTTGGTGTATATAGTATTTAAACTCTTATTCTATGTTTTCTTTTATAACTGTTGTATATTTTAAAACTTGTTGATTCATATAACGGTGATTTTGTTGTGTGAACATTATAATTGTTGATAAAAAGTACTAGGAAAATCTACCATCTAGTGTATCATCTCTTTAATAAATGGTGAATCTCATCTCTATTAGCTCTATTTAAAGAGATAATACACTCCTGACAAAAAAAAAGAAGAAATAATACACTAAGTAATACAAAAAATAGTGTTCCTAATATTACTTATTGTTGAATGTTGATCGACGGCGAACCATAATTACTGCGGTATTTGGTGTCCAACTATTTTGTTCCGCCTCCTCCTATTTGTCCTTATCCAAAAACACCCCAAATTTTAAACCCAACTCTCCCATACCTTTGTGGTTAAGAAGTCTCCCGTAGGGCCATACCCTTTACGGCTTTACCACACACTTAATTGTTTACATTATTTTTCTCCACACTCAAAAACCAATATTCTTGAATATTAAACTCTCCCCCTTTTTTCTTTATAAACCCACAACTCCTCCTCACCTCACACCCATCTCATTGGAGAAAAGAAACATAACCCACTCCCAAACCCAAACCATGTCAACAATGTCTTTGCCCACACTCACCCTCCTCCTTCTCCTCTCCTTCACTCTCTCACAAGCCTCAGACATGTCCATACTCAACTACAACCACGGCCAACCCGGTTCGCGAACCGAGGCCGAGGTTAAGCAAATCTACCAGCAATGGCTGGTCAAGCACCAGAAAACATACAACGGGATCGGAGAGGAGGAGAGGAGGTTTCAGATCTTCAAAGACAATTTGAAGTTCGTTGACGAGCATAACGCAGAGAATAGGACTTACAAGGTGGGTTTGAATGCCTTTGCGGACCTCACCAATCAGGAGTACCGGGCCAGGTTCTTGGGCACCCGGACCGACCCGAAACGTCGGGTCATGAAGGCCAAGAACCCCAGCCAGAGATACGCTGTTCGTGCCGGCGACAAGTTGCCGGAGTCTGTGGATTGGAGGGCCAACGGCGCTGTCAATCCGATCAAAAATCAAGGGAGTTGCGGTGAGTCCTTTTTTTTTTTTTTTAACGTCTCTTTCTATTTTATTTTGTTAAGTATTTTATTTTTTGGGTTGTTTGGTGGGTTAAGGCACCTTCGTTTCATGTGCTTTGTGCAAAGATGGCCACCAAACATAATATATTGACTATATGATTTTTTTAATTTATAAAAAAGCATGCATATTGCCTAAATTCCAAAGTCTAAACTACCCTTTCATGAGTTTGGCTAGACTTGTGTCATGGAGTACTAGTAAGATACCAACTATTATCTCAAATTTTCGCTACTAATTGATGTGGCACATGAACCAAATCGGTCCTATTTAAAAAGTCGAGATAATTAGTCAATTCTAACACGGTTAATCTGATTAATGGTTCTCAATTTATTTAATAATCATGTTATGTTCGAGTTGATACCAGTTGTAAATGAAAAAATCAAAGTTAGCAAAACCAAGACAAAATCTTTAGTTTTACAAGGATTCCAACAACAGCAAATGAAGATTTTTTTTTTTTTTTAATAGATATGTTCTTCATACAATCCAGTAAATCTACTTGTTTATTATTCTTGAAAGCTATATTTAATTTGTATAGCCTTATCTTCTGGTAGAGAACAGGCACATCTATGATCCATGTGCAGAAAAGTCTTCTTATTTTATTTTTTATTTTTAGTCTATGAAGAAAAAGCAAGTGTTAAATAATAATAGTTGAATTTCTTGATCCACGATTCCCCGAAAGGGAGGGAAAGTATTAACTATTAAGTGGAAGGTTGGATAAGGCATGTCAGGCCAATAAGAGACTTGCTAGTAGTTCGGACTTTCGGTTGGAGGTTGTGTTTCCTTTTGGAATTTCTTAGTGCTCACGTGAAAACAGAGTATTAACTTTTTCTTTAAAAAATTAAAAATTAAAAAGTCTTTTCCTTTTTTTTTTTTTTTTTTTTTTCTCCAAGGGGCTATAAGATTGGACCACAAACAAGGCCCACTGAATCTAAGTGGTCCAACCCATGCCCACAAAAACCTTGAAACTTACACTCTGTTTTATCTCTTTTGTTGGGAACAGGTAGTTGCTGGGCATTCTCAACAGTGGCAGCAGTGGAAGGCATAAACCAGATAGTCACAGGTGAATTGGTCTCTCTCTCAGAGCAAGAACTGGTTGACTGTGACAGGACCTACAACGCTGGCTGCAATGGAGGCCTCATGGACTATGCCTTCGATTTCATCATCCAAAACGGTGGGATTGACACTGAACAAGACTACCCTTACAAAGCAGTTGACCAAAAATGTGACGTTTCTCTGGTCAGTATCCATTATGAATACTATTATCCATTCATAATTTTTTTACAATGAGTTTTGTTTTGCTAAACTTGTTTTTTGTTTGGGGACTATGAAATTGCAGGAGAATACCAAGGTTGTTAGCATCGATGGGTACGAGGATGTTCCAGCTTTCGATGAGAAGGCTTTGAAGAAAGCTGTGGCACATCAACCCGTCAGTGTTGCCATTGAAGCTGGTGGCATGGCTCTACAACTCTATCAGTCGGTAAGCAGTCGTCTCTGTTTTAATTGGGAGCTGTTCTTTTGCTACAAGTTATGTTGTCAATTTGAACCACTAACTGACTGAATTTTTGTTTGAATGCATAATTCTAATTAACATATCAAATATTTAATAGAGAACATTATTTGTTTTAATAATCCAATGACTTATGATTTTTTGGTCTTTTCCTTGCAGGGTGTGTTTACTGGTGAATGTGGGTCAGCACTGGACCATGGTGTGGTTGCAGTTGGATATGGTACAGAGAATGGTGTGGACTACTGGCTTGTGAGGAACTCATGGGGCACCAACTGGGGTGAGAGTGGATACTTCAAGATAGAGCGCAATCTGGCCAGCACATACACTGGCAAATGTGGAATTGCAATGGAGGCTTCATACCCCACCAAGAATGCCCAAAGCACTGTCAAACTGGTCAGCAGCTCTTGAAGTTTGAAATGAAGGCCTACATGCATATATTGGGCTGCTTTGGGCTTGTGGGTACATGGGCCTATGTTCCTTTGGGGCTAAGATTACAAAAGAAATAGGCTATTGATTGTTGTTTATTGGCATAAGCATTGTTTGTAAATAGCTTTAAATTAAATGTTGAAACAGCACCTGGAAAACTGATAGTGGTGCAATTCAATGTCTATTTCAATTGAAAGTTTAGTCTGGATTAATTAGCCAGGCACTTCTATGTGCAACTTACTTGTGTTGTCACTGTTGGGCCGTTGGCCTATTAGTTTTTCATTATTCATAGGAATAACTTGAAACCACTTGATTAATCAGAATGCCACATGTGAAAGTAACCATGAGCTTTGTAAAAAGATTATGTTCTCACATGGTTTCTTTAATACTTGTGTATAATGAAAGAAAAATTTTATAGCGGAACTCTGTTTGACAGTGAGGTTATGCGAAACTACTCGAAGTATGATTTTTCCTTAGAGAGAGAGAGAGACCATACATATATGCTTGAGCTCATTGAGTCATTGTAGGGATGTATTCTGGTATGAGGATGAGCTCAATGCTTTTATGAGTAGAATAATTATCGATTTCACTCTATTCTTGCAAATTTATATAAAATTATTTGTCTCACATCTTCACTGAAGCAGCTTCTAAGTATGATACTAATGTGGCATAAAGATATGATATGTCTAATATTACTCTCTATTTAACCTGTAAATCAAGTGCCACTTTGTTAACATAGTGGAAAGAAAGAGGCCACAATTAAAGACTGAAAAAATGCTTGTTTTTGTATAAATGTCTATTGCATGTGCTGGTGTTTTATAACTTGAGTGATTAAAAGTATTTACACCTACATTAGATGTTTCAAGTTCAAATTTCCTCACTTGAACATCATTTGATAAAAATAATGTGTAGTGCATCAGTGCATGTGTATTTGTGTTCTTTATGAAAATATAGAACAAGGAATGAGGAAGTTTTCCACAGCTATTAATCTCTTGAGTACTTTTTTGTTGGGTCAAATCTCTTGTGTACTTATGCACTAAATTTGTGTAAATTTTATTCACATGTGGTAATATTTCATCTTACTCAAATTTTAGCGTATTTCAATCTTATTTACTTCTAATAAGTAAGACACTAATATATGTATTTACGCATTATTTGATTCAAGACCATTTATACACAAACTTAATTCCCTAGCATTAGTGTCCCTAGCACCTTAGATAAATGCTAAACACAAATATGTGGCATGTGGGTTATTTATATTTGTTATTCTTATAGTTTCTAATTTCTAGAGATTATGACTAATCATTTTTGTACTTTAATGTTTTGGCCTCGTTATAAATAAACGCTGTCTGCTGGTGTGCTTTCTATTACTTTAAGTTACAATTAATTTTCTTTTCCCAAATTCAGAAAAGGTTCGTGCTTGCTAATAATTTTTCTTGTTATTTTTTATTGTCGATGGGAGATGACGATAAATTATTGTGTGTGACTGTAACACCACGTGACATGATGATATGGTGTTACCAATCTACTTAAATTATAACACGTATTTAATAATTAATTTTTTAAAACCCTAAAATCTAAAAAAAAAAAAAAAACCCTTCAAATCGTACATGGTGTTACGGTCATGTAAAATAATTTTTATGAGATAACCTCATGGCTAATTTTCTTATATATTAAATCAGTTGGAACTTGGAACTTGGAAGTGAAGGGACGTGCTTCAACAATTGTATTATATCAAGGAATGGTCAAGTAAACCATATATAATATTTTCTAGTTTTGCAATTGCTTATTTCTAAGGCTTTATTTTGGAATAAAAAAAAAACTTTATTTTTTTATAAAAAATTTTATGTGTCACAGTAACAACATACACAAGTAGTATCACGAATTCTTTGAAATTATAATATATATATAATTATTAATATTTATACTTTAAATAATAAATTATATTAATGATTATACATGTGTTTTAATTTAGATTAGTTTATATAATTAAGTCTTCTAAGGCAGAGCATATATGCATAATTATAGTTCACCTGCATCTTATAAATTTGAAAACTTTCTAAGCGGATTGGATCGACAGTTGATTATCCATATGTATTATAAAGATGGGATCCACATCATTTATATAATAAACTTTTCATGCTTTTCTTATGTTATAGAGTCCTATTCAAATGTTAAATAACTTTGTGAGCCTTTTGAACCAGATCTAGTGGGAATTTTAAATAGTTTTATGACAATATGAAGATGGAACAACATACCCCCGAAGTTAGAGACACAAGAATAAACCTTGAGAGTAAGAATAGAATTAGAACATTACACCTAAAAGTCATCTAATTGGGTCCTTGTGGGGGAGTCACTTATTTAGAACTATTAAAGTATAAAAAAAATCATCTAACCCAAACTTATATCATGATGTTAGGCAACAACCCCATCATTTTCTATCCCTTCATAGTAGGCCCTTTAGCAGTTGTGCTTTTTATTGCTTAGAATTCAAGCCAAAGTGCCAAGCCAAGCCCAGAATTGCATAGCATTCTCAACCAAAAATGGTTGCTGTGTTCAACAAAGAGCTCTTGAGTTGGTACCTCATCACAGTGAAACTCAGAGAAACAGTAGAATCAGGAATAGCAACAACCCCTACTCCTTCCAACAACAGATCAATTGAAGTACTCCCAGAACAACCTCATCATCAGCAGCAGCAGCTGCAGAAACAAGTGCAGCAACCATCTGAGCCATTCCAAATTGTGCTACAAAATGGTGGTGATTACAAGTTTGACGGGGGACCCAAGTCCCCGGAGTCCGAGTGGGTTATCTCCATTAAAGAAAAGCTCGAACGAGCTTCTCAAGATGATGCAGCAAGTTCATGGGAAAAGCTCTGCATTTACAGAGTCCCCCATTACCTGAGAGAAGGTGATGACAAAGCCATTGTCCCTCAGATTGTGTCATTAGGGCCTTACCACCATGGTAAGAGACGCCTTCCCCAAATGGACCGCCACAAATGGCGTTCCCTTCACAGAATTCTCGATCGTACCAACCAAGACATAAAGCTTTATCTTGATTCTATAAAAGAAGTGGAAGAAAAGGCTCGAGCTTGCTATGAAGGACCAGTTGCAGTGGGCTTCAGCAGCAATGAGTTTGTTGAAATGATGGTGCTTGATGGCTGCTTTGTGCTGGAGCTATTCCGTGGCGTAGCTGAGGGGTTTAAGCAACTTGGGTACCCTCGAAATGACCCCATCTTCGCAATGCGTGGCTCAATGCATTCAATTCAGAGGGACATGATCATGCTTGAGAATCAGCTTCCACTTTTCATTCTTGATCGGCTGTTGGGGCTGCAGTTTGGAAATCCTGAGCAGAAAGGACTTGTAGCCAAGCTAGCACTCCGGTTCTTCGACCCATTGATGCCAACAGATGAGCCATTAACAAAGAGTGACAGGAACAAATTGGAGTCATCGCTTGGATATGCAACCACCTTTGATCCCCTATCGGACCAAGGTGGCCTCCATTGCCTTGATGTGTTCAGGCGAAGCTTGTTGCGCACGGGGCCTAAGCCTGTGCCACCGAGAGTTTGGATCAAGAGATGGTCACACGTGAATTGCGTTGCAGATAAACGGAGGCAGCAGTTGATCCATTGTGTTACCGAGCTGAGGGAGGCTGGGATCAAGTTCAAGAAAAGGAAGACAGACCGATTCTGGGATGTGAAATTCAAGAATGGGATTCTAAGACTTCCCAGGCTCTTGATCCATGATGGTACAAAGTCTCTTTTCCTCAACCTTATTGCATTTGAGCAGTGCCACCTTGATTGCAGCAATGACATCACCTCCTATGTGATCTTCATGGACAACTTGATCAACTCTCCGCAGGATGTGGGGTACCTCCATTATTGTGGAATAATTGAGCATTGGCTTGGCAGTGATGCTGAGGTTGCTGACCTCTTTAACCGCCTCTGTCAAGAGGTGGTTTTTGATATCAACAACAGTTATCTTTCCCGGCTGTCGGAGGATGTAAACTGCTACTACGACCACAGGTGGAATGCTTGGCGTGCAAGTTTAAAACACAACTACTTCAGCAATCCCTGGGCCATCCTCTCATTCATTGCCGCTGTTGTGTTGTTGTTTCTCACTTTCGCGCAGACCTTCTACGGGGTCTATGGCTATTACAGGCCACCAAACTAAGTTTTGCGTGCAAGCTTTTCCTCTTTCAGTTTTGGTTCAACAGTGTTATGTTTTGACTTTTGATACACAAGTTCCATAACATACTGCAGTTTCTTCCATTTTTACAAGTCCTGCTAAACATCAGTTTATCGATTGTTTGGGTGCACATTGTAAGTTTGTAACTAATGCATATGATTTCTATGATCTTATAATTGAAGCAAACAGTATGACTGAAATTTTTAACTTCAAAGAACAGCTCCATCATTGGCACAACCTATTCTATAAGGTAACAATGCCATTTTAACTTCAGCGCAAGAGTCAACGATTGAAGATTTCAAAATAACACCACAGAGACTTGGTTAAAGGTTGACATTCAGTGCGATTTCTCTGTAAAATTGTAAGACTTGATCTCTAGTTCAGAAACACTAAAGCCTGTTTACGAGTGCCAATGCAAAAGCTTATCAGCTGAACCATTCCTGTCAAGAGCTGACACTAGCTTGGCAAGCAATATTGGAATGGCTCTTGTGCCACATACAGGAGAAATGACAATTACAGTTATAGCATAAACCTATAAAACTGCAGGAGAAGCTCTACTGCCAGAAGTAATAAGGCAAACAGGCACTCAGATTGAAACCTCACAAGAATCACAATATGAGAGAAGCATAATCCAAATAAACAACAATTTTCGGTGTTAATCCCAGGAAGTCAATTGCATTAAACCCAGTTTCAAGTAAACAATGAAAAAAAGTACAACTAAATACTAAACATGACATAACTCAATTGCAGAGGATAGCTGGCATTTCCTACTGCAAAAGCTCTAGAAAAGTAGAAAGTACATGTCATTGGATTCATTATTTAGCATGGGAAAGTAACATGTCCCTTCTATACAAATGGATCTTTTATACTAGAAAGCAAAAAGGAAAAGGCCTTCAGCAACCACTTCATCTTCCCAAAGCAGAAATATTACAAAGGGACATAACAACCATGGTCCAAAGGGGTATTCATGGAGGGAACCGGACAATCACCCAAGGTTCTGAATTAGCTCCTCATAATGATTCCTCCACGCCATATCTTCCGCAAAAAAATCCATAGCTGTTTAAAATAATTTGTCAGAATAAATTCTCACCTAAAGTAACCTAGTTTACTTGTGACTTAATCAGAAGTAATTAATTCAGTCTACCTGAAGGTTTCAGTCCCTAGGGAGGAGGCTTGCGGTGTCGGATGAAGCCGAAGCAGCTTTCTTTCCATCGTACCGCTGCAAAAAGTCATTCACATAAGCATATATGGAGCATGGGGCATGAAACCCATTATTGAGAAAACAAATGAGGTGGGTTTATTTAGGGGGTGAAGGCAAGGCGTATATACCTGTTTCCCAAAAGAGAAAGGGACGTATTTGTATTTGATCATGTGTATTATCTGCCTCCTCATGGTGAGAACAAAGAGCACCAGCCAGTAGAAGAGAAGTATGGGCCAGAATACAGGTACATCAAATGCACTGAAGAATGTCATCACGAATGCAATGCAAAACGCCTTTGTGATAGAGTACCTTCAATTCCCACACAAACAAAATCAAACCCAATTCAATGGGAGATACATATATGTCTAAGCGGCATTTCAACAAACACATACAGGGCACAATCGCAATTCACAAAAAGACGACAACTTCACAGCGGAAATGGGAAATGAAATTATTACCAGAACTTGAACTCGGGGAGGCGGCGGACGAAGGGGCGGAACTCGTCGGATCCGCGTGTGGGGAGGGTGGGGCCGTCGGCTGAGGAGAAGTCGTGGATCTCCGGGTCGACCTGAGGAGAGAGAAACCCGATGAGGAGGTTGAGAATGTAGATCCCCAAACCGTACGACACGACGTAGAACCCCTGGACCAGGTACACGCGTAAGACGTAGACCAGGGCCACACCGAGGCACGCCAGCCACCGGTAGAGCACGTGCGGCGTCGTGCGGTCGAGCACGTGCTGGTAGCGCCGCGAAACGGCGTAGCTCCAATCGGACACGGCGGAGAACGGCGACCCCCTCGACGATGGATCCTCCGCGGCGGCTGCGGCGACACCCACGCCCGCCGCTCCACTCTCCATTGTTGTTGGGGCCCACTTGAGTCTTTGTTTCTTTAATGTCTTTCTTCTTCTTCTTCTTCTCTGGGCGCGGTTTTCTGTTTTCTCGTCGTTTGATAATTTTGATTCGATGATAAATTGGGAATTTAGGATGCAGATGCGTTTAGTTTTTTTTGGTATAGACCCTCATTTTGCGGGTCGTCTTCGGTCTTCCCCACAGATGCCTTTTTCTTTGTTGGGTCAAATTATTGGGCCGGTTCGGGCTACGGGTGGGCATTAGCTGGACGAACCCGGCCAATCTGAACTCAAATCGCACTCTTGGGAAACTCGGTTAAGGATAATTAAGAAAGATGCTGCTATTTGATCACCTCCTCCATTCTCACTGCATGCTCTTTTTATCTAATTTGTCAAATGACAAATAACACCCAATAGCAAATGACCATAAGGGACAACCAAAACGTTTTCTAAAGAATGTTGCTATTTAAATCCAACTTTTTTATTTTTAGCTCCAACACATTTTCTACACCCAACATAAATGATATTCGACATTGTAAAACCAAATGGGTGGAATGATATTCAGCGGTAAACACCCGAACGGGTAAAAGGATGTTCAGAGACGCATAACTAAACATGTAGAAGGATGTTCGGTTTGCAACCACCAAACACCTTTTTTTTTTTCCCTAAAGATGTTCAGTAGTTTGTGGCCGAATGGCCAACATTTTATTTGGTGAGTTATTGTCGAACGACTCATAACATGTTCAACTTTAGTACGCCGAACTTGTCACAATTTCAATTTTTGATAATAAACATTTAGTCTATTAAAAATCAAATAAATATTGAAAATACTTCATTTAAAGACTCTCAAATTGTAATTTAATCATCTATTTGTGAATATTAAAATTGTTTGCATCAATATGAAGAGTGTTATAGTATGTTTAAGGTTTTGATAAAGAGTTGAGTAGAAATGTGAGTGCATAGTTGAAGTTGGGTATAGAGAAATGTTGAGTATGAGTTCAAGTGAATTTTATTTTATTTTTTAATTAAATATTTTAAGTCCTTGAAGGTTAATTTACATTTAGGTAGAATTGAAAATTATTTTTATTAAAGTATTGGGGATGAAAATTAAAAAGTTGAGTTTAAATAGCAATACCTTTTCCAAATATAAAAAATTAAAAAAAAAAAAAAAAAGCAAAAAATTTGAAACCACCATCACATCCCTTGCCAGCCACCGACCCAATAAAAAAGGGATAAGATATTCAAATAGCAATCATCTTAAGAAATTAAGGGGGGTGTATTCGATTGAGATTCTAATGGATTTCAAAAGAATTTAAAATTTCATAAAAATTTAGGTGTATCAAATTCATAATTTTATAGATTCTATAGAAATCTAGGTGTATTCAATTTAGAATTTTAAAAATTTTATAGAAATATGTGTAGTCAATTTATAAATTTAAAAATTTCATAGAAATCTAGTTGTATTAAAAAACTCATTGATTTTAAAGGATTTCATTAAGCGGTGGATTTTGATAAATTTTTTTCAAATTACAAAGGTCATGAAAATTTCAGTCTTTCTCTCTTAGATTTTGATGGATTTAATGAAAGTCAATAAGAATCTATATTTCTCTCTTAGATTTTGATGGATTTAATGGAAGTCAATAAGAATCCATATAATTCATGAAATCTGCAAGAGTTCATAACTTCTTTAAAATCCATTAAAATCTCAATTAAATACACCACTTAAGTAAGATGGTTGCTATATACACACTCTAATTCTTCTCACTTCACACCTCTCTCTTTAAATTTGTGAAATTAGTCAAATTACCATTTTATTCTAACATTAAAATAGCATAAAGGACATAATTTTTTTTTTAAACAAACAAACCCCAAATAGCCACCCCCGACCCCACTCTTAGCCGCGGCCCGCCGCCATTGTTGTTGACGGTCTAACCAGCTGCATGACCTTCATTCCTTCTCATTCTTTCTCTTTCTGTCATTCGCTTTCTCTTTCTCTCTTTCCCACTCTTCTTCCCTCTGTCATTCTCTTTTTCCCACTCTTTTTCCCTTTCATTTTCTCTTTTTTTCTATCTTTGTCATGTTGTAAAGGAAGTTGGAGGTCGATCGCTGGCCTCCTAATGATCGTTGGCCTCTTAATCGGAGGTCGTCATCCATCGATCTAGAGGCCGGCAAAGGAGAGACATATAGAAAGTAAGGGAAGGGAGAAAGGAAAGGGAAGGAAAGAGGGAAAAAATAAAGAGAGTCAAAGAAGGAGATAAATGTTGGGGAGAGACTGAGAGAGAAAGAGAGAGAGAGAGCCGAAAAGGGAGATAAGGGATGGAAGGCGGCCAGCCAGTTGGGGCATCGACGATAGTGGTGATGGCTGGGGGTGGGGTAGGGTTGGGATAGGGGCTTTGGGTTTTGGACTTTTGTTTTTTGTTTTTATTTTCCTTTTGTAATGAGGATATTTTGAGGGGGTGTGTACGAGAAATTGTATAAATTAGAAAAAGGAAGGAGTGTGAGGTGAGTAAGGGGTGTGTAAATAGTAGCACTCTTAAGAGTAAACATAGTCATAATATTCTACCTCAAATTAAAATTTAGGGAAGCATGGGTTACGAAATCTCTAACCGGAACAACCTGAAGAATCCATAAAACTTAATTATATTTAGTTTATTGTGAATATATATTGTATAATAAAAAAATTTTTGATATCACCTATATAGTAAATATGTGCAATATGTTTGAACAGTGCAAAACATGTAACTATTTATTAATTTTTTTGTCAATTTCTTTTTATCTAACATATTGTCATAATTTAGGCAATCCTTGAAACTTGAGGAAATATTAAGACTAACCTAGCTATTTTCGACCATTTCTTTTTTATCGGTTCAAACTTCAAACTAAACCTATTTTTGGTGAGTTATTTACATTTACACTCCCTGAAATTTATCGTCTTTTCACATATACGCTATAGGGTTTTAAAAATTACACATACACTACTTGAGGTTTCAAAACTGTTACACATAACTCCTACAGTAAGACAAAAAATGATGAGAATGTATGCAAAAAGGCATGCTAAAGGGGTATAATGGCTTAATAAGATTACTCAAAGTGTAAGGTTCAACCTCAATACAAATATCTTTTTTTGTTTATTTATTGTTTTCTTGCAGGGGGTTATGTGTAACAGTTTTGAAATCTCATGGGGTATATGTGTAATTTTTGAAACCTCAAGGGGTGTATGTGAAAAGACGATAAATCTCAAGGTGTGTAAGTGTAAATAACTCTATTTTTTTAGGCACACTTGGATCTCGATGGCATCTAGGCCCCCTAGTAGTCTTACTGGCCCAAGTTCACTCACCTCTATGTCTCTCAAACTTAAGGAGTTAAATTTTAAGTTTCGAGGAGATTTCAATTTTACATAAAAATTAGATAGAAACGACAGAAATTTTGAATGAAACTTTAACACATGTTTATTTAACATATCATCTACTACTTTGATAAAAAAAACATTGAAAAAACTAAATTATAAGCCGAATTGCATAAATGTCATCCAGACTATGAGGCTTATGCGCAAATGTCATCCAATTTTTCAATTGTGACAATTTGTCATCTAATCTTTCAAAACTGTACAAATTTGCCATATGATGTCATAATTTCTATTAAATTAGAATTTTAAATAAATTTTTTATTTAAATATAATTAAAAANCAACGCCCCATCTCCCAGCAACACCCCCCAGCTCCTCCTCTCCCTACACACTCACCCTTGCGCCACCCACCATTTCCTCTTCCCCTTTCTCCTTCTATTTCCGCCACCCACCCAGCCACTGGCTAAGATAGATAGAAGAGAGAGAGAAAAAGCGAGAAGATTTGTTTTTGCAAAATATGTATATATATTATATTTTATATATTTATTAAATTTTTTTTAGATGAATTGACTAAAATGCCTCTAATTTTAACTGGTGAATAGATAAAATTGACGACAAATGACAAATTTGCACAATTTTGAAAGATTGGATGACAAATTGTCACAATTGAAAGATTGAATGACATTTGTGCACAAGCCTCAAAGTCTGGAGGACATTTGTGACATTCGACCTAAATTATATAGTAAATTTCATGTGATATAAAATAAATATAATGTGTGCTGGAGACAAATAATGTTAAATAGTTCACTAATTAATAATTACTTAATTTTATTGAACAAACACTTCAGAGCTTGTGTAATTTATTTTCTAATTTTTCAAAAATGAAAAGAACTTTTTAGAGCTTTGGATTGTTGTTGTTTGTGCTTGTTTGAAGTTATTCCATTATTAAGGAGGATAGATTGTGAGACCCTATATTTTTTCAAGTTTTGATTAGCCGGTTGGTCTTCAAACATGAGGACCCAAGCATTGTCCTAAAAATTATAGGTTTGATTCCATATGAAAGAATGCAAGAGTCGAGTTTTTGTCATGAATATGGGGTTATGTGTTCTTAGATTTATATTATAAGCTCCAACAACAATAAAGATCATACTTATGTACAATTTATGCAATAAGCTCGACAAAAAAAAAAAAAAAAAAAAAAAAAAAAAGAGAGTCAGTGAGAGCTTAAAACTTTAATAATAAAGAGTACTTACCATAAGGTACATAACATTCAAGCTAAAAGTTGAAATCTCACTCTCCTCTTTTGAATAAAACAAAGCAACGCAAAAGGCATAATCAATTACCCCACTAATAAGGTTTCCAAATTCCAATGATAGGCATGTATCACTATATAATTCATAAAATTGCAAACCTAGTGGAAGTACATATAAACCATATCAGATAGGATCCTCTAACTTATATTTTGTGTTGATATTAACGTTTTGAGTTTATTATTAAAAGCGTTTTGAGCTTTTACATTAATATTTAAGATTTAGGCCAAATTATATTTTCATTAATGTCGTTTGGCTCAACTTTCACTTAAATTCTTATAATGTAATCCGATTTTCACTTACATCTTTATAATTTGGTTTATTAAGGTACTTGTGAGCATTATACTTTTGGTCTTCGTATTTTGCCCGACTTTTAATTCGTCTCACAAGTCACAATCAACACTCCATAAAAAATGTAGACGGAATTGTGTTGTTTTTAATTAAAATTAAACCAAATTATAACAATTGCAAAGTTTGCAACTCTTTAAACTACTTGGATTTATTGAACTAAAAAAAAGAAAAGATTTAAGTAGAAATATAAATAAAAAATATAATTCAGCTTAAGGTTTGAATATAACTATAACAATTCAGTTGCTAGTGGTGTACACCCCCATCCCTTGTCTGCAGCATTCGTTTCAATAACAAAATTATTAAAGCGTGCTAAGGATCTCCGCTGATATACAATCTTCTGCTTAAAGAGATCAAACCCCGACTTGGTGACTGGTAAGTGCTCTCACATTGCCCATTTCATACGTGTTTGTATATGCATTTACAATTTGGCTCATCATCTTTTGAATTTATCAATTCGGTTGGTGATGCGAGTAGATTCGTAATATTGACAGATCTTCTTATGTGGGTCTTGTAATCTGTGATGCATTATTATTTAACAACAAATTGAATTGTAGTCCTTAACCCATGTCTCTGAGTGAGAGTGCATTGGTAGCTTTATGTCTAAATGTTTTGAATGACCCGTTAATCTTCATTTTCATCTGGGTTCCAACAGTTGAGCTTCTTCTACCTGAAGCCTGAAACCCTTTTGCTTATTGTTCTTCTTTTTTGGGTTTTAATGCAAACATGGTTCTTGGTTCCTATTGATGTGTAGTAATACATGCTCTACCTGGGTGGTGTTAGGTTATCCATTTGAGTTCCAGAATGGATTTGAAATCTAATGACTCGTCAGCTCAACCTCCTGCCGCTGCAGCCGCTACCTCTGGTCAAGATAATAGTAATCAAAATGCAATAGGCGTAACTGGGGTTCTTGGATCCTTTACAAAAGGTTTACTTAGCACATCTCAGAGTGCAGTGAAGGCTGTGCAGGTCAAGGCACGCCATATCGTCTCTCAAAACAAACGAAGATACCAGGTACTTTACCAGAGTTGAGAGGCTGCTTCAATTTCCGTTTTCTTGATTGATAATGCTGAGTGTAGAAGTAACAACAAATTCAAGTATTTTGTTCCTCCATTTCAATTTCAGTTAGAATGCAAACTGGTCTGGGGTTATGAATGGGGAAGCTGGATAGGCTGCTAGCTTTAAGCATGTGCCTTTATTTGATCGCGATTGCTTCATGTTTCCATCTTAGATTCCCAACATTCATTTTCAAATCAGAAAAATATCATAATATTAAGTGAGAGAGCCAAAACTCATGAAGATTGTGCCATTTCTTTTCAATCCTCTCCTATCATAAAGATAGAACGTACTCTTTACTTTACTCCCTAAAAATGAGAAAAGCATAGATCTTTTTCCTTTCCCGAGACTCTGAGAGCGCCAACCGAATAACATAAACATATATCCTAAAAAGAAAGAAGGACTGAAAAGAGTACAAACTCTAATTCACCAAAATCACATAATGCTGATAGGTTGGATTAAGGGTTTAGCCGTGGTGACTATATGATGCAGGAGTTTTCCTTCTAGGACTATTTTATAGTCAGCCCACCTTACTATTCAACTTATCATGAAATATCTATAAAAAAAAAGGCCATTAATATCTAAAATCTCTACAAAAGAAAAAATTCTGTGATAATAAGATACTAGGTGAAGAGAAGCTTGAAAGGCATTTGAAGATTAGAAGTCCAGTTCTTATTTCCTGGTAATACTTGGTCATGCTGACCATCTAGACTATTGTGCGAGCAATTGTATCGATTATGTATTCACTTAAAAAATCCATGCAAAATTGGTGTGCGTGTGCATGTAATATATTTTTTCCTTTTTTTCTTATTTAAATTATTGAAGTTAGTTATGTTCAATGCATTTGATTGCAACTGCTCACATTTTTATTCTTGTGATGTATTATTACCTTTGTTTATACCAAAAATAAATGTAAGCATGCAAGTTTCCCTCAAAGAATGTCACTTCTGACATATATTACACTAAAATTACAGGAGGGAGGTTTTGATTTGGATTTGACATATATTACTGAAAATATAATTGCTATGGGTTTCCCAGCTGGAGATATAAGCTCTGGCTTTTTTGGATTTGTTGAGGTAAGAAAATTATGTGGTATATGTTTGAAATTCAATAGGCTAAGCTCAGCTGTATCATTTGTAAAATTATTAACTAAAAAATTTGATGCAGGGTTTCTATCGAAATCATATGGAAGAGGTGATCAAATTTTTTGAAACTCATCACAAGGTAAGAATTGGTTTTTTTTTTTTTTTTTTTGAAGACTGAAATTTGTGACTTTATGCAACATGAAAATGTGGTTAAGATTCTCAGGAAAAAACTGCATTCCACTAATTACTACAAGAAAAATGTGGGATTAAGAATACGGTTTTACATTTTTCTGGCTCATCTCCAATTGAGGTTCTGTCCTTTTTTTTCTTTAATTAAAACTTCTGTGTTTCTTTTGCCAATAATTTAGTCTACAGTTCCTCTCAAATTGACATTTGTTTTTCAGGGAAAATATAAAGTGTACAATCTTTGTTCAGAGAGATTGTATGATGCATCAAGATTTCAGGGGAAGGTGTGTTTTTCATTTCACTTACATTCGCATTCTGTTCATTGCTTAACAAAACATATCAGAATTTGGTAATCTGACTTATGAAAAATAGCAGATTTACTGTTTGCTTTGGGATATCAATTAGCAGAAAAACAATACCCTAAATACTTGTCTTTGTACTAGATATCCATAGTCAATTACATTGTCAGTGCACCAAGTTCTGGGACTTTTTGACTCAGATTTCTGGTTCTTGTTATATGCACAAATTTTTAACCTTGGAACTAATTGGAAAAACAAGTCATGCTGTTGCTTCTAGGTTCAATGGTTGACATTTTTTATACACAAAAGATTGAGGAATTCTGTATCATTGATAGAGCTTTTGAAGTTTTTCACTTTATACTCACATCTCAATTAAATAGTGAAACCATTGAGAAATAAGATAGTTGAAAACTTTGTCAATCTTACCTTTCCATTGGGATTTGAATAACAATCAAGAATGCCAAATAGATTGACAGGTTTAACTTTTTAATGCTGCACTTCTATTTTCCAGTTATGTTGAATAACAGCTTCTTCTATATTTTGCTTCTCTGAATGTTTTTGAAGGCTGCAAGTTTCCCATTTGATGATCATAATTGCCCCCCAATCCAACTCATTACATCTTTCTGTCGAAGTGCTCATTCATGGTTAAAGGAGGACATTGAAAATGTTGTGGTTGTTCATTGTAAAGCTGGTATGGGAAGGACAGGATTAATGATTTGTAGCCTTCTCTTATTCCTGAAGGTAAGTCCTATAATCAGCACCCTTAAGATTTGGGGGCTATATGTTGTTGTACTTGTCACTATAATTTTTTTTGCTTTGTCATCTCTCTGCAGTTCTTCCCTACAGCTGAGGAGGCCATTAATTATTATAACCATAAAAGATGTGTAGATGGAAAGGCTTTGGTTCTCCCAAGTCAGATTGTCAGTCAATTATTTTTTGTGGATTCTGTCTTTATTAGGTTGATATTCTTTACTTCCTCACTTGATTTTGATTTAACAATTTTTTTGTATGCTTTTCCTAGAGGTACGTCAAATATTTTGAGCATATCTTAAAAAACTTCAATGGGGAAAATCATCAACCTCGAAGGTATTGTTCTTCTTAGATCTTTCTCCGAAATGCATCAATCTGAGCATTTACTTATATTTACATGCATACATTATTATATATGCATGTGTATGTGTACGGTGTTGTTGTAATGAGGACCTAAGTTGGAGTTTTAAGTTGAAGACTTGCATCTGAGCTGTTGGATCAGATATGAATGGTTAAGGTGCATAGTAGGTGAGATGCATCTCAGTTGTCCATATATAATTTAACAGTTGATATGCAAGTCTTGAACTAAAGTTCTCAACATAGTAAATGCGTCAATCTGAGCATTTACTTGTATGCACATGCATACATTATTATATATGCATATGTATGTGTACGGTGTTGTTGTAATGAGGACCTAAGTTGAAGTTTTAAGTTGAAGACTTGCATCTGAGCTGTTTGATCAGATATGAATGGTTAAGGTGCAAAGTAGGTGAGATGCATCTCAGTCATCCATATCTAATTTAACAGTTGATATGCAAGTCTTGAACTAAAGTTCTCAACATAGTTCATCATTAGATCATCTCCTTGTGTGTGTGTATACGCGCACTCGTCATTTTAGAAAGTACTAAAGTTATAATATTATAGGTGCATCCTCAGGGGATTTCGGCTTCACAACTGCCCTTATTGGATTAGGCCCTCCATTACAATCTCTGATCATAACGGTAATCTCTGACATTGCTTCTGGCACTCATTACTATCATTCTTGCAATATATTGTGATGTTTTGAGCCATCACACTGTTCGTTAATAGAGATTTATATATAAAGTTACCATGCTATTATTTGTTTCCCTAGAGACATTGTGGTTGTATATGTAAATATTGATCCTTTTCTGCTAGTGTTAATTTCCTGAACTACTTCCTATTTGGACGTTGAGTTTTTTCGGGTAGAAGAGGAGCATTCATGATATGAGCACATAGTACTGAGTTACAGACAGCCCTTCTCAGAACTACCCTTGCGTACTAATATAATCCTTAAAGCTATGATGTTAATTCATTTGGTTTGTGTGTGCGTGTGATGTTCCTCTGTGTGTTGATTCATTATGTGAGTGTTTGGCCTATGTGTGTGCTTTTAAGGCCATGCATATTCATGCATTCCCAGATATACCTTAAGACCTGATCATGATGTAAAATCTGTATAACTTGCAAGTTGCAACAAGTATAATGTCTGTTGTTGATTCCTGTAAATTTCTGTGGATTCTTTTTTATTTAATGTCAACAGATATAATTTTTTTCATCACTCTTTCCACATTTAGAGGGTGGCTATGCATTGCACATCATTGTTTTGTCACTTATCAAGATGTGTTTCGTAATCCACAGGAATTTTATTCTCATCAAGAAAGCATCCAAAAACAAAAGATCTAATGGTAAATGCTTGTTAAAATTATCTGGTTGCATATGAATCGATATGCTTGTTATTTGATCTTTTTAACACCTATGTTAACATGCATTGAATTTCTGATTTAAGCTCATCTACTCAATTTTTTAGCCAGAAGATTTCTGGATCAGTGCACGGAAGAAAGGGATTGTGGTTTTTGCTTTACCAGGGGAGCCTGGTCTGGCAGAGTTAGTGGGGGATTTCAAAATCCATTTCCATGATCGCCAAGGAGATTTCTATTGGTCTGTATACTGATTCCGTTATTTTACTCTTGTTTTTATTTTTGAATGTGGGCATCTGTAACTTGCATCATGCATTAGGAACCTGCTTAAGTTGCTGTCAGCTGAGGTGTGGTACAAGCAATGGAATACATATTTTTGTGCATGCATGTAGAAACAGGTTACACTGCCAGAATGATTTCCTTTTTTCTTCCCTTTTTCTTAATTTTCAGCTGGTTAAATACAATGACAGAAAACAGAAAAATCTTAAACGCAGATGATCTTGATGGTTTTGACAAGGTAAATGGTGCGACCTTCAGTTAATATTACTTATGCATGTCAAATGTTGATCATATCTCCCTTTTCTACTATCTGTTGCTCTTTCTTCTTGGTGCTTGCTTGTGAAAAAGCATTGGTTGTGATTTGCAGAGAAAATTACCTTCTCCAGGATTTCAGGTTGAAGTTGTGATGATAGACTATAATGGTACTTTACCTACAAAACCTAAAGCAGATTCTTCCAGTAGAAAACCTGAGGGTAGCTCAAGTGATGCCTCTACTTCAAGTTGTGGTGTTGCAGCTAATCCCAATCAAAGTAAAATCCCTCCAAGTGAAGATGGTGATGATGTATTTTCAGATAGTGATGGAGAGGAGACGGGGGATAAAAAGAGCAAGCTATCACAAGCTAATTCTGGGGTTGGACTTACTGCACCTGATCATGCATCTAACAACACAGCACAAAAAATTGAGACTTCAGCACGTGGAATTGA
This sequence comes from Dryas drummondii, assembly GCA_003254865.1. NCBI lineage: Eukaryota > Viridiplantae > Streptophyta > Magnoliopsida > Rosales > Rosaceae > Dryas > Dryas drummondii. The sequence continues at coordinate 798,372 of QANW01005993.1, read as the reverse complement.
GGATAGCCCACGGAGTGGTTCTTCCAAAAAACCAACTGCCGATGGGGCTGGAAAATCTCCCCTGAGCTGTGAAGCCCACAACCTGGGCTCAACTGGGGCAGAGGATATCAGGGCAATAGCTGCTGATGCTTCAGTTTTCACTTTTGGGGATGATGATTTTGAAAGTGATTGAAGCCATGTTATATGTTAGGCTGGTAGCTTTACCATTGCTTGAAACTGTATCAGAATGAACACTAGTGTAGCAAGCATTCCAAGCAAATGATAACATTAAGAGTTTGGAAAAGGAATCTGATGTTGGTTGATTGACTTCATTGTTTTGACCAGAGGAATCAGATGTTAATTGAATTTATTCTCCTGTGGCTGCTTAAAATCAACGTTGTGTTATTTCTCGTTATAGCAATGAACACAAAGGGAAAGGGGGAGGGAGCACATCTAGACGATGTAGGTTAAGGACAATTGTGCTACGTCAAAAGTCAAAAGGGAAATGAGAAGTAAATAGTGTTCTAGGATCATGACTTGTACTGGGAACTGCTAAAATTTTCACAATTTTTTTTTTCACTTACAACAATAAATGCCCTAGTCATTCTACATTTAGCTAGAATTGCATCCCAAGAGAATTTGCCATATCTCACCGGGCAAACTTCTTTGAAATTGGTGTCAGGTGAAAGAAACATCACTACAAATATCTTGATAATAAATTGGAAAAAAAATTGTGCCTTCTTAATGGGCAAAAAGACGTACAATTTTTGCATTCTAATGCTACATGAAACAGTTCAACTCAATTTTTTTGGGACATTTAAAATCCCTGTACCCATTTTTGAACATATTAAAATTTGCATCATTGAAAAATTTCTCTTCACAGTCAAAATGAAGCTGGATATTCTGTACCCATTTAGCACCAGTCAAAATTGATCGCAGGCAAAATCCCATACTCTTCCCAATGGATCCAAACAGGAAGCCCTAATGCAGAGATGAGACCTTCAACCTTTTCTTCTTGTGGCCTGATGTATCTGCCCAGCACATATGAGGAGTTCTGTTCCAACATTTTGAGCAATGGCATGCCTTCCAGAGCAGCAGAATATGGTTCAGGGCCACAGTTATAGTCTATTTCTATTTCTTCTTGTTCTGTTGGAACTTGGAAACTATCTTATTCAGCGTAGAGATTTCAAATTCCCTATTTTTAAGTTGTTGCTTCAATCCTTCAATCTCTTTTAAATGATCACAACACTGCTTTGAGACCTTTTCTTGTTCTTTCTTCAATCTTTCTATCTCTTCAAGGTGATTGCAACACTGTTTTAAGTCTGCCATTGTCTCCTCTTCTATTTTCTGATCTGTCTTTTGTTTCTTATATACACCTGAGCTCTCCTCAACTTGGAAAGCTCTCTTAGATGAGACTTGGCCTAAGGAATCATGATGTGCCATTTTACGAACATATAGATTAGCAATTACGCCCGTACTGAGCTTAAATTCAATAAGCTTTTGTGGCCGTCCAACTGAGTCCTACAATAAGACAGAGTAACAACATTATATCTCCTTATAACCAAATAAACTCAAGTTCCTTGAAAGACTTATACCTAATTACTTAAAAGAAAACAAATGAAACTTAACTATTATTATACCCAGAAAATCTACTCAAATGAAAAGAACAACATATAAATAAAATCTTATATGCATGAAGCATTGTGAATAATAAAAAGATATATATTATAGTATGTACCTTTTCCTGGCTGCCTCGGACTTTTTCATATGCTTTATGTGCTTCTTGTAGATTCTTAAAGATAGCAAAGGCAGAATATTTATCTCCTTGAGCTCTAATAGACGGCTTCTGGAAATGATTAACTACATTAGCTCCACAGTAAACAAGCAGGGAAGAAAGGGGGAAGGGGAAAGAAAAACATGGATACGCAGACAATTTATCAACATGCAATAAGCATCCCAACCTAGCTGCATAGTTCAGTGTCTTGAAATATCACAGAAACATTTGAACCAATAGGGTAATAAGCATTATCCCTTGGGGTGAATATCTTCTCCAGATATCTTCCTCAGTATCCATCATATGATATGTGAATGTCTTTTGCATGTAAAACAGTAACAGAATACCTCCAAAACACACTGAACCAGGATATTCTGTAGAAAATTTAAAAAAACAAGGGAAATATATTGAACCTTGACTTCTATTGTAAAGTTCCCAGGCAAGGCATTGTGCAATTCTTCACTAGGCACTGTGATTGGTATCCTGTGGAGAAGTAGCATTGCCATATTTATTTCGTGTACCTGCAATTTAGAGAGTTATTAAGACAATAATTATGCACCTGAAAGCACTGTATTGGAACTTAAAAATTAACCATAAATTAAATGCAAAAACTCACATCCTCCTGTGGTAGGGGAATAGTATCACCAACTTCAGGATTTAACTTAGCAAGAACAAGTTTCATTGCAGCACAAGCATCATCTAGACAATTGTGTGGACAACCTTGCTTCCGGACTTCATAGCTCAAGACAGACTGGCAAAAAAGATATATTGAACAATAAGTCATGCCTCTAAAACAGCCCAAACCAATGGTATCTTTACTTTCATTCTTGTGATTTTCTGATGCAAGTTCTTAAAAATTGATCATAGAAACGACCCCCAAGTGAAATAAAGCAATGCCCAAAAAAAAGAAAAAAAAAAAAAGAAAAAAAGAGAGAGAGAGAGAGAGAGAGCGAGATTAATCACAAGTTATCTGGACCACCATCCAAAACAGCCAGAATTAATAATTTGTTTCCTACACTGAGACAATCAAGAACTTCAAAAATTTCAAGTCATTCCCAGTTAAAAATGGAGGAAGAAAAACTGAAACTCAATTTCAAAATCATTCCATAGACTAATTAATAGATTTCAAACTGAGAAACATATGAAAATTTGACTGATGTATATGTGAGATTAGCAAGTTTCTTAAAACTTGCCTTACACAAATTATACAAGGAAGGTTTTCTATGAATAGGCCCATCCGAATACTTGAAAATATATGCGGTATCAATCACCCATGCATGATTTATCTTCAATGCTGTAAACAAAAGAAAAATGAACAATAAAACAGAAATTAAACAAAGAACTACAAAGTCGTTCTTAAATTGCACGTCAACTGAAAAGAAAACAAGATTTGATGAGTTGATTGTGACATGAAAAAGGTTCAAATATCGACTTATAGAAATAACGGTTAGCTTACCTTGCAGGTCATTACACAAACTGTGTCCCACTAAAATAGTTCCATTTGACAACAACTTCTTCAAACATTTCTACAATATGCACCAAAAAGATTCAGGTAAAAGATGTTAATGGATAAATAATCCCTTAAAACCTGTAACCAACCTTAATACCTGTATATCGGCCAATGTACATGTAACTCCATCCAAATCTGCTGCGGAAACTCCTGTAATCTCAGTTCTGTAATCAGAAACCTCTTTGTGAGGGTTTACAAGTTCATCCAGTTTGACCTGAAAAGCAAAAGTCCACATTTAAAGAGTTATAGAAAAGGTACTTCGAAGAAGTCTAGTGCTAATAAGGTATCTAGTCTAAGGTGGAGAGCAGCTATACCTGCAAATTTCGATCCACAACACACACCCTTACTAAAGCTTCAGAGCCATCTTCACATAGAACCATCTCACAATCAACAGCAACCATTTCATTTGATATCCCCTTGGACTTTTTACCGGGCTTTGTAACTATCCAGTCCTGCTTTGCCATTTACACAAGTTAACAGGAAGATAAACCACCTGACCAGGTAAAAACTTAAGGCCATTTCAAAAACTTAAGATGTCCACAGCATATCATTTTGAATTTAAGAGAGGTATAATGCTACGAGTTTCCGTAATCAATTGTAAAATCAGGGCCATGAAAAGTAAGATAGCTACATATAATATGGGAATCAAATCATATTTCCTTTGCGCAACACGATTTACAGCACAAAAACGACAGTTTTGTTCAACAAAATTTATGTTCGATGAATTGCAGTTCTATTTTTCAATAGAAAGCATAGATATGGACCAACAACACTGCCAAACAAGCCTTTAACCCAAAAAGGATCATAAGGATAGCAGGAGAATGCAAACTCTGTATAGGAAATACTAATAGAAGCTAAAGCAATGCGGAAATGCAAGAAAGGATTTTGCTACAAAGGATTCATAAGGATATTAATACATACACAAATTTATGCAACTTGAAAACAAAAATTAAGCAGAGTTACTGCCAACAAACCTGCTCATGAGATGGGAATGAATAATCCAATAGATATTGGGGGTGTTCAAGAGTTAAACGGACAAGCTTCTGCACGGCCACCATCATGAGAAATTAATACTATCAAACAAATTGTGCATATTAAAAATCAAATGGCATTTAACAACTTGGTCAACATGCCTCTCTTAAACTACAAGCCCAGTCAACCAATGACTGAAGTTTAAACAGAAAAAGATACCTGCTCTGGGGATTCATTATCTGAAAATTTCTTTAACAGTTGCTCAACAGATTGGCGATTTGAATAGCATTGTACAACTTTAGCCAAAAACTGAAATTAGGAAATGGGTAACAATCACCATATGAATTAAGTATCATATCAAGAAGTATAGAAAACTTAGAAGCTAAAACTCCATATTCACACCACTGGACACAGTTGATTACCTTCAAATCATCCTCTTTATCGAATGACTTTAAAAATGCAGTCAAATCATTGTTTGGCCTCTTTCCTGGGTCACTCATGCTAGCCCCATACTTGGTATCATGACTATTCAAAAACTGCTTCCAATCTCCTTTAGCACCTTTCATTCCTCGCTTTTGGGCCAACTTCACAATTTCCACAAGCACCTATCCACCACAAACTCTGACAATTAGACATTCACACAAGCATTCAACTTTTCCCACATTTCAAACACTATTGTAAATTGAAAACCACATATATAGAAACTAACTTCTGCAAAACAAAACGTGAAAGGAGAAAGTTGATAATTTGTTAGTTTGAATTTGATTTTCTTAGGGTTTTCTGGGAACCCAATAAGTGGAATAGGCGAAACCAAGCAAACTGAGTGAATTTCGTGAGCTGGAGAACAGACTGAAAGAATGTAAGGCTGTAATGGCAAAAAGAAAAAGAGGGAACCTTTCTCTCTGCGGTGGCGAAAAAAACATCCATTGGGATTTTGCTGGTGAGGACCGAATGGCAGACACAGAAGAGGAAGAAGGCGCGAGATTCGTGTGGCGGGCGGCTGATGGACAAAACCGGTAATGAGGGTTTTCAGTTTTTTTGCATAGGGTTTAGGATGTTTTATGGGGATACAAATGTCAATAAACTATTTCAACTTACTTTTATAATTGGATGTCATCTCTATTTTAATGATGTGATCATGTGATCTATAATATAGTTCATCTATAACTATATAAATCTTATAAATAAAGCAAACAGCTGTATCAGGTGAAGCCTTCAAAAATCCAAAATTCCCTGATTAACTTTTTTTAATAAAACAAACACCTTTATTAAGTGAAATATTTAAGACTAAAGTTCAATTTAGACACTAAACTATAGGGGGTATTTTAACTGCATCCATCATCTATAAAATCATTCAAAAATATACTTCATCATCTATAAAATCATTCAAAAACATACCCTATTTAAAATCTGAATTGAAAAAATAAATTTTTCTTCATCTTTTCCTTTTTTTACCCCTCTCCAGCTCCAACTCTCTCTTTTCTCTTCCCTTTCCAGCCAACCCTCTCAACCCAGCCCCTCCCGACCCCACCCCCACCCATCAGACCCCCCTTCCACTTACCCGAGTCTCTCTCTCTCTCTCTTCTCTCATTTTTCTTCTTCTTTCATGTGTCTCCCTTCTTTCTCACGTGACTTCGCATAATCCGGCCGTGACCAGGCCAACTCCGACTAAGCCCAGTCAGCGTAGCACCACCAGCCACCAGCTCCTATTTCTCCCCCCGACCATCGTTCTCTTCCCTCTCCTCCCCGCACGACTCCTTTCATGTGTGCACCTCAACCCAGCCAAGGCTGACCATTTCGCGGTGGCCCAAGGCCACCGACGGGTCTCCCTAGTGCCGACCATCCCCCCACGAGCTATAGTTGGGGTCGGGAAGGTTATGGTGGGGGTAGGGTCGAGAGGGTTGGCTAGAGAGAGGGAAGAGAGAGAGAGTGGGAGGTGGAGGTGGAGGTGGAGAGGGGTAAAAAAGAAAAAGAGGAAGAAAAATTCATTTTTTCAATTTAGATTTTAGATGAGATATGTTTTTGAATGATTTTGTATATGATGGATGCAGTTGAAATACCTCATATAATTGAGTGTTTAAATTGAACTTTAGCCAATATTTAAAAACCCAAATTTTACTCTTTATTAATTAAAATGTTATTGCTTCCGTTGCTATGTTCTGGGATTTGTTTTTAGGGATGGCAATTTTCCATGTGAACCCAAGTTTCCCCAAGACCTCAAATCCCACCCCATACATATATTTTTATACTAAGTTTTCAATATTAGCTTTAATTCTTGTTTGTCTTTTAAATTTTTTAAAATTTAATTCTTGTTTTTTAATGTTACACCATTGCGTATTTTAGTATAATTCTATACTATATTATGTATTTGTGATAATCGTACTCATTTTAATATGGAACAAATATTTAGAAAATGGTGTGGGATCCTCGGATATGAATGGCAAACTTAGCCCGCTCCATCACATTCTCATCCCGATTTGTTTGTGTTTTTCATTTTGGTCTCCACTCCGTCACATTGCCATCCCTTTTATTCGATTCTAGTAGAGGTTTGGGTTGTTTTCGATTGACCCCGCCCCTTTTGGTTTTAGACTTACCTTTTGTTATAATTGTTTACTCTATCAATATATTTGGATTTTTTTTTTTTATAGAATATATTTGGATTTCATTAGCAAAAAAAATTGGGAAGTGAATCATCTTTAATGTGAAATAAGAGAATTTATCTCTATCGGTATGCTACATTTTTTATTCAAAAAAATCATCATCACTTCTTGAGTTCATCTTATTTAAATCCAAAAGAAAGAAGTTATGCATCCTATTTTTTATATAAGAATTAATATTGGATAAAAAAATATCGATATTCGACTTTCCAAAAGCATTTTGTAATTGAATAAATAGCTCTAGGAACGAAGGAAGCGGATCAAATTGGAAAATAGAAATATATATACAGATTATACCTTTGGTCACATTTTATGAAAGATTTTATTATTAAAGTTTGGAAATAGAAATATATATACAGATTATATCTTTGGTCACCATTTTGTGAAAGATTTTATTATTAAAATTTGGATCGTCCAATACTAATCTTTAGAAGTTACTATGACAAGTTATGAAACCTTCGCATTTACCACAGTGAGTTACATGTGGCATATATTATATGTAACAGCATCTGCAGGGTGAAAAATCACAGGGGAGATATAATCATTTTAAAGGTTTGCTAAAACCTACAGAAGCAAGATGACAAGGGATCTCATTTGGCATTTGATATATAGAGGAACATAGAATCTGCAGAGAAAAATAGAACCAGCTATGTTCACGAGGTTGGATAGGCATTTACATCGGGACATCGAAGAAAATGAGCTCAGTTTCGGCTGAAGAATCTGGCCACGAATGTACCCAAGAATATAGTTTTTTCGCGAAAACGATTGTGCAAAACTCAAAAGACATTAGCAACAGGTACATGATCAAAGAAGAACCGGATTCTCAAAACGCTTACTAAAGCTGATAAACCATTACTTCCAAATTTGTATAATTGCTTACCTGTTCAAGTCACTGCTAGCTGTAAAGTTTGTAACAGCATTAGCCATCCATCCCATACCATATCACATGAAATTGCACCTTAAAAGGGCTATATGCAGCATCACTTCAACGCTCGACCAACAGTACCACATATCAGTAAACATATAGAGGCAGTTTCAGATTCTGTTTGAGAGTGAGAAAACTGATTGCAATGCGTTTCTTGCATCAAAAGTCAAACACCATAGTACCATACCATGAAAGAATTGGCATGAAATATCAAATATATTAGAGATTGTAATTCTCCGTTCCATCGAGCACAATAACTTATATCTAATGTACTAGCCTACTAGCTAGACACAAGACACAAACTACCTTGAGCTTCAGATAAAGCATTCATCCTAAACTCAACCAAAATAGGATGTGATTTCAAATTACTACATAGCTACATGATTGTGCAGCAAAGGGAATGCAACAGATATAACCATTCAAAACTTGGAAGTTAAGCATATCAGGTACACCAAATGAGGAGGGGCAAATGATACCAAGGCAAGAATGAAGGAAAAAGTAAACCAGTTTCCAAAGGAACATAGAACCAAAACTGCAGATATGAAGCTGTTTTCTGGATAATTAAGCAAGAAAATATACCTTGAATGCCACACTTTCTGCAGCCATTCCATAATTAATAAAAATTCAATACAGAGAATCATACAAATCGAAAATTTTCGAGCCATGAATACAGAAGAAAATCATTTGATCAATAAACAACATGATAATGTGAGCTTAAGGCCCTAAGGGTAACTATTTCCAGCCCACAAAATGATCACCTACAAGTTTCCATTGGAACTATTCTCACTAACCGACCACCTTCTGAAGGTGCAAGGAACTAAATTCCTACCTGAAAAAAACCCAAACTTTGTTCTAAACATTGTCAATGTACTATTGCTACTTGAGGGAGCATTAGCAACAACTACATGATCGAGCCGAAACTCCGCTGCGGCCATGGCACTTTCTTGAGCTCCACCTGCACAAACACTACCATCCAATGATCCAATTTCACCAGCATCCCAATTAACAGTCAACGATCCTCGCCGTTCCCGCAACCACTCTGCAACCTCACCACTCACTCCTCTGCACTTCTTAACCTTAATCTTGGCCAAATTGGGACAACCCCAAGCAAGCATTTCGATCCCAACATTGGAAACTGGGCACCCCTTGATGCATAGCTTCTTCAATGCCACACATTTTGTAGCAATGCAAGCAAACTCCGCGTCGCCAATACTGCCACTCCCGCAAAGCGCCAACCTCTCCAATTTTTGGCAATTGGAAGCGATTGCGCACAAGCTCACAGTAGTCGGATTAACACCTATCAGAACAAGCTCTTGTATGTTAGAGCACTCTTTGGCTATAGCAATCAGACCCTCATCGCCAATCCTATTCGTCCTCCATCCATCAATATGAAGCTTCCTCAGTTGCTTGCAATGTTCCGCAATCGAAATAAGCCCAAAATTGGAACACTCGGGAGTCTTCACAATGTGCAAGACCTCCAGATTCGAGCATTTGGAAATCGCCGAAAGCCCCAAATCGCTCACTTGCAACCTCTCGAGATGAATTTCAACCAAACCCCTGTTTCCATTTCCAAGCATTTCCAAAATGTTATCCCAATCTCCCAAACAGCGGATTAATTTCAAACTCTTGAGCTTTTTCGAGCCGACTATGAGCGGCCCGAAGCACTGTCCATTGAGTATCTCCTTCAAGCAGATAGACTTGAGCGACGAAGCCGATGCTGAGCCGGAGCCGATCGCCTCGGAGCCATCTTGGAGGCCGCGGAGCCGCTTCACGGAGAGCTCCTCCAGAGCCGTGCAGTGCTCGAGGACGGCGTTCATGCCCTGTGCGCCGAACATGCACGAGCCGCACGAGAGCTTCTTCAGGCCCTTGCAGTTCTGCGCGAACGCGGCGATCCCGAGGTCGGTGATTTCGCGGCAGCCGCGGAGCTTGAGGCGCGTGAGGTTCTTGCAGCGAACCGAGATCAGGACCAAAGCGTCGTCGTCTATGCTGATCGACTTGCGGTCGCAGCGGAGCGCGAGCTTCGTGACGGAGTCGAAGCGAGCGAAGATGCAAGGCAGGAAGGGGAGGATTCCCGCCTGGGCGTTGAGAGAGAGGCGGTGGCGGTTCTGACCGTCGACACGGATCCACCGCTGGCAGACGAGCGAGCTTCGTTTTCGGTCGCCGGAGCCGAGGAAATGGAAAATACTCGCCAAACACTCGTCCGGAAGATCGGCGGTGAAGTCGCGCCCTCCTTGGCCTTGGGCGACTTTCTCGGAAATCTCGGCGGCTTCTTCGTCGCGCTCCGCCGTGGAAATAATCGCCTTCGGTTGGAAGCTGAAGCGGCGACTGGCGGAGATTTCTCTGTGGCTGGTGGTGTTGGACTCCGGTGGAGTCTCGGGAAGGGAGGAGGACTGTCCCATAAGAACTAGCTGTAGCGCTGCGGCGAGTAGGGTCGACGCGCCTCCAGAAGAGAGTGAACGAGAGAGAGATAGGAAGAGATAGAAAGAGGGAGAGAGAGAGAGAGTTGGTGGTTGGTTTTGAAGGTTGATTGATTATTTCAAGGTTGGTACTTGGCAGTGTGTATGTGTGTGTGATTGTATGTGCATTGCCGTTATAAACTTATAATAAGCGCGCGTTGTGTGTCCGCGCGCTCGTATCGAGCGTATGTATGTAAGCCCACTAAACCCGTCAAATGGGCCTCGCAAACGCCACGGCCAACCGTCAAATATCCAATCCATTTGTTCATGCACTGCCGTCTCAGACGCGCTTTATTTTCTTTTTTTTTTTTTTAATCACAAAACTTTTCAACTACTAAATTTTAATAAAAAATTAAGATTAAATACCAAATATCAATAGTTTTTTTAGTAAAGCAGTAAGACACTAATTTTTTTTAGTTTAGGTACTAATCTATAGTAAAACATTTTGGATTAGGTCACAAATCAGTTTGTTATACAATTGTGACTGTCGAATAGTTACAGTTATAATTGTCGAACAGTCACAGTTGTTCTAGATTAGGTCCATACTTTTGATTTAGATTTGATGGATGAAGTCCTATAACCCAAAGACTAAACATTAAAGTTTAAGCCTTACAAATATTGCAAAAAATAACAAATCAATAAAAAAGTTTGATATAACCATATTTTTTAAAGTTGGTACATCAAGTGAAATAACATTAATATTTTAGTAGTTGAAATGAAAAAACATTATAATTTGTTACATATGTTTTAGTAGTTGAAATGAAAAAAAAATCAATTCAATCACAATTTAACTGTGACTGTCTTGGTAAATTAAAAGAGACAACTCACACCTTTATACTATGTATTCTTTTGAGTAACAGTATTGTTTTGACTTTTATTTGTACTATATTGTAGTCAAGGAATAAAATTTCGGGTTTCGAGAAAATTTCGATGAAAATTTCGACGGAAATTTCGAAGATTTTTAAATTTCGACAAAAATTAGATGGAAACGATGGAAATTACTATCAAACTACGGAAATTTTGAATGAAACTTTACCATATGTTTATTTAACATATTATCTACTAAATTGATAAAAAACATTGAAGAAACTAATTATATATAGTAGGCTTCATGTGATATAAGATGAATATAATGTGCGCTGGAGACAAATACTGTTAAATAAAATTAGTATAATGAATAAATGAAATTAGTATATTATTTATACTCTATAATCTATACATTAAACCCTATATATTTTATAATCTATACTCTATATTGTNCCCCCCTGCCGCGACCTCGATCTCCCTCCTGCCGCGCCCCCCGGCCACCCCCTGCCGCCGCCCCTCTTGAGGCGGCTGGGTTTCTGGTTGTGAGTGAAATTTCGTCGAATCTGGGTTTCTAGGTTTCTGGGTTGTTGGAGGAATCGAAATTTCGAATATTTCGGCGAAATTTTCCGAAATTTAGTCGAATCCGTGTTAAATTTTCGGAACCCCTAAAAAACGCGAAAACTTCGAAATTTAAACCCTTGATTGTAGTATAATTTCTCTAAAAATAATTTAATTACGTCATAACTTAATTGTGATTGTCTCACAATTTAGATGTGACTGTCGTTCAGTCATAACTAAATTTAAAGTTGTGAGTGTCGTACAGTCACAACTAAATGTGAAGTTAAGACTACATTAGCAAATTTTTAAGATAATATAAAAACCTCAAGAGTAATTTTGTCAAAACCTTATAAATTTTAACTAACACCCATCATATGTGGGCCAAAGGACAAAAATGTCAAATGAAAAAGGCTCAAATCAAAGGGGCCAACATATTTGTGACCTAATCTAAAAACTACATTTAAATTTAGTAATTCAATTGAAATATTATATGATCTTCATGGTATACCAAAAACTTATTGAGATTTGATATTTAATTTTAATTTTCTATTTTTTAAATGTGTTTGGGCAAAAAAGAAAAAGAATATTTAAACGTGAATTATGTGATAGAGTGGATTGGGTTTTGCTGGCCCCCACATCATGCATGAATCAACCATCCTCACTTCCTCTCATGTTTCTTGTTGCATTTGTATGTTCTTTTTTTTGTTTTCGCTTTGACTAGGACTTGGTCCACAGTTGAGCCGAACTTCAATTTGAGACTTGCTACAACTTTAGACTAGGACTTGGTCCACAGTAAAGCCTTTCTTTAATTTGGAAATTTGCTACAAAAATTTGGACATTTTAGTTGGATTTGGTATGAAATCTTTATTTTATAGAGTTTATATTTTATTTTATTTTGTGAAATGAGGGGCTAAAAACTTGGAAACAGAACTAAAATTATATAAGGATAGATCTAAATCTAAACATGCTTAAAGGGTCTTTATAAAACAACTGAAAATTTTAACGGGAAAAATGAAATACAAGATAAGAAGTTAAAGAATTTAATCTTACTTTCCTCCATTCTTTTCCTGAATTGGGGATAAGAAACAAATCAGAAAACTTTAATTCCTAACTTATGCATGGATGAATTTCGATCAGGTTCCTAGTTTTGGGCATGTGCACAGTTTTCTTTTTCATTGCTGTAAAGAAACAGCAAAGATTGGAGGCTTACTGATGCACCCTTTACTGGTTGTAGAAAGGGAAATATGAAATTAATGGAAATTGAGAAAAAGAGAAAAAGAATCAATGTGATCCCCACTATTAAAAACAGTTAAAAAAAGTGTTACCTCCACTAATTTTCCTCTTCTTTAAAAAGCATGTCATCACTCATGACTCGTGCCATATTTGAAATTTTGAATGACTTTGAGACCCTACACTCACGAGTCACGAGTCACGAGTCACATATATTTCTTCTATTGTTATGTAAAATCTTATACGAGAAGCTGGTCGCCAGAAAGCAGCGACGAGGAACGAAGCTGTGCTTCCCCCCCTCCCCTGTAGTCGTACTACTTTTTGATTGAAAAGGTAACCGACTTTTCCCGGTTTCCGCAACCGTAACCACACTTTGATTACTTCATCCCTAAATCTTGATTTATTATTTAAATAAGGGTACACTCTAAAAAAAAGTCAAGAATAACCTTGCATTCCAGAAGTTGGTAAGCAATTTAGAATTTAAATGATTATGAGTTTATAGATTTGGGTGTTTAAATTGAAAAAAAAAAAAAAAAAGATGAGGGTGTTAAAAATTCAATATGTCCAAACAGACAAATGCAATCCGGCTATTTTCATAAATTTTAATAACTTTTTGGATTGGATTATTTCTTAAATTTAAAGAGTGATATGTTTGAATCGATATGAAAAAATGACATGTTTGAATTGATTAGTAAATTTTTTTGAAAGAAAAAACCGACCTAATCCAATTTAGTTTACGTTGTTTCATAATCTTATAATTTTATATACACTTTGGACAAATTTTCTCTTATTCACTCTCTAATACATTAAAGTGTTAGGAATAATCAATTAATATAAGATATAAATAATATTGAAAAATTGGAATCAACACTTGCAGTAACTATAATATATATTGCGAATATATTACATATGTAGTCAAAATGTTATTATCAAATCACAATACTAATAATAAAACATAATGAATTCAACTACAAACTATAATATAAGATTAGTAAACGCAACTACAATTATTGTATATATATATATTGATAATGTAATCACAAATAGACTACAACTTCTACAATATTATAGTATATCTACCTATATCAATGATGTAATCAAGCATAAGCTACAATTGCAACAGCAATTTTATATCACATATATCAAGTATGTAAGCCACCAAAAAAAACTTCAGTTCACAATTTTAACAACAATGAAATCGAGTACAACCAGAAGCAATAAAATAAGCAGTAGAAGTGAAATTTGAAATCACTAACTTGTTTAAAATTGATATAGGCTTGCAAATGCAATCTCCTAAGATAGAAAATTCACCCTTTACACCTTGTGCAGTAGATTCTTGAATGTCTATCTTGCAGCATACAACTATCAATTTGAGTCTTTGCACACAGACTCAAATTCTAACAAACTTTACTTTATGTTTCTCTAAGAAAGAAAGGAGGGAAGAGAGTTGGAGGAAAAAATCAATTATACTGGTTTGGTATGTAGTCGTGTTTATAAAGAGATGATCTGAGCAGTTGTGTCTGATCATTTCAACAAACCGTTGTAATTGATGTCTGATCATTTGAATAGACAGTTGAAACTGATTGTTTGAATTTAAACTATTAGTCTAATCTCTTCATTATAACTAATTTGTATTATCCTAACTGATAATAACATAAAATCAAAAGATGCAATTTTGTTTTGCTTCTTTCGTAAGTCATCCGACCAAGGCTCACCTACTAAAACATGTGACTAAAATATATGTTCGATGTGGGAATTAATCCCACAAGTTCCAACAATATTTGAGTCTTTAGTGCCGTTATTCGGGCTCAATTTTTTTATCAATAACTTCAAAAATTTTATAAAATGTTAATTTTCAACTTTATCATGATGTAAATTGACTATTAAAGACAAATATTTACTGGAGAGTGTGGTGTATTTTCAATTATATAAACATTTGTAACAAATTCCAAATTCCAACAATTCAGCTATATTAACAAGTGGTATTTGAGTTCCAAGCAAACTACATAAACCCAAAATCTCGGATACGGGGGACAAGGTATGAAAAGCAAACAAAAACCCAATTAATCAAATACCAAAACCTGAGAAACCCAATTCGTAGAAAATCTGTAGCGAAAGCAAGGTGTTGTAAAGCATTTTAAACTGTGCCACCTTTCGACCGAAACATCACAGCATATTTTTGAGACTGCATGATGTAATTTTACTTGCAGCATTCATATAAGAGATCTGTACAAACTGAGGGTTAGTCTTGCCTCTAGCAAGTCCGAAAGAATGAATCCTAAACTATTTTAAATATGTAAATTACATAAAAGAGGATTTTTTCTCCTGAAGACCGGTGGGAAATTAACCTTGCTAGTGATTCTCTTTTGAATAGTTTGTACTGTGAATTAATGTATATGTGAGCATATTCAAGGGTCATGGTCAACTACGGTAACAGCAGAGAGAGTAAGAGATTTTGGGGTGGGTGTGTTAGGTGGGTATAGTAAATAAAATTGTTGGATGTGATGTTGAGTTTTCTTATGGAAAAAATGTCGGGTGTACTAATAAGTTCTAAATTTTTTTAAAATAAACGTGGGGGTAAAAAATGTGTTGGAGCTACTGATAAATAAATTGGGTCCAAATAGCGGCACATTTGTCCCTACATTAAATGATATCTAACATATAAGGAAGCTTTAATTAAAGATGCCCGTACTTTAAGAAAAGTAAGAACATCTTCTTTATATACCACTTGGCAATGCAGTTCGATGATTAGCAATGTTCATTTTTTAGGTCCTTACTCAAGGGTCATTTTTGTAAAAAATCAGCCAAATCGACAATTGTTTGATCATTTAAACTGTGCAGACAAATACAGTCCATCAAATAAAATTAAAATGATATTGGCTATTATAAATTGGCTGAACAATTTTCAATTTGATTGATTTTTTGCATGGGTAATCTTTCAATAACCTTCTAAAATATGGACAATTATAATCATTAAATTGTAAGTCTAAAAAAACTGTTCTTACTTTTCTTAAAATAATAACATCCTTATTTGAAGTTTCATATCTAATATATAATTAATCTATTTTAATCTTAACATTTTCTCATTTTCTATTTTAATATATAAAAGTTACGGAATTATATAGAGATTTCAAGAAAATATAATATTATTGACATCGATGGATCAGATCATCGGTCATGCCTTCATTGAACCATAACCATTGGTCAAATGTCTCAAATACGTTTAGAAACAATGATATATAATGATGATTTAAAATACCACCACGAGCTTTTCCTTTCAACTGCACTCACTATATATGAAATTTGAAATTTCCACATTTTGAAATGTCCAACTGAGGGGGGATGATCAATTGATCATGCATGTGGGTCAACACACATTATAAGTGCCATTGTGAGTCAGCTATTCAATAATTCAAATATGGGAGTCATTTTAACATATGCCCCACATCAACTAGTCAACTAGTGATTAGTGTTGCACTACCATTCATGGTTAAAACTTTAAATAAATGAATACATACAATAAGTATTATTTTGTTTATTTGGTTTCTCATCTTGAATTGAATAGCTCTTACTCGATCTCCTTCAAATATAGTTTTGTACTCTGGTTTAATTTCCTAGTATTTGCCAAATCATACTAGTATACATGACTTCATCAAAGCCTTATTGTCTAAACTAACCTTATTAGCTCATAACTGATACAAGGTTGTTTTTTCATGAGGAAATAATTAATTGTCTTCTTGAATCAACCTATCACCTCTTCTAACAAATTTTTATTTTTATTTTTATTTCAATTATTTTTTTTTGTTTTGTTTTAGAATACCTGAAGGGTAGTGTTATTTTATTCTGTAGTCATTTTTGGTGTCCATATAAATGTAGAATCATTAAAAATTAAGTATGGGTGTTTTGGTTAATTGGGTGCAGAGAAAATTGTTGAATCACTTACCAAATTTTCTTAAAATAAAAAGAATAGTTGGGCCATACTAAGCGCAAAATGACTATTCTGAAATTTGACCCAGTAGAGTTAGGTCTCCAATGGTCTGAAGATATCAAAGTAAAATTCGGGCTTGGGATAGTACATGTGTTGGAGGGTGAAGTCAGACCAAAGGATTAAGCCCATATATCTAAATAATCATATGATGAGTTCTTGTATATTAATATTTAAAGTAAATTATTCTAAAGTTCATTTTACGACCCAAACAAACTCACTTAAAAAATTGCAATGATAAATAGGTCTATTTTGTATAAATAAAACTCAAGTTATATTTGCTTCCATATTTTTTGTGTTGAGCGCTTGGTGGTTTTTTTTTTTTTTACTTGGCAATTATGAAATTCAAATAAATATTGTCGCATTGTGACAATTAGTAGTAATATAACACAAGTGTTTTAGCAATTCAAATAATTATTGTTGCACAATAAAAATTATTGTCACTATCTCACAGTGGTAATTGTC
Source organism: Dryas drummondii (assembly GCA_003254865.1). Lineage (NCBI taxonomy): Eukaryota > Viridiplantae > Streptophyta > Magnoliopsida > Rosales > Rosaceae > Dryas > Dryas drummondii. The sequence continues at coordinate 781,054 of QANW01005993.1, read as the reverse complement.
AAGCGCTTGGTGAACAGTACCGAGCGCTCAGTGAATGAAACCGATTGAATTTTGAAAATTCCATATATAAGAATTAAGGCCCCTAAACTTACTATATGTATATTTAGTGTATGATGATCATTCCTTTTCAATTAATGTAGTTTATAGTTGTAAAATTTGTTTAAGTACTTCTACAAGATTAGCTAGGACGTTCTATATCTCTCCTGTCAAGTCTAGGAGTTGAATTTCACTAATGTAGGCAATATTGGTTTCTAGCAGATGGTGATTTAATGTGGACGAAACTAAACCACGTGGTACATTAATTATGCAACAATTTTTAATGCTGGATATTATTAACCTACAAGAACAATAATTTTGCATATGTAGCTAAGATTGAACTTTTAACTCACCGCAATTCTTGTTGATTCTCTGACATCTTAGAGTTAGATTAATGGCTAATTTGAGAGAAGCATTGTTGCATATGGGATATATAATCAACAGATCGAGAGACTGAATCAGATTATTGAAAACACTTAGTCAAAGCTATATAAATAGGTGCCATGACTGGTAATTAATTTGGTATATATGGTTCTATTGGCTGGAAATAATGTTAACTCTGCTTATCTAGATGGAAAAAGCATCGTTAATGATCAATCTAAATTATTAATTATGATCATCTTATTGATTTGTCAACTAATAATGATAGTCAGCAAATTTACTATATGTTTATACACATGTCCAAAATAAATAAAATTTACAATTAGACGCAAGTCTGAATATTAAATGAAATATTACCACGTACATAATTTAATGAACAATTGGCCGGGTATTTTAATATTCAGATGTATTAATGCCAAAATTGATGTTAATTAATCAGAAGATATTTATCTTAGGTACGTGTGTGGAAGATGAATAATGGCTAGGTTTCTCCTTGTCATTCACTAATGCTATGATTAACCAGCTGCTACAACGTACTTTCGGGTATTGCATGTATAATGTGTTTGGCTGAGGCGAAAATGATTTCTTCTCATCATATAGCATGCATGTATGATTTTCCGGAGGTAATTAAATTAAGGCTTATTTTCACAAATGTGTCTTAAAAGATAGATTTTGTCTTGTTTTAAGCCCTATAAAACTTTCAATATCTCATTTTAACCTCCGATCTTCAAACATTGTTGCAAATTACCGATTTCATCAATTCCGTTAGTGCAGTTGTTAGAAAAGCTGATTTCAGCTGCCGGGCTCCTACAAACTTGCCTGGTTATCTGGAAATTAAGCCCAATAATTATGGTCAGCTCAAGACCTCCTCATCTTTATCGATCTGTGCATGTATGGTAAGAAGCGTAGAACTGTACGTAGAAGTGTAGAACATATAAATGCTACTAGCTAGTTTAGGAAAAAAAAAAAAAAAAGACGTACAATTAAATAATTAATGAAGTTCCATCACTTTGGTCGATGCATGACAGGACCTTTATCGTGCAACACAAAGTATGTACGTAAGAGCCAAAGATATATTAAGCAAAGACATATATGCATAGACCTGAATAGTGAATGCTATATGTATCTATGGAATAATATTAATTATTGTCTCTCTTTCTCTTATCACTGAGGTTTACCAAGTTGAAAACTTGAAACTTGAAAGAGGTAGCTGCAGCGAGCAGAGAGGCCTTTATGGCCCTGATCGAGGAAAAAGGCTTTGGAAACGATGCATGCATGGAAAGCATATCATCCATACTAGCTAGCTGCATGCATATATATATATATATATATGATATATCTTTATCAGTCTTTGTTCTGAAAAGGATATGATCGACACTATATATATAATATATTGTTAAGAAAGAAGCTGGCAGCTTGGATTCAGAAATCCCAACTCAAAAACTCCTTTTTAGTGAATAGTTAATTTCCCATTTGATAAGGCTTTTGGTTTTTTTTTTTTTTTTTTTTTTTAAATGAGGAAGATAGGAGAACTGAGAAAGGAAGAGAGATATAAGAAGGATGAGAGAGTTCTCAAAGACAAAACAAAATCAGGATATATAGATATATTAATCAAGCCCAACCATGAGTAAGTACGAGCTGCGCATTTGCATGTGACCCTTCAAGAGAAATGGCCCTAAACTTTAATTGGTACAATGATTTGTTGCCCACGTTTTTAGTAAAATGCTTTTTAATTTATTCTTCTCAGACATTTACACAAAACTTTATTTTGGAAGCCCGTTTTGAATTTAACCCATTTTTTTGGTTAAATTAGATATATACCCATTTTTTAATTTACCAGGTAAGATTATTTTATTTTTTGGATGCCTATTTTACCCTTTGAGTTGACCAAAGGTAAATTTTAAATTTAGTCAATTAATGCCTAGCTTATTTAAGCTATTAGCATTTATTATTTTCGTAATTAATTGTCTATTAATTTATGATTTTCAAAATAAAAATGTTCTTTTCTAATTTTATTTTTAACTTTCAAATGCTTATTTGGGATTCAAATATGTTAACCATATTTGTTAATTAACCATTAAGCCAATGTCATTCTCATAAAGAGAACATCAGAACAATAATGCTATTTATCCTAATTTTTTTTTCTCAACATTTGTATCTCACCTTATGTGTTCTTATTTTAAGGGATAAGGTATTTCCTTTTATTTTTTATTTTTTAATATCTAATATAGAAATATCTCATAAGTTGAGAAAAAAATGTGAAATATTTAGTACTACTATAAAAAGAACCTTAAATTCCTAAACCTCAAGCACTACTCTCTCACATCTCGTACCCCAACACTTTTGCGCCCCAACTCCCTTTGGTTCCGATCAACATCTGTTTTAAAGCTAGGTAAGTTTCATAATCGATCACCAACGTACATGAGAGAACTTCCTTGCAATAGGGATAGTGAGAGAAAAAAGGGTTGGAACATTAGATATATATAAAGATATAAATTGTTGATCACTAGAGATAGTTAAGTTTCAGACTTTTTTATTGTTGAAAAGAAAATAAAAGAGTGGAAGCATCTGTAATCTTGTGCTCCATCGACCATTCAAAGCTGGGCAGTTCAGGTGTACCAAAATCAAAAACCTTTCACAAGAAAATGAAAGTGTGCAAGTATTGAGGATGGGTATTGAGTTTTGCTTTATTATTCATTTGCTTTAAGAACTTCAATTCAGACGCTTGGAGTACGTGTAACTTTTATGAGTAGTGTACTCTAGCAGCAGCAGCAGCAAGCAGGCCAGTAGTAATGTATTAATTGTTGTAAATAATAGTTTCTTAATAAGTAAAATAAATGTCAAAGTAAATATATTTTTTATTGTTACATTAATCTACTTAATATTTGATTTATTAAAAATGACTATCACTAACTTTGTTTATGATAAACAAGTCAGCATTATAAGCTCATAACGTCAAGATTTGAATGAATTAGTGTCAAAACGCTCATTTGTGAATATTCTAACGCTCATAGTCGATATATGTTAGACTGTCAGTAATAACCATATATGTGGTTGTACTGACCAACAATAACAATCATATCTTTTATTTTGTAATGTTTTTTTTTTCTTTGTACTTGTGTGCATTATTTTCTTGTATTTGTGTATTAATATTCCACAAGCAACTTGTAAAAAAAAATTGGGTGAATAACTTTTTTTTGACGTAAAAGTGGATTATCACTAATTGACAGTAAGTTATAATTGACAAACAATGATAATCACACAATAGATGAGTGTTCGACGATGAAACTTAAAAATGGTTCAACTTATATTTTTATTTCGTGGGTGGATTGAACTATCAACTTTTTTTTTTTGGCCGCCTATATAAACACAAAAAAAAAAAAAAAAAAAAAAAAAATCCTGTGTATTTTGGTAAATAAATGCCCAATTTATATAGGAGGCCGAAGACTGGCAGAGAATGGGAGGCAGACATCAAATTGAAGCGTACGGCGAGCGTTTCACAGGAAGACACAATACGGCGGCCATTATGACTGGAGAGAGAGAGAGAGAGAGAGAGAGAGAGAGAGAGAGAGAGAGAGAGTTAGGAGAAGGAAAACAGAAAAGGCCATGAGAATTAATAAAGCTGTGTCACTCTGTCTCTGTCTCACCCTCTCACAAATCTCCATTAACGAGCTCGATCGATCATGATTCATGAGCTGTCCCTTTTCTTGTAGACTTGTCCAATGTACCATCACTCTATCTCAACCGTAACATTCAGCCATTTTCCTATAATATCAACCCTAATAGCACTTGAATAATTGGAACTTTTGTCTTCTGCTTCATATCTCAGATATATATGTAGATGCTCTAAATCTATCATACAAAGGCCAATTACTTTTGCGTTGCTTCCAAAACGACCAAAGTGTTGTTGGGCCTCACTCAACAAGCTTTAGGCAGGAACTAGGAAATTTCACTTTGGATATACACATTACGACAACAAGGAAAGACAAGATCTTCTTAGGCCATGTCTAATCCCACCCACATGGCCTAAAAACAAATTTCGCTTTCCATACATTTGGAAATTCCATTTTATAGGGATTGGATGTAAACTTAGAACTTTTCTAATATTTTGAAAAGAAAATATCACTAAATTAAAAGTTAATTGGTCTTCAATTGAGAATCTCATTGTAGAGGCTATTATAATGAAAACTTCTTTTGTTACATTGAAAGGGATCAAACCCTTCACCTATAATAATAATTCCAACTAATTTTCCATTCTCTCTTACTAGTTACCACTTGGGAGTTATAAACCATTTTACTCTCTATTCACAACAATAATTCATCACTTGCCCTACTGATTTAATTAATAAAAGAAAATTGAAAATCTTATTAAACCATAGACATTCCCAAATTAGTGCATGAGAAGTGTGAGAAGTTAGGTTTTAATTAAGTGCATTAATTATCGTTATTTGTATATTAAAAGTTACAGAAAATGTTGAAAAACTCCATGCGAGAGTTTCGTGGTCAAATAAATATATACGTTTAAATTATTGTTGTTGCTGTCCAATATTAAGTTGGGCATTTCTTTATGTAATTGTTACTAAAAATATTGTTATCGCGTAATAATAACAATCAAATTTTGGAGTGTGCAAGATTGTTTTTTCCTTAGACTTTTGTGTGTTAATTTTGTATTAGTGTATATATGATTATGTCACAAGTAAAATGTAGTATAAAGTTAATTGTCATCACACAAATACAATGGTATTAGCATATTAGTATTGTCATTTGTATAATTATTATTTAATGTAATTGTCGACTGTAATCAACCAATGGTTACAATTAATGTTTTAGGTTAATGAGTGTTCAAATACCAATATAGAGTGCTCGAACACTAGCAAAGATCGTTTTAATGCTTGACAAAAAATTACATCTGGTTACTTAAAATTAACTTGACCACATGATCGAACTATTTGTAAGCCGGTCGAGCAATTTGATCTCTTTTAGGAATTTAATGCCATTTGGTCTTATGAGTTCGTTTTTGGTATAGTGTTTGCATGTCACAAAATCATATTTAATGAAGAAAAATTCACATTTTAATTGTTATAAAGTAATTTATCAACATTTAAATGCCAAAAATGACTCTACAATTAACTTATTGTAGAAATTTGATATTTTTCTTCTTATATAGTATTTAGTATTGGAGTTTGTCTTTAGTCTGGGTACATTTAACCCAAGATTCAAAAGGGTGAATTTTTTGGGAAAATGTAAATAACCTAAAAGGCTGCCTAACCCAACGGTAAAGTAGCTGTGAAAGGTAAATAATAAATTCAAGTTTGAATTTTTATTAGAGTTTAAAATTTGGGGTTTTTTTTTTTTTTTTTTTTGCAAGTCCAGTCCACAAATGATAACTTAACCCACTAGCTACAGAAAATATCAGCTCAATTTATTTTCATGAAATGCACGCGACACAAAATTTACTGAGCGCTCAATAATTGCCCTCAATAATTGCCACTGTGTGACAATAACTATTTGTAACTGTATAAAAATAATACTTGTTAATATTTTTTATATAAATATGTCAAAAATTAATGAAATTAACATAAAATACACAATTGAAGTTTATAAATATAACATAAAAAAAAAATCAAATTGTGACAATTTATCTAATTTTTAAATAATAATAAAAAAATCACTGAGTGTTCGGCGCCAAAAACACGTAAGACTTATAACATGAGTTTTATTTATATAAAAAAAATTTATTTATCATTGTAATTTTTAAAATAAATTAATTTACCATTCAAATAAACTTTAAAATAATTTACTTTTAAAATTTAAAAAAAAAAACCAAAGGTGGAACTGTGGGAGGTCCAGAGAAGAAAAAGGAGGTGGAGCATCTCTGCGAACCCAAAAAACGACTGTCAGTGACTCAGTAATTCAAACAATCCAACTGGTTTGTGTCATCGCGTAGACCAATTTCTACTTTCTATTGGTCCACGTGTCCTTCCTTAGTAAGATAATCAATCGCTGCCCCAGCAATCGTATCAGCTTCCACGCACAAATTCTCAGTTACAAAGCAATGTTTTTAAAATTTTTTTCATCTCTGTCTTGTCTTGTGTCGATTTACGACAATCCCGTTTCTCAGCATAAAAAGGAAAACGACAATCCCGTTCCACGTAGTCAACGCTTTTTACATTACAACAAACCCTTCCTTATTGAGTACTTTGATCGCGTGAGGATCACGTTCCCATTTCAACCTCAACATCTTCCATCCTACGGCCCCAGATCCCCACCATCGGCACTGCGTTTCACGCGCTTCTAAGGAAAGCCAGACACTCTCCTTCTTAACTTGTCTTTTATTTAAAAGCAATTTTAATAAAGGAAGTTTCCCAAAAACAAATACAATAAAATGATTCCAAAAAAACCACTTTTTTATAAAAAATATTTTTTAGACAAAATATATATTTACTTTTGTTTCTATCAATTACTATCTAAGACATTTTCTTATACGAATTGAGATATAATTTGTTGGACCCATTTCACCCATAGTAGTTTGATAATTAGAGTTGTTTATTTTTTAAGTCTAAAATAAATATCATTTTTACAAAAAATTAGACAAATTAAAAACCTTTTAATTATTTGATTAAATATTCATAATTTCAAGTATTTAGAGCCATATATTTTTTAAGTCTTAATTCAATATCATATATGCAAATAATTAGATAAATTGAAAACCGTTTAATCATTTGATTAAATGTTCATTATTCCAATTGTTTACTAGAAATTACTATGTTCGTTTATTTATTCAATCAAAATTAGATATTTTAATGATTTATAATTTATCTAATTTTTTTACATAAATAATCCTTAAATAAAGCCTTAAGAAATAAATAATTCTAATCACAAACTACAATGCAGAATAAATATATCATTATAGTTAAAAAGATGTATACCTCATTTGGAATACGCTGTTCTTTTATAGACTATAGTACACATTGATACAATATTTAGCAATTAAATTTTTATCAGGCCATTGTTTTTTTTTTTTTTTTGGTCATCAATTGAAATCTTTTTATATAAATTGTAATTTGGGAGCTTGCTATAAACATTGATAATGTTTTCAATATTCTTTCTTATTTTTATAGAAAATATCAATAGTCTATTTTTGCAGCAAGAAAAATATCAATAGTTAGATACAAATATACAATAGTTTAGTAAATATATGTTATTTTATTTAGATTTTTTAATTAAAGCTTTTTGGTCATATTTTATTATAATTTGAATCCATTTAATGTTTTAGTCAATATATATATATATTTGTTTTCTTTTATTTCTGATTCCATGTAAAATATAAAGTATTGGCTGACAGGGAGAGAAAAAAAAAAAAAAAAAAAGAGGACAGGCGTGAGAGGCTTCTCAGATAAAACCCCTCGTCTGCTTACTGCATTTGGCGCTCTCTCTGTTAAAAGTCCAGAGAGAGAAACAAGATTCGGAGAGACCGATATGGGCATGAGCTTAATTAGCTTTGCTGTGTTTCTTATTGTATAATGAGCAAAGCTTTCAATTTCTTCTTCTCCGAAGAAGATGGCTCTGCAAGAAGAACATGTCCAAGAGGTCCAACAAAGCCCTCCAATGGTTTTTGACGCTTTGTTCTGTGAAGAGGGTCTTGAGGAAGATTTCGGAATGAATGGTGTTGAGTCAGAGAGTGAGAGCTGTGCTGGGACTGTGCAAAGGCAGTCACTTTTCCCTCCGGTTTTGCTGGAAAATGACTTTTTCTGGGAAAGTGATGAGCTTGAGGCTCTAATCTCCAAGGAGGAAGAAACCCATGTGTGTTACAGTGGTTCAATCTCAGATGGGTCTCTAATGGTGGCTCGGAAAGAGGCAGTGGATTGGATTTTGAGAGTTAAGGCACACTATGGGTTCTCTTGTTTGACTACTGTTCTAGCTGTGAACTACTTTGATAGGTTCATTGCCAGCCTAAGGTTTCAGAGGGACAAGCCCTGGATGAGTCAGCTCGCTGCTGTGGCTTGTCTCTCTCTGGCTGCCAAAGTGGAAGAGACCCATGTGCCCCTTCTTTTAGATTTGCAGGTATGTGTAATCCCCAAAATGCAATCTGGGTGTTTGTTAAATTGCTAGACTACTGTGTTTCTTGGTCTATCTTGGTCTAGTTCTTTTGTAATCAATGTGGGGTTTTTTTCTTTTATTGTGGTTAGGTGGAGGAATCAAAGTATGTATTTGAAGCAAAGACCATTCAAAGAATGGAGCTTTTGGTGCTATCCACTCTTGGGTGGAGGATGAATCCAGTAACCCCAAATTCATTCTTTGATCACATTATCAGGAGGCTTGGCTTGAAGATCCACTCGCATTGGGAGTTTCTGTGGAGGTGTGAGCGTCTCCTTCTCTCTCTCATCGCGGGTGAGCAACCAAACAGCTTTTTGTTTCATTGCTACTCGATGAGTTTATTCGTATAAAAAATATGTCACAGAGGCATAAATGTATTCATAATGATACTAGTTGGGACTAAATCTTATCTTCAATATTGGATTTTAATTGCAGATTCCAGATTTATGCGTTATCTACCTTCCATATTAGCTGCTGCAACAATGCTGCATGTTATTAATGAGATTGAGACATTTAATCCTGTGGAATACCAGAATCAGCTTATGAATGTACTTAACATCAGTAAGGTTTGTACTTAATACATGATTTCTCATTTATTATGTAATTTGTTCTTTCCTGCTTCTGCAATGTAATACAATCCAAACTTGATGTCCTAAATAGTTGAATATTTTGATGTCTTAATTTACAGGACAGAGTCAATGAGTGCTACAGACTCATCCTGGAACTATCAGGCAGCAATGGCAACATCCAAAACCAAAGCCACAAACGCAAGCATGTATCCATACCCGGCAGCCCAAATGGAGTTATTGATGTATCTTTCAGCTCTGATACCTCAAATGATTCTTGGGCTATGGCATCACCGGTGTCATCCTCACCAGATCCTCGATTTAAAAGGAGCAGACTCCAGGACCAGCAGATGCGGTTGCCTTCTTTAAACCGTGTGTCTGTGGATGTGCTTAGCAGCTCTCGTTAATCTATTGTCTTTTGTCTACTATTAAACATGGTAGTATATACAATCCCTCTTTTGCATATTATTGGCAGTATTTTTTTTAAGGTGCAATCTCATTATGTTCTATGATATATCATTCCATTTGTGGCCAAACTTGTGAAAATGAATTGGCATGAGATCAAAACTCCTCTCTCTCTCTCTCTCTCTCTCTCTCTCTCTCTCTCTCTCTCTCTCTCACTTCAATTGCGGTAATTTTTAGGGATGAATTGATGAATTCCATGCTTTATCTGCCAAATTAGTGTACACACACAAGTATATAATACAACTTATTCATCCTGTTCTTATATGTGGTGGTTATCAAGAAAAATAACTCCAAGACATCCTCTTTATCTCAACATGATGTTGTATCTACCTATCAATCTCATTAACTCAGCCTGAAATTAAACTAGAGATGTCCACAAACTTAGCTCAGTTGGTGTTGGTGGGGTGAAGGGTAGGTTGTAGGATTCTAGGTTCAATTCCTCTTGTAAGCCAAAAAAAAAAAAGGAACAATAAAAAAAGCAGTGGAGATGGGCAACACTAGTCATTTATATTCAACAATAAAGAAGTAATAGATGGGCTGCAAAAAGTCTCTGGTTGTTCGGCATGATTGAACAAACCAATGACTTTGGAGTTTTCTAATGATGGATAGGTGAATAATGTGCAGTGTGCTTGTAAGCTGGTTTATTAAAACTAGACCAGGGAGAGAGATTGGAACTTCAACTGCTGAAATTCAAAATATCTAAATCCCTATGATTAGGTATTTTGATCGGGTGCTATGTCAACAGGATCAAACTCAATGGACAATGGTAGAAGTCTCTAAACAACCAATTATTTTCTTGCCAACAATTTGTTCCTGCCTTGGAGACATATGCACTGTGTATTTGTGATGTGTGTGTGTGTTTGACTTTCATATATACAAAACCAGTACATATGAAGAAGTCTCACATTTCTATTATGCTAAATCAAGTGAAATACATCTTCCCAAACTCAAAATCCTCCCAGCAATGCGTTTGTCGATTCTGCTTTACACATAGAACGAGTCTTGTGGTCAAGTAACTAGACTCAGTGATGAAGCTTGATATTAGTACATGTTTAAACTATGCTTAGTTGTTGATAAGCTTCTATTGTGTGAACAGTTCTTTTCTAGTAGATTTGTCTTTAAAGTCTAAATAATTTATTGTGACTATTTACTCACATTGACTTCTTGCTATTTGGGTCTCTTTAAAGTGTCCTATCAAGACCTTGTTTTTAATATGCCTTGTGTCATTGTGTGTGTAGTATAAATCCTCTATTTGCAAATAGCCAAATTTTTAAGAGAATGAACAATGTGCCTATGTGTTGCATTTAGAAGTTAGATTCTGTCAGTTTAATCGATTGCAAAATAGCATTAACAAGTAAAATATCTTATTCAGACAAAAAAAAAAGTAAAATATCTTATTGTTATTAGTAATGGTATCGTCTGTTCATAGAAGTCAACAGTCTGCAAGTTTAAGCACATGGTTTGTATGTTTTTACATTTGTGTGCCTGAAATATACTGCAGGCTCTTTCTTAGCATGCTATGCCCATTTCTTGTCTACTGTTTCTCATGTCCAAGGGACATTTAACACTATCAAATCCTTGGCAAGCACTATGGGCATCTTTCATAAATATGCTCCAATCTTTGTTAGGTAGAAATGAATATACCTCATAATAGTGTGTAGAAGTTGTAGGAATTCTGTATTGAATGAATTGAACTGGACTTTAATAACTGACAGTTTCTTCTTGCCACATAATCCCAGTAAACTCAAAAAATGAAATGTGGTTGATGTAGAAGATTAGCAACTTTTATAATCTGTATGGAAAAGTTATCATATTCAAACAGAGGATAATAGACTATTCTTGGTGCATTTGATACCTTGGACCACTCTGAAATTTGTAAAGAGAATCAGGCAGTTTGGAATTTGGATTGCATGGATGGCTATTTATAAGGATTTCTTTGTTCTTTGTTGTCGGTGGTCCTCCCCTGCCTTTTTCTTTCCTTTAAGTTTGTTAAAGTTTAGTTACATCTCTTTCTTATCATGATATTCGCATGCACACAGAGAGATCAATTTTTTTTCTTCCCAATGTAGCAGCTAAAGTTAGTGCTACTAAACAATGATTATGAAATTCCTTGATGATTTTCTCTAGTGAATTAACCTCGCTAATGGTCTGTATTAATCAAAACTTTGAGATAACAAATCAGAACTTTTATGCATCTTTTCTTCGGGCCATTTTTTTTTTTTTTTTTTCTGTCCTTAACATTAGGGGTGCTAAATTCACACTGAGAAACTCTGGGAGTCGAGGTAAAAACTTTCAACTTAAATGCATGCCCAACAACTACTTGTGTTTCACATGTGTTACCCATTAGCTAGATGATAGGCACCACATTGTGAAAATGACAATTTCATGGGAGCTCTACAATAACGGCTGGCATATGTTGAATCCAATGACAATTTAATGCTGACCCTTTATCTCAATTACATGATTTTATTTATACATGTATAGGAAATTTTCGTCAAATGACCATTGTCTACTTGTTTGACATACCACCAATAAGTTTATAATTTTGACTCTTTTGGACTGTAAAAGTACTGAATTATCACTCATTTAAATTATGATCAAGATGCAATCAAGATCATCTCGATGATCGTCTCGACCACCATGGACATTTCACCACCATCTCACCAAATATTGTTGTATCTTCAATGCCAAAGAGTGCAGACCAGTGCAAAGCTGATAGACAGGTACAGCTATGTTGGTTGTAATTAAATGCCAGAATTAATGATAGCTAATATGAACGTACATAGCCGTTTAGCATAAAAGAGAAGAATGTATTGAAAAAAAAAAAGTTGATTAATTGGGGGCACTCCAAAGACAGAGCCATGAATTTCTCCATCCTAAAGGACTCAATAAGACTAGGAGAGTAGGGTCCTCTCCCAATGTGCAAAATTATGATGGGAAAGTAGTTTCACCTGTTTGCAATTATCATACATAAATGTGTTGTATCCACCAAATTTACTCACCAGGAATGGCTCTTGTTTATTATAATTTACTAGGGGTAACCGGTGTTCAAAGTAGAAATTAATTAAAGAAATTTAATGTTAAGGGAAAATTAATTAAGGAGAGAGGCGAAAAACCAATTTTTATGGGCAGGAAAGTAAATTTGGGAAATTAATAACGGATTATTGGATGAAAGCCAAAACAATCTCAGCCATTCGGACCTGGAAATAAATTTTAAAATTCAAAAACCGTTTTGTTTTATTATATAAATTTATTTGTCATCTCTGTTTTCACAAATGTGAGTCCCTTTACGTGAGATGAGGTTGGTTATTTCATTAATGAGCTTTCAATCAAAATAAATACTAGAGGCATGTGTTGCACATTACCTTTACACAGAGTGCGTGAGTCAATAACATGTTCTAACACCATATAAAAGTTAGAGCATTCAATCCAATGAATAAAAAAATTCATGACATTATATATGGTAGGATTGTTAAAGCTCTATTAGCTTAACTCACTCTTAAAAACAACTTATAAATGGAGAATTGTCCAAAACTTATACACTATACAACCCAACTGTATCGTGATAATGTGAGATATTTAAAAAAAAAAAATTTCATTTTTTATGTAGGATATGCTCTAAAGTCTCAAGACTCTCAACATCAACATTCTAAATTGAAGCAAATATGTATATTCTGCTTTGCCTACACTTTCTTTGAGCACTAAACAAGGCAAAACGATATCTAGCACAGGAAAACTAACCTTGTTTTGACAAATTTTTTGAATTTGTATGAAGTTGATTAAACCCATTGATTTGGTGTAACATGCACATGATGATAATTAACAAGAAAATGAAAATGATGATAAGGAGCAAATAGTACACATGCATTTGAGAGAACAGAATTGAAGAGTTGTTGAGAACAGCTAGGAGGCTTTGTTTGTATTATCTTTTTGGTGATATTGTCAAAACTCTAGTTTCTTTCATGGTGCTGAATCTAAATTGGGAAACCCTGAAAAGTTAGTGGGAAATTTCAGAGAACCTTTTTTCTTACTTTTTCATTTATTTTTTATTGTAGGATAATTTAGAGAATTGGTATAACTTATTAAGTTTATTGATCTGTTCTTTTATATTCATCTAGAGTTTACATATACTTTTAGGTTTTTGACAGTTTAGCCCATCTCAACTAGCTCCAGCCCATCTTTTATTAAAGCAAAAAGCCCAAGAACAATCCAATAACAAGCAGCCTCCAAATCCAAATGAGCCCATTGCCTCAATCTAACCCATCCCTTTTAATGATCAATACGATATTTAAGAATTCCACATGTGATAAATACAGTAGCCCATGTGACATGCTGGCACGACTTGCCAGCGTTACAAATTCACTAAAATTATAACATGTTTTAACACCACGTCGTCACATACAATAATTTTAAATGCATTTAAACTTAAAATGACATTTAGATTTTCAATATGCAATGAAGAATGAGAGTTAATTGAGACCCATATTAGCCTTATGTGCAACTAAAAGGAGAAGCATTTTTCATTATTTGATATCAGCTCAAGTATCAGAATGCCTTGGAAAAGAGAGAAGAAAGAAGTGGAGTTCATTGCGATTGTAGTTTCCTCCATGTGAGTTCAGGAAATTGAGAAGTGACTATGTTTGAGCATTTATAAGAAATGGATATGTGAAAGATAAAAAACGAAACATCATTCAATTTTTGTCACATTCTACGAAAATTGTTGTGCACAAGAAATGAAGATTCCTGACATGTAATGAGCTACTACCATTTTTGAACTTCTACACCAAAATGTTTAGCAATTTTATTAAAACAGTTGCCAAAATATCAAACTAGTATCATATACGTTAGTTACAATAATATCCTTTAGAGGAACAAAAAGTCTTCTTTTGGTACTTCTCCTAATTAACACAAGGATGACTCAAACAGAAGAAGGAACCAAAGCTTTGCAGGCTGACTGCATGAATAAGTAAAATACTTGGGGGACTACTGGACTGGGATTCTAATTAAAAAAAAAATATATATATATATAATATAAACTGCCAAAATTGAAAAATAAAATATCTGACCAAAATCCTAGAAATTTATTTCCACATTTTTGTCAAACTTTCAAAATTATTATATTAGAACCAACGATGGAAAAATTTTCATGTTATTTAAGAAGTTGCTACGTGTTGACAGTAGCCACATGTTTTTTTATTTTTTTGTGCAAGAAAGAAGACTTTGTTTATATATGGAATTAAGGATAAAACACATCCAAAAATAAGACATCACCCGGCCACTGAGAAGGCCCATCATCTACCCAAACATGCTTAATTACTGAGAAGATGCACTGCCAGACTACAACCATTTGTTTAAACTTATCAATAATGCGGTATTCCAAATTTTGTGTTCTAATAATTCCATGTCAACATACGTGTTTAAATTTTTTCAATAATCGTAAGTGTCCTAAATTTGAATTCAAAATTAGTTTTAAATTAATAAAATTGCCATTTTTGAGATTCATTAATTTTTTTCAGAAAAAAAAAAAATATTAATAACATTATCGAGTTCCCAAATCCCAACAGTCCCAAAACTGAACAATACTTGTATGATTGTATCTCACCACCCTCATTCTTCATATTTCTCTCTTTCTATCAAAAGTAAAATCTGTCGACTATTGTCATGTTGACTGGAAATCTGGATACTAATAGTGTGTGCGATCTTTCTTTGCAACTTGGTGATTAATTCCATTCTCATTTCTGTCTCTTAAGTCTAAGCTAGTTTAAGTTTAACCATCCTTCTTGCCATGACTGAAGTGCTAATACTACTAGATTCATTCCTTTGGGTATAAACATGTGGGACATGTTATCCCTAAATATTTATAGCATCTATATATAGAAGCGTGTAAGACAAGTAAAGTAATGCAGAAGTCTAGGTTTAATTGCTCCAAAATCATGTTTAGCAATTTTATTACAAAACAATTACCAAAAATCACACAAGTATGTGTCTATCTTAGTTAATTACAAAGGTTTTATAAATCCTGTAGAGGAACAGAAAGTCTACTTTCTAATTAAGATAGAGATGACTACTCAAAGAGAACTAGGAACCCAAAGCTTAATTGGCAGGCTGCACTGGATATTATGCCTGCAGTATTCAAAGACAAATAATATGTATAGGGTATATCAGATACTATATCCAGTAAAACCACAATCAAATGTTTGCTCAAATAACAAATAAGACCTCATCAAATTAAGGAGCTTGGATTCTCATGTCTTGCTTGAGATGTTGCTGGATAGCCAATCAAGGCCCTCATAAAGTCCTTGGCCAGAGGTGGCACAGGCAGCCTGAATGTACCTGTAATCAAATCCAGAATCATTTAGAAGTAATTTTCAATCTCTTGCCAGATCATAAATTATGACTACTGATAATTACTTGGAACCACATCTGAATGTGCGGCCCTAGTTGAGAGTCTAACAACATAACATATCAAACCGTGTCATACATTTTCCCGATTGGTTTTTGAGTAAAATGGGAAAATTGTAATTCTGTTTTAGAGGGTTATGATTTATGAAACATGATTGGATTACTAGAATATGTATGTATGCATTTATGTTATGGCTTTACCAGCGGCGCTGGCGGAGTGAATGCAGGCCAAGCTTATCGGTGATCTCAGAAACACTCATGGCATTTGGAAGGTCTTGCTTGTTGGCAAATACAAGCAGTGTTGCGTCACGGAGTTCATCCTGCAACAACAACCCAAATAAAAAAGGTAATTTTAGTTTCATATTTGTACACTGCAAAATAGTTCCGCTAATGACAAATAATTTCTTGGAGAGTATAATTTGCAGGAAGCTAACCTCACTTAGCATTCGATGGAGCTCATCCCTCGCTTCTGAAACTCTATCTCTATCATTGCTATCCACTACAAAGATTAGACCCTGAGTGTTCTGAAAATAGTGTCTCCACAGTGGTCGAATCTATATATATGCACCACATAATTGATCAAGATTAAGTTCCATTAGCTTGACCCCTGCTTTTCCTACTGTCTCTAATATAAAATTTTCTTTGAAATTCCATAATATTTTGCACTCGCAAAGAACAAATTCCATGCATAAAAAACTGTACACCAACTTTGTTAGGCTTTGGGTTTTAAAATCTTAAAATAAAAGCAGAATTTGTTCAAATAATCAAAACCGTTTGATTTTCCCCATCTAAATAAAGTAGGTTTTACACGAAGAAGATTTGGTTCGGCATATTCTATTCGATATGGGTAGGAGAAGAGCCCGACTCGGTATTCTTAAAAAAAAAAAAAAAAAAAAAGGTACCTTGTCCTGTCCTCCTACATCCCACACAGTGAAGCTTACATTCTTGTATTCCACAGTTTCCACATTGAACCCTGGTCATAAAAAAAGAAAATCAATCAATACAGATCAATTTCTTCATCCCAATTTGAAGAAGAGGTACAATAAGTTGATGAACTTTTTCTTTTCTCTTATAAGCTTGAAAAGGTTAGCTTGCTTCATTAGGTATGTGAAACTAAGTTAATAATTAAGTTGAAGAAAAAGAGCAAGAAAAGTGAGGGTAGTGGGATGAGTAGTAGTAGGTACCAATTGTGGGTATGGTTGTAACAACCTCTCCAAGTTTAAGCTTGTAGAGGATGGTGGTTTTTCCAGCAGCATCAAGACCCACCATCAATATTCTCATCTCTTTCCTTGCAAACAGCATCTTCACCATCCTAGATATTGCCATACCCATTGTTATCACTGCTTCAACCAGAGGCACTAAACAATATGAGACCAAAAGAAACCTTCAATATGTGCATATAATATATGAAGAAAAAATGTGATGCAGTGTGTAGAGAGGAGAAAGATTAGAATCACAACCTTTCTGCAAAATATCAAGTGAATAGGAATGGAACAAGAGCAAACTCTCAATCTTATTAATTTGAAAGATATGTCAAAAGGCTTCAATAACCAAACCTTTGGGATTACCTAAGTAGTGAGGGAGACTAGGTGGGAGAATGAGTTAGAATTAGGATAGACTAGGGATTCGATTCGTAACCAAAAACAAAAATTACAGTCACCTAACCTTTAAATTTATAGGTTTAGATACTTAGACGGTAAGAATACTTGGGCACTAAGATTCTAATTAAAATAAAATATAAATTTCCAAAATTGAAAATGGAATCACAAACATACATATCTTTACTGCATCTTGTCAAAATTTTATGAAGAAAACAAAAGTTTCCTACTAGAAATAATTAGGAAAAATAGTACTTTCTCAAAGCTGAAAGCCAGGCTGCATCAAAATAGAACTTACCAGCAAAGAAATTCAGGCAGATCGAGGTGAGAGGAATGATGTCTTAAAAGGGCTGAGAAGCATAGGGAAGCAAAATAAATATATTTGCTTGCAAACTATATAATGAATAAATATCTAAGACAGTGACAGCATGGAATAAAGAGGGAAAGAGAGAATTGGATTCTGATGAAGATTGGAGAAGAATATATAAAGAAGAATAGCTTTACATTGTTTTACTTTCGGTGGTGGCCATTCTCGTTTACTACAGCCTACAGCTGTGTTGGGATGGGAATGCTGCGATTCATGTTGCAAGTTGGCGGGAAAAAGAATGTGTACAGGATTGACTCATCAAACATCGAATTCGATCAAAATTGTCTAGACTTTAGAAAAAATGGCATATTGAGGTGAGTGGGAAAATGGTAGGTCCTAAATTCGAAACTTATCGTTTGTCAAAACAAGAAAAAAATCAAGATGGGGGTTTTCATCTGGCGCTGGATTCTGGTTTAGGGAAGGTTAGGGATGTTTCTCCCCTTGTTTAATTTTAAAAATTCTTTTGAGTAGGCCATAAGCATATGATGATGAGATTGTTTGAGTAGGTTGAGCATGTTTAAAATAACAAAATTAATAATTAAATACACAAGCAATAACATCATACATGCATATCATATTTGCATTTCGTAGTGCAAATGACAAATCAAAACTTAACAAAACAAACTACTTTTACATGTTTCTTAATAATACTCAGTTAATGCACATGACAAAACTTGGGATCACATATAAGTTGGTATGTGAAACATATTGTGCTATTAATTTTTTGAGATGGCTTCCTTGGCGGACTGAAGGGTGGATGCCACCGCCGCAGCAGCACCAGTCAGGACTCCGCCGCTGGTCTTTGAATTCGCGGAGGGATGTGATTGGTGAACCACCTGCACATTCCTCTGTTCTTGGCCTTGGCCTGCGGACGACCGAATGTCTACAGTGTTCACACTTTTCTCTCTAGCATTTTTTTCTTCATTTATTGCCTTAATTTCCTGAATGAATTTCAGAAAAGTTTGATTTAGAAAAATGAAGAATGATAAGAACAAGTAATTTTCCTACGTAAAACAACTAAAAAGAAATAATAAGAATGGGAATGGTACCTTGATGGCTTGTGCATTCATTTTGAAGGTGATGGTAATAAACTCGCTCAGCTTCTTTTGGGGTGGTGAAGTATTTATTACATCTCTCTCTCATAGTTTGGTGTTTACCTAGTCTTCAAGGGACGATTACTTAGCCGTAGGAGGAGGGCCTTTGGCCTCAAATAGATGTTAGGACCCTTTTCATTTTCTTTTATTAGATATATCCTAGGGCTTTAATTTCTAACTTAGCATGCAAATCGTCATTTTCTTCCTTTTGATTTCCTTTGCTTAATATGCCTTATAATAATAAGTTGATTAATAACTCATGCATTTGCTGTTTGTTAGGGATTTGAATCTTCTAACTTACCATCTACCTTAACTTTTAAGGGTGCAAGAAGTATACTTGAACCCGATTACCCAAAGCCAAAGGTGGCTTCATGTGAGTCATGTGACATAAGACAATTTTTTCCCAAAGGAACAAAAATAATCACCTAAAAAAATAGCTCTAATCTTAAATGAAAGGTGTCTCAAATGAAGTTCCACCGTATGAGAACAATGGCCAAAACAACTGTAAATTTCCTGGAGCAAAATGAAACCATTTCATTCTTATATCTCTTCTTACAACATAAAAGCAGGAGACACTCTCAATACAACAAAGTATGAATATCCCATGGGTCCCTACTATTGCTTGTTCAACTACAAATTGGGTTTTGACATATAACAGAGCCAAAAATATATGGATAACTGCTTTCGTAAAGATGGAACTAAGAGTACAACCTCCAAATAAGAAGATCAGTAAGTCATAAGGGGTGACCCACTACAATGGACATCGGAAGCATCAGAAATCCTTTGCCTCGGAGACAATGTTGTAATGCCGGCAGCATCAACGTCAAGGTTCAGAATGTTTTTCCTCTTCTGAGTCTCTGAACTCGCTTTCTCATCTGAAGCCTCAGCAATCGGACTCAAGGGCCCTACTTCCTTTGAGGGGGCAGACAACATGGCTTGAGCTTCTGCCACCACTGATGCATCATCACCATCTGTAGCATAAAGAATCTTCTGTATAGCAGCAACAACCTGTATAAAGAATCAAAACCATCAATTAGTACTTTGTCTTCATGTTGTGATCGTTTTGAGAAAATTAGGTAATTCTGACGAGACCCCCAAGAAGGCCAAAAGCATAGAGTGAGAATGCAGTACAGTTAAGTTCTCTATCTCAGGACTCTGACAAAGTATCTCAATATCCCTGAGTTTCCCAAAGTAGAAATCTCTCTCCTTCTCAAGGCTATCCACTGAAAGCTTCAACTCCGTGATCTGCATTGAAACTAGTATTAGACTATGCCAATATTCTTTGATAGAACTCTCACGCATGCAAGGACTTAAAGTACCTGTTCATCGTATGCAGGGGGAGGAGGGCCTCCACTAGAGGAAGGTCTTGAGGTCTTTCCTGGTTGGTTTGCAGAGTTCACAGAGGGTGGCACATCATTTCTTCGAGCATTGTGAGAGGACTGAGATCTCTGGGAAGCTGCTGTACCCTTAGCTGATGATTGTGATTGGGCACCTCTCTTGCTTGCTTCTTTCCCACCTCTGCAAGCCTCTCTCCTTTCCAGAGGATTGTAACTAACAGTGACAATAAAGGATATATCATATACACAAATTTAGTCCTCAGTTGCTTTGGACCCATGAACCCATCAAAAAATAAAGAAGTTTATGCTGAAATAGGTAACAATGAAGACACTTTGTGCTTATAATTGACAAGTGCAGACTTGAACATGATTATTTCAACCATGATGTTCATAAATTATCTATTTAAAAGCACATAAAGCACCAAGAAAACTATAAGATTTGTTACACAAAACCCTCCTTTTAATCCTTACACTTTAACAAAGCTCTTCCAAACACAATAAAGCTAATAAATCTCCAAGGTACTACCAAACAACAGCAAGGTGCTTGCAAACACAAGGCAAACACAAGAACAGCAAATCGAATCAAAACGAAAGTCCACAAGAACTTGCATTGTACATTCCAAAATAGAAGAGGGCAAAATGATTTAAATATATTCAGCATGCCCTAAAACATTTACAAACACTGGGTAATTCAAATCACACCAAAATGCAAAATCAGATAACATTATAAATGCGATGTCGTTTAACCCCACACAGTTAGTAAAAATTCAATTTTTGAAATGAAAGGGAATTTCAAGACATAAAGTAAAATTAGGGCTAGAATTCACCTGTTCATGGTGCCTCCATTGACGGAATCACAGTATCGCTTCATCCATTGCATGAACTCCAAATTATCAAGCGGCCTTCCCTTCACAAGCTTGCTCACCTCAATGTGCTAAAATTCCCAATATCACATTTGAATAAATCAGATAATAGAAATTGAAGAAAATTTTCAAATCAAAATAATTTTCTGATATAATTAAATAAATTTTTTTTACAAGAAAGTAAGTGAGAAAAGGACCTTGGTAATTTTGAGTTTGTTAAACACGTCTTGAAGGACCTTGTAGTTCTGGATCATCTCGTACTCGCTCTTGGCGTCGAAGTTGACCTTATGCATCGGAACAATCCCCGGATGAACCGCGTCCATTAGCTGACAGTGAACAGCACCGGAACAAGCCTGAGACACACAGATCGGACCAAAAATCGATGAGCGAAATCCAATAGAAAAAGAAGTAATGAATTCCCAAAGATAAAAGGTTAGGGTTTCGGAGGAAAAACAAAAAAACAAAACCTCTTCGACTTTGCTGAGATTGAGTTGCAGAGTGGAGTTGATCCAGGCCAAGATCTCGGATCGGCCGACGAAGTACGCCCCGTCCATCATGCCGATATTCGTCGCCATCTTCTGAATTTCGAAGTGTGTGTGTGTGAGATTTCCGCGATTTGTTTCGCTTTTTCAAGGCCTCTCTCTGCGTTCAGAGTATGAGTTGTTTGAAACGGCTCTCTGCCTCTCTGGCGAAAGAGAGGGTGGGGTTTGAAAATGCGAGGGACTGAGGGGAGCGGGATCTTTTTAAATTCAAAAATGGCTGACTCGCTGTCGGACCAAACCGCTGGTCTGAATTTATTGTGGGAATCTTTTAAAGAAAGAAAGCCCATTCACTGTGTTAGAGCCCAATATTAAGGGTCCAGGTAAGGAATGAACATATGCATTCAAAACTCCAAAGTGGCTAGTGTGTAACAATATTGTTATTCACACTCCCAACTTTTGATTACTACACCCAATATGCAAATCTTTTTCTCATTATTTCTTTTTCTTTTTCTTTAATTTTTCTGAATTTTTCGGCTGGACATACAATTTCACCAGATAATTAATTCTAAGACTTATTGATCAGCTCATGGACAGCTGTACAACATTCAAAAACAAGTTATTTTAGTCATACACGTAGTTGTTGATAGAGGTTATCCTATAAGCTAGGTTAATTAGTCTTAATTGTGATTAGTTAAGTCTGTTCCTAGTTGGTTAGCTGAGCTGTTGATTGGTTTGTTAGCTTTGTGTAACAGTAAGGGTATCCTTGTCATTGTACATGTGCATATAAGATGTGCACATCTGCCTTTGTACGAACACACAGTGAAAACATACATCAAACATTTCTTTCTTTCTTTCTCTGTTTCCTCTCTATCTCTCTGTTTTGCTTTCTCATTATCAACACCATCTTCAACCTCATAGTTCTGTTATCATGGTATCAGAGCAGTGAAGGCTCACGCCATAGTTGATCCACTGCTACGCTTCATCTCTGCTTCGTCTTCTCTAATATTTTCTGGTGATTTCGTGCCATCTACTTCGTGTTCTTTGCTTAGCTTCGTGTTCTTGATTTCTAAAAACCAGATCGATTTGTGCTTTGCTTCGTTTTCTTGGTGATTTCCTACATATCTTTGTTTTCTTAGTGATTTCCTACATCTTATGTTCATTTCTTGTTGATTGACCTTGAAAGTCATCAACTTTCTTGCTTCGTATCTCCATTTTTCTGCAAATCTTGATTAATCTTTACAAATCTTGATAATGGTTGCTCCGCTTTCTCTCTTGTCTACCATTTGTAATCTTGTTACTGTACGTCTTGATGATTCCAATTTCATTACCTGGAATTTTCAACTCCAATCTCTACTTGAAGGTCATGATCTTTTGGGATTTATTGATGGGTCTGTTCGTTGTCCCTTTCAATTTGTTGTTACTGATGAAGGTGGTGTTACACCTGAACTTTCTTCTGAGTACAAAGAATGGAAAAAGACTGATCGTGCCCTTATTTCACTCATTACTGCTACACTCTCTGTGGATGCTGTTACCTATGTTGTTGGGAGCAAGTCTGCTCGTGAGGTGTGGCTCAATCTTCAGCAAAGGTACTCTACTGTGTCTCGTGCAAGCATCATGCAACTCAAGACAAATATTCAGACCATTCAAAAAGGCAGTGATTCCATTGATGAGTATCTCAGGCGTGTCAAGGCTGCAAGGGATCAGTTAGCTGCTTTTGGTGTTGCTATGTCAGATGAGGATATTGTAATTGTTGCTTTAAATGGTTTACCCCCAGAATTTCACACGATCAAGACAGTTATCAAAGCTCGTGAGACTCCAATTACTATGCAAGAATTTCGAGCTCAGCTTCTTGCAGCTGAAGAAGATATCAATCTAGGTGCTCGTTTTCTGCCTACTCAACCTCTTCCAGCTATGATTGCACAACATGGTCATGGTTCTCTTATGTCAAGTGCTACTTATCCTTCTTATGCTTCTTATGGCTATTCTGCTCATCATACTGGTCAGCAATTTTATAGAGGTCGAGGTCGAGGCAGGACTTATAATCATTCAAGATCTTATAATCATGGCAATGGAAGAAGCTATGGCAAGAATCAGTCCTATAATCACTCATACACCAATTTCAATCATTCTGGTCCTGGCATTCTTGGTCAGTTTGGATCAGTTGCTCAAGGTTTTCATGGTGGTAGTGGTCATCAGGCTTCTTCTTTTCAACCTCGCGAGTGTCATATTTGTGGAAAGAAAGGTCATACAGCTGAGTATTGTTATCACAGGATTCCTCCACGTGATTCTCCTATCTCTGATGTTATTCCACAGTGCCAAATTTGTTCTAAAAAGGGTCATACTGCCTTGGATTGTTATCATCGAGCTAATTTTTCTTTTCAAGGGAAAGGTCCTTCCACAACACTTCAGGCCATGACTGCTACTTATGATTCTCCATCCCATGAACCTGAGTTCTGGATCGCAGATTCTGGTGCTTCCAACCATATGACTGCAGATCTCTCAAAGCTATCTATGGTGACTCCTTTTACAAGCAATGAATCTGTCACTGTGGGCAATGGAGAAGGGTTAGATATTCAACATATTGGCTACACTTCTCTTTGCTCTCACACCAGTCATCCTTTACACCTTCATAATGTGTTTCATGTTCCCAAGCTTTCAGCTAATTTACTTTCTGTAAATCAGCTTTGTCGAGATAATAATTGTCAAATTGTTTTTGATGCTCATTCTTTTGCTATACAGGACAAGCATACAGGGAGGATTATCTACCAAGGCTTGAGTAGCAAAGGCTTATATCCATTACCTCTCTCTCTTCCTTTCAAACCATCTAAGTCTCTCACTGCATTTCTGGGTCAACGAGTAAAGTCTTCTCTTTGGCACAACAGATTGGGTCATCCTGCAATTGATATTGTTGCCAAAGTTTTGTCAAAGCATCAAGTCCCTTTTTTAGCTTCTAGTTCAGTTCCTTTGTGTCATTCCTGTGTTTCTGGAAAAATGTCAAAGTTGCCATTTTCTTTGTCATCTGCTAAATCCGTCATTCCCTTTAGTGTTGTACACTCTGATGTTTGGGGGCCAGCACCCTGTACTTCTGTAGAGGGTTATCGATATTATGTTTCCTTTGTTGATGAATGTACCAGATTCACTTGGATTTTTCCAATGTTCAATAAATCAGATGTTTACCCTCTTTTTGTCAAATTTCATGCCTTTATTTCTACTCAATTTTCTACTTCTATTAAAACCTTCCAATCTGATGGTGGTGGTGAATATATTTCCAATGCTTTTCAACAATTTTTGGCTCAAAATGGTATAATGCATCAGTTGTCTTGTCCTTATACTCCTGAACAAAATGGTCTAGCTGAAAGGAAGCATAGGCACATTGTTGAGACTGCCCTTACCTTATTATCTACAGCTTCTTTGCCATCTTCCTTCTGGTTTTATGCATGCTCAACCTCTATTTACCTCATTAATCGTCTGCCTTGTAAAAGCTTAGGTTTTAAATCTCCTTATGAGGCTCTGCTTGATAAAATTCCTCCTATTTCTCACCTTAGAACCTTTGGTTGTGCATGCTTTCCTTTGCTCAAATCTTATAATACAAATAAACTACAACCTAAGTCTCAAATTTGTGTGTTTCTTGGTTATGCTTCCGGATACAAAGGTTACTTGTGTTATGAACCAAAGTCTAAGAGAATTTATATCTCCAGACATGTACTTTTTGATGAAACTGTATTTCCATATGTCACCCAGCCATTTTCTCCTTCTTCATCTCAGGTGTCTAATTCCCAGTCCTCTTCTATTATTGTCTCTATTTCATCACCCACACCACCTACGCTGGTTACCTCCACTTCTCCACCTATGGTCACTCCTTCATTATCTTCTTCTCATGATTTGGATCACGAAATTGCTACTCAAGCTTCTCCACCTCCTTCTCCTGTGCTTGTTCCTGAAGTTGAGCCATCTTCCAGCCCTTCACCAGCTGGTTCACATGATGATACACAAGTTTTATCTCTTCCAGTTCAGTCTACCATTGCTCCTACTTCTTCAGCAGCTCCTGGTAATACCCATTCCATGCAAACAAGAAGCAAGTCTGGCATTGTTAAGTCAAAGGCTGTCTTAGCCAAGCCTCAGGTTGATCTCACACAAGTTGAGCCTACTTCTTATGCTTCTGCCTCTAGAGTTTTAGTTTGGCAACAGGCTATGCAGGAGGAATATGATGCTTTACAAAAGCAGGGTACCTGGACGTTAGTCCCTCCTCCTTCTCATCGCAACATAGTTGGGTGTGAATGGGTTTATCGGGTTAAAATAAATCCTGATGGTTCTATTGCTCGTCACAAAGCACGGTTGGTGGCTAAAGGTTTTAGTCAAGAACCTGGCCTTGATTTTGAAGAAACATTTAGTCCAGTAGTCAAGCATGCTACTGTTCGACTAATTTTGGCCTTGGCAGCTCAATATAAGTGGAAATTGAAGCAATTGGATGTGAAGAATGCTTTCTTACATGGTATTCTTCATGAGGAAGTTTATATGTCTCAACCGCAGGGTTTTGTTGATTCTCAGCATCCATCTTATGTGTGCAAGCTTCAAAAATCTTTGTATGGCTTAAAGCAAGCTCCAAGGGCATGGAATGAGCGCTTCACAAGTCATCTTCCAGGTTTAGGGTTTCAAACATCTTATGCTGACTCTTCTTTATTTGTTCGATGCAAAGGAAATACTATTGTCATTTTGTTGTTGTATGTTGATGATATAATTCTCACTGGCAATGACCCTACTGCCATTCAAGAGATTACTGATCAATTGTCAGCTGAGTTTGATATGAAAGATCTTGGTGATTTGAGCTACTTCTTGGGCTTGCATATTCAGGCTACATCTCAAGGTTTATTTGTCAACCAGCATAAGTATGCTAAGGATTTGTTGCGCAAGGCTGGTATGGCAGCCTGCAAACCATGCTCTTCACCTTGTCTTCCTCATCTCAAGTTACTCAAGACTCAGGGTGAACCTCTTCCTGATCCTAGTCACTATCGCAGCATTGTTGGAGGGCTTCAATATCTGACATTCACACGGCCAGACATAGCTTTTGCTATCAATACAGCTTGTCAATTTATGCAATCTCCAACTGATTTACATCTCAAATCAGTTCATCGTATCTTGCGCTATGTACAAGGTACTATTGATTTTGGGATTCATTTTAAGCCTGGTCCTTTCACTCTCTCTGCCTATAGTGATGCTGATTGGGGTGGTGAGCCTGATGAAAGGAAGTCTACTACTGGATTTATCATCTTTCTTGGCTCAAATCCTATCTCATGGTGTTCTAAACGCCAACATACAGTCTCCAGATCATCTACTGAAGCTGAATATCGTGCCATGGCTATCACTGCTGCAGAAGTTGCTTGGCTCCGTCAACTTTTGTGTGATCTTCGAGTTTTTCTGTCCTCACCTCCGATTATGTATTGTGATAATGTCTCTGCTATGGCTCTCTCTTCCAATCCAGTTTGTCATTCTAAAGCTAAACACATAGAGATTGACTGTCACTTTGTCCGTGAGAGGGTTACTCGAGGTGACATTAAACTTGAGTATTTGCCTACTTCTGAACAACTTGCTGATATACTCACCAAAGGGCTTTCTTCTCCCCAGCTATGTTTTCTTCGCAACAATCTCATGCTTGGACCAGTCCCAGCATGCGCTTGAGGGAGGGTGATAGAGGTTATCCTATAAGCTAGGTTAATTAGCCTTAATTGTGATTAGTTAAGTCTGTTCCTAGTTGGTTAGCTGAGCTGTTGATTGGTTTGTTAGCTTTGTGTAACAGTAAGGGTATCCTTGTCATTGTACATGTGCATATAAGATGTGCACATCTGCCTTTGTACGAACACACAGTGAAAACATACATCAAACATTTCTTTCTTTCTTTCTCTGTTTCCTCTCTATCTCTCTGTTTTGCTTTCTCATTATCAACACCATCTTCAACCTCATAGTTCTGTTATCAGTTGCATCTTATTGAAAGACTTGGAGACTAAGCAATATACACAAAAACTTTCCAGATCGCTACAAGCAACCCCTCCAACAATCAACAAATCAAATCAACCCAACAGCATTTTCGTTTACATTGTCTTTGTCTTTTAAGGATTTATTTCTAGTGTCGTTGATTTCCTTTTATGTTTATTTCAATTCCTTGTCTTGTCTTGTAGGCATCGTTGAAACGCTTCATTATGTAAGCAGAATTCCTATATAGAAGAGCATGTTATCTCACATCCAAATTACAAGTAAAACTATTCAAAATTTAGAGTTAAAAACTTAAACTCTAAATCTTAAACCTGCACATTTTTTAAAGAATCGGTAGAACAAATCATAATCGCTCAAAAGAATGACATGTTTATATAGGATAATGAATGAAGCATCATCATTTATCTAGAGTCGCCATCAAACCTCGGACCTTTTGATGTTAAATGAGCAGCATCCACATCATTAATTGACACATTGATCTATAACTTAATAAATTCTTTACTCATATGATGACAATGATGGTACTATAATACCAAGATATAATGCATACCCAATAATATTCAACTACAAAAAACGAATCAATGACCCAACAAATATAAATGTGCAATTTCTATTGACTATTTGGACATTATTAGCCGACCGATACTTTTTTGTGGGTGAGAGCCGACCAATACTTGACACACGAAGACCAATCTCAAAAACAGATGGATTCATACCGAAAAAATTGCAAGGATGAACCAACTACAAAGACTTGAGATGAATAAAAAACTATGAGTCAATCATACATACATCTCTCTACATGAATTAAGGGTACAAAATATGTCATTAGTGGCCATAATAATATGATGATGAAGGTGAAGATGGGAATTTTTCAAGGACTTGTAGGGCTTCTTTCATTGGTGGTCTCTTCTGTGGGACAGGTGATGCGCAATTGTACCCTAACTTGAAAAGAGCTAACAAGGCCTCCTCTTTGCCCTCCAACTCGCCTCTAATTGTCATATCCGCCATCCTGAAAGCCCGACTCGAATCATCGACCCCAAGCCCAAGACCCTGGCCTGACTCATCCACAATCACAACTTTCCCGGTTAGTAGCTCAAGCAATATCATCCCAAATGAGTACACATCCCACTTTGGATTGGGCTTTAGGGTTCGAAGTGACTCAGGGGCAAGGTAAGGCGACACACCCATCGAACTCGGGCTTGGGCTCGGACTGGGCCCGGTCACAAAGTCTTGGAAACTATCACGCGACGCCATTGATCTCTTGCTTCCAAAATTTCGAGTTGAGCTTCCGATTTTGTAACTAGTCTCGCCAGACAGAAATCTCTCAAGCCCAAAATCACCAATCTTGGGCTCCATATCGGTGTCCAAAAGAATGTTGGTGGGCTTGAGATTTCCGTGGACATGCTTCTTCTCATGGAGGTAGCCCAGCCCACGGGCCACTCCTTTTGCTATCTTGAGCCTTGCTTCCCATGGTAAATGACAAGGTGACGAGCCCACTTTCCCTGAAATTTTCAGAGCCTAAAATTAGTTCCATTCCATATTTCCATGCCACAAGTTCGAAATTACCATCCAATACTAATCCAAGTGTCAATAATTAAACAAAAAGGAGACAAAGAAAGTGACCCAAGCAAGAAAACATCGCCGATACTATGCGTTCCAAATTATTGGTACGACTCATGAGCATCGCTTTCAGTAAAGACCCGCACCACCACAGATGGTTTGACTTTCCCATGCATTAAAAACAATGCTACAGTTACACCTACTCGACCGTCAATGCCCTCCAGCGCAATTTAGCAAAAATCCATACCATTCTGCTAACGTGCGCATACTTACACACAGTGAAGTAGTGAACAGGGACAGAGCTAGAGAGAGAAAGCAAGAGAGAGAGGACTCACTGTAACGAGCGTTGGCGAGGCTGCCATTGGGGACGAAGTCATAGATGATGAGCTTCTCATCGACCCCCCAATAGAACCCACGAATGCGAACCAGGTTGGGGTGGACCAACTTGGCCACGAGCCGGATTTGGTTCTCGAAGTCCTTGAACCGGTCCACGCTGTGCTCACCGATCCTCCGAACCGCCAGAGTAGTCCCATCTTCGAGCACCGCCTTGTACATTATGCTCGAGCCAGTGGCACCCAGAATGTAAGCCGAAGCCTTGAGCAGCGTCTCGAGCTCGAGCTCCTTCTCGCCATCGACGGTCACCAAGGTCCCGCCTTTGCTCTGTTCCTGCTCTTGTGACCGTTTGTTTTCAAGACCGTTTTGGTCCTTTTGATGTTGTTGTTCTTCGGTGTCAGAGGCGGTGGTGTCTGAACTCTGTTCCTGTGGTTCACCTCTGTTGCTTCTCAAGCAAGACCACCTGGTGAATCCTCTTGATTCTGATGAACACGAAGACCAATCCGTTACCGTCGGATTGGAGTCTTTTTTGAGAGTAGACTCTGCGTCCTTTTTCTTCTTTTTCTTTAATCGGAATATGTACAAGAAAATCAGTACGAGAATCCCAACCCCTGCAAGATCACCAGCTACGATTCCCACTATAGCCGCCGGTCGGAGCCCGGTTTGGCTCTGTTTCCGAGACCCATTTGCCGATTTCGGCGAGATGGCTTCTGGGTTTGAAGAATTTACCGTTTTGGGAATTGCAGCAAATGCTGGAGGAGAATTAGGAGCAGAGACAGCGACATTTGGTGGTGAAGAAGGAATAGGACAAGGGTTCTTAGTCGGTTCGCCGCAGAGATCAGGATTCCCCGAAAACGACCCCGTTTCTTGGCTTAATAAAACTGGAGATTCCGGGATTTGACCTGTGAGGTTGTTGAAGGAGAGGTCGAGGGTGGCTTCCGCTGGGATTTTGTCGGCAAAGTTGGGTGGGATTTTCCCGGAAATTCCGTTGTGGGAGACGTTGAAGTAATGCAGTCTGTCACCGCCGAAATCAGAAGGCAGAGAGCCGTTGATCAGATTCGAAGACAGATCTAAAACCTCCACTGCTTTGAATTCGAACCCACTTGGTAAACCACCAGACAAGTAGTTATTCTTCAAGGAAATGACGGTTAGTTTGTGCAGAGAAGTGAGAGTGGCAGGTATGTTTCCCGCCAAGGCATTGTCGGAGATGTTGAGGACCTGGAGGTTGGTGAGCTGGGACACGGTGTCCGGCAGTTCACCGGAGAGCAAATTGTTGGACAAATCAAGAAGTCGAAGCTCGGAGGCGTTGAAGAGTGACAGAGGGAGAGACCCATTGAGAGAATTGTTGGAGAGATCGAGGACTTGGAGGTGTTGGATCATGCCGAGATTGGCAGGGATCGAACCCAAGAGCTGAGAGTCGGTGAGAGTTAGGCCAATCACTCGAGGGTTCGAATCTGCTGCGATACTCGTACATGTAACTCCTCTCCATGAACATGGAGTGTCGTCGTGGTAAGTCCATGACTCGAGGACGCTTTGAGGGTCTTTCAGGATGGAGTACTTGAAGGAGAGAAGCAGAACACCATCTGTGTTGAGCGCAATAGAGTATTGAACTTCAACAAGAAGAAGGAGTT
Organism: Dryas drummondii; assembly: GCA_003254865.1. Taxonomy (NCBI): domain Eukaryota; kingdom Viridiplantae; phylum Streptophyta; class Magnoliopsida; order Rosales; family Rosaceae; genus Dryas; species Dryas drummondii. The sequence continues at coordinate 749,854 of QANW01005993.1, read as the reverse complement.
GAACAATTTGACACCATAAACGGGGACGAGTATAGTGACTTTGGGACCTCATGGTTTTGCTGCAGACTGATCCCACATCTCTCTCCTAAACAAAAACATAATACAGAGACAAGTCGTCATGAGATTTTATGATGATCATGATGCTGTTTCAGAGTAAAAACAATAACAACAGAGAAGGCCATGTGATGGAGATTTGTTAAACAAATAAAGAAAAAAAAGTGGTGGCTGGGAATGCACAGCTAGCTTTGGTACCAATATGCTCTGTAAACTTTGCAGCTGATCTGCTGCAGCTATAAATTAAGGGCTTCTGAAATGATTAAATGCACTCACCGTTGTTATTTTGTTCCCTCTCTCTCTCTACCTCGCTCACGTTTAAGAAACAAATTATAGAGGTGGGAGGCGAATAGCATCTTTGCTACAAGACATGTAGGTGGAGTTGGGGAGTTACAGAAACTCTCTTAGATTGACTTTACAAACCCTTTGTGTTTATTTTATGTGCTCTCCATTCTTATTATTATATTACTGGTAGTAACGCTTGAGTAGAATAGATTATTCACCTACTCTCCTACAGCTACATGGTATTTTGCCGTATAAATTTACAATAATATATGTATCACATCTACCGTTACTGATTGCGTTTCTTATGAATGTCAAGCTTTTTTTGCGTTTCTTACGTATGTAAAGATTTTTTTGCATAAAATAGAAAAGAATATCAATTTAAATAGCATCAACCTGCTTCAAGTGCAGACATTTGTATTGCAGATTGTGAGTCAGCGTCCGAATGTTCAACACGCATCTTTTACATGTATAAAGTATACCTGTATAAAATAAGAAAAGAATATCAATTCCATAGTATTACTTGGATTCAAGTGTGGACGTTTGAACTCTAAGGTATTGGAAGAGTTAGTTCGGGAGTATAACTGTAAATTCAAACATCCGAGTTTGAGTTTTTAATTCGACTTTTAAAGTCAGACAGAAATAGAAGTAAAATTTCTTGTGAATCCGTTAAATTCGACATAAATTATCTGTCTTTTGCTGGTCAAAGGAATTTGCTAATTTGATAAGCGAAAATTATCCAGAATACTCTCGATTACCAAAAAAAAAAACAGTGCGGACGATTGTATTCTAGCTTGTGAGTGAATATCTATACACTTAGCACCAGATGTTTTTTGTTTTTTTGGCCAATAGCACTAGACGTTTGAATGCTTATATACACTGCGTAATACGGACATTTGCCCTTGAACATTTTCGTTCATTTCATCGCAGCAATATCTTTTTTTTTATTTTTTTGTCATTTATTTTAGCTATATCATTATCATTATTGGGGTTTTGAAATTTTGGTCTCATTTAGTGCTACACAATTTGAATCTTGACTGGCAGGTAATAAATTCGGATCTCTTCTCTATAAATATGTACGCAGGTAGCAAGGTGCACCTCCAAATTTAGGTACTGATAATTGAGCTTGCCCTTGGGTAATAAACGAGACACATTTATTAACATGGTACAATGTTTAGGTTATCGATGAGGATCAAGTAAATACACAATTGAATTGATCAGATTCTTGAGAGGACCCAAACATTATGGTGAGCAATTAAGCACAGTGCAAAACAAGTCTGCCATCATTCTGGTAGATCCAAGTTTCCCTCATTTCGATGGTGGACAGGCTCCAGAGGACCCCCATACCTCTTTTTGTAACTTTTGTACCTCTTTTTGTAACTTTTGTGAAATGCCAAAGCAAGATGTAGATTTGGCATTGGTTGTATTTATTGACACCAATCCTTAATTATTTGGCTCTGGTTTTGGTCCTTCACTGAGCCAAGGAAGCTACTTCATTAATCCACAATCCAATGCAATCTTCACCATATGAATGCATTAAAGAATCTTTTTAATTTTGTATCATACGAATATGGTATGTGATACAAACAAATTTAAAAATAGAAAAACTTATACCATATTAATAAAAAGATGAATTTGTCAACATTTTATAACTAAAAATATGTTTGTAATTCATAAGCATCGGTTGAATTTTCTCACAATAAAACCCATCTTTCCCAAACTCTTTTCACTTGTGTTTTTTTCCTTACCTTTTCCAACATTCTTTAATTATGTGACGATAGCTTTACTAACCCCTTTGGCCTTTATAAGAAAAGAACATTAATCAATAAAAGAGTAGGTGATCCGTTTTAAATAAATTAATATATCCAAGATCGAAAGGTCTAGGGTCTGCTTTAAGATTAGGATTAACAAAAGCTAGCTCCTTTTACTCCTAAAGTTTTAGTCTTTAAGGTCCATCTTTTTCTTCAGTCAAAGAGTAAGATGGGTTGAAACGCTCCAAAGCATTCGTCTTTTTCTTTATGCTAAAAGCAGTAACAGCTACTTGAGAGTAGGAAGAGTTGGACACTTGGACGGTTGAAGGTGGAGGTTGGGCCAATTGGGGCCATAGCTGGTTTTGGAAGATGACCAAAACTAGTTACTTTTCAAAAGGTCAATTTGTATCCACCAAAGCGGAGAGTCTGATACAATGACTAAACAATGAATGCCACCAAAACTCCCTATTCATAAATTAGCATTTTCTCTAGCTTTTGGAATAAAACTCTAATTAATGTTTAAGTAATTGTTTCTTTAATTAGTTAGGGAATACCTAGCTCGATGAAATAGCTAGATAGACATTTTCATGCACAATTTGTTTTTTATTTTATTTTTTGATAACCAATAAAAGAAGTATTACAAGTCAGAGGCTCCACCCATGGTGGAGCTTCATTCTCCCAAACATGAACTGTGATGCACAATTTGTTCTATTCAATATATACGATTAAAATAAAATGTCTTTTTTCTACAAATATGGAAATTAAGGCCTGAGGGACTTTGGGCAAAAAAAAAGGCGTGAGGGACGAGTTGGTGAATATAGTTGGAGCTTACTACAAAGATGGGTTGGAGGCCATGCATGGCTAAAGCACTCTTATTCTTAGTGAAAGAGTTTTGTACCAAAAATTGTTCTTTTCACTAAAAGATCACAACAACCATTTGCATGATGCATTCGCATGTTTTATTTTTATTTTTAGCTGTCATAATTTTTTGGTGTCCTCCAACATTTTTCACTTTTATGAACACAAGCATTCTAACATATTAGACGGAAGAACCATTACAACAAAACATTTTTGTTTCTAAATTATTTGCATGTTGTGCTACTTATTATAAGAGAATTGAGTTGAAATTTGTTCACAACACTGTGAGTGTGACTTACAAACTGAAATGCCTACGTACATTTTCACTAAATTAAAAATGATGAACTTGTGAATGATGAAAAGGTGTGAATAATATATAGGAGGCACACTAATATATGTTTGTGAGAGGGGGCCGTATATATACGACATGCTCCATCGAATAATTTCTCCATAAAGGAACTAATTTCTCACCCATAAGGTAAGAAACATATATAATTGAGACCTTGGAGTGTTCCATAATTAGGAACCATATATATCTGATGAATTCAATCACTTGTGCTGAGCAGCAAGCAATCTACTTTTCTTCCCCCCAGTGAACGTATCATGTAATTAATTTGGCCACTCTCCTTTCTTTCATGGCAGGCAATTGTGATTGTGACACTACTCACAGGGTAAAAGTAAAACCAACTAACGTCTAAATATATTTACCACAAGAACCAAGAAAAGTCTGAATTTGTAGACCAGATTATATACGTTAAAAGCTGTTGAGTTCTTGTCTTCTTGAACGTCAAGTACAACAACTAGATAAGGAAATTAAAGGCCCATATATAGATTCCATTCTTTGACAATTTCAATTCAGCTGGTCTGGTCTGTTATTGAGTTGTTCGTTGAATTCAACATTAGCTCAAGTTTTTTTGTTTTTTGTTAAGATAGCTAGGTTCAATTATTTTTCACCTCGTGACAATGTCGATCGCTTGAATGATATAAGCTAGTTCAGGACTCATGAGTGTAATTTTCGTACATTTTTGTATGATTCTAAAAGGCTAATACGTACCCAGGTTTCCAATGCATATTACCTAAGGTTAATTATGGTAAATAGAGTCCTTCATAGAAAACAATTTACGTACATCTGTTTCATACCCTACGAATCTCTTACATGATCAATAAGTATAAGAAATGCGTTGTCCATATATATATATATATATATATATATATATATACAACTGGTTGATATTAGTTTCTCACCATGTATAGATAAAAGAATGATGACAGTACGTCCTTCCCAAAACCCTATATGTCACCAAAATGACATGCAAATCATCAAAAGAGTCAAAATTTTACTTTGCCAAGCTGGTGAGAAAAACAGTTAAAATTTCATTTTCTCCAGTCTCATGTGCTGTTGGAGATTGGACTACACAACAATTCCAAAAAAGAAATAAACAATAATTGAATAGCAAAGAGCTTTTTGTAACATGGGAAAATCTTTTGGCCCATAACACCACAAGTAGGGAGAGCTGGGATACTCAGGTGGGGGCAGTGGATTACTGGATTTTAGCCTTTGTCCTGGTTTCTCTAGCCTCTGTAAACACCATTCCTTACTCATTACTTAAAGCCAATTTGACCAATTAAACACACACACATACTTTAATTTAAGTATCATATTATTGAAAATGATGCTTCCACAAGTTATTAAATCATAAACATTAAAATATGTACTTGAATCCCATTGAAAAGCTAATCTAAGCTGTAACACCACGTGCATGCTTTGTCACTTGCATCTTACGCTTTTTAGTATGTAAATAATCAGACAAAGAGAGAGAGAGAGAGAGAGAGAGAGAGAGAGAGAGAGAGAGAGAGAGAATAAAAGTTAAAGATCGAGTATCCAACTAGTTTTACATTTTCGATATTGCATTTACTTTGAATGCATCTCACGTGTGGTGTCAATTTACTAAACTCAATTGGATACCATGAAAAAATTATAGTATTTATTAAAACCAATTGACTATAAGAAGAAAGACTTAAAACCCTAATAAGCACTTACATAAGACTATAATTTTTTAATATGAGACAACACACTCCACATTCCACATATTGTTTACTTTGACACCATATTTTAAATGCTTATATTGAAAACACTTTTACTCAATACCAAGCTTTTTTATAAATTTTTGTTTGTTAAAAATCAAGTGCTTCCAAAAACTACACTTGGAAGTACTTCTAAAGAAGCTCTTGATATATAGGTGCTTTTATATCTTATAAATAACTTTTAATTCAGAAGTTTCAAAATTAAATCGTATTTTTTTGACTATATGTAAAAGCAGTGCCAAATATACCATCAATTCAAAATCAATTAAAAATAAGAAAAAAAGTTCAAAATATGATATATCTTATAAACCATATGGAATTAACTCTAAACACATTGAACATTCAAGCATTGGAATGAGGAAAATATGAAGTGGTCAAGCTTCGATAAGAGGAGTGGAGTCGACCCCGTGAGTACAAAGTCACGACCCAAAACTCAGCCATGAGCGTTTAATTAGTACACAGCCGGGTCATACGGCGGTGCTTATATAAAATTCTGATGTATAAATGAACATATATGGTTGCTTCCTTTATCTCCTACCATTTGTCTTAACTTGTGTCCACACATTAGGGATTAGCAAACATTGGCTTAGATTATTGGGGACATCTTAGTCACACTTAATGCGCCTAATATTATTTCATTATTTGGAACAAATTTCTAATCCATAGGATAGGGAATAAAGTCATCTTCTGGTGTGAGAGTTACCATTACTATTTAATATGACCTGAAATTCTATTCCCAATATATATGTTTTGGAGTCAGAAGATGGCTTAAATTATTCAACTGAGGAATGTTAATAGCTTATTTTATGTTTTTCATTGTTATTGTCTATGTATTTGTACTATGAACGTATTCAATGTATCTAAGTTTTGAGTCTCACTTACTGTCTCAATTAATAAGGGGATTGTTATTATTCTGACATTCCATTTGTCACTATTGATGGAGGGTTCTTGATGAGTCTTATGATGATTAATTCAATATGTTTATAAGATAACTGATTAACTTCTCACCATAAATTCAGATTAAGGAAAGCCTCGCATTCCCTACTTGGTGCCATAAGAACTGTTGAGCAGGATATATGTTGAATAAGAGAACATCTAGAATGCATTCATTAATTCTTTTTAATACATCCAAATCTAAAAGTGAAAAATCTATATTTTATGAGATAAAATGTGAACCTGTCAACATTCAAAGATAAAAAATGTAACTACACAACATGAGATGGTTTTATTGTAAAATTTTCTAAATACTTCTTTAGACTCGAGGTGTCATCCCGTTCAGTGGCCAAAAAAGGTGTCATCCCGTTGACACAAATCAACTCAAGTCATGGAGGTGAGAATGCAAGTTTTAAAAGAGTATTTAATTAACACAGCTTGCGCGATGAGAAATGCTAGATGAATTATATTTCTTGACCAAATTATATGGTAGTTAATGTGTCAATTAAATTAATATCTTATCATAATAGGTCATGTAATGGCCACACATCATTTGATCAGCTAATCTATAAGGAAATATGAATCGTTTTGGGTCAATGGTTTGAGGGCCTTGAGGCTTTTTAACCCTGGCTTAATTCCAATTGCACAATCATTGACGTGTTTAACATGTATGAATGGATTAGAGAGCCCATCCTGAATGGGCCTACAATTCTGACCGAAGTACTTGACCTCATAGGCCAGGCTTAATATTTGCTTTCTCAGTAACACAACAAGACAGGGCTTAGAATAGCCTTGGTGAAAACTGATGAACTCCAGGCCCAAGTTCGTACAAATATTTTTCAAAAAGCTCATGTTCTTCAACACATCTTGGTGGGGCTTAATCTATGGATAAGATTTTTCATTTATTCTTTTAAAATGTTAATTTTATTTTGGTCTAGGCAACTTTACATTGGTTTGGGTTCAAAAAGTGTAATATCCTGCAGATCATCAAGACTCTAGCTTGATGAGACGACTGAAGCTTATTAATCTCCTTTGTTTTTAGACCAAAAAAAGAAAAGAAAAAAGTCTCCTTTAGTTTTACATGATTCTGATACTCACACATGATGCGAGACTAGAGCTATTGACAATACTTCCTACAGATACAACATGATTCACATTCACTGCACTTGTGTCTACACCAGATCAATGCCTTGACCCTTCCTACGCCCAACAAATCTGGCTGGACTAAACCGACTGAGATCGACAATGTTAGCTTCCCCATCAAGCACAAGCTCAGCCATGGCAGCTCCAGTAGCAGGACCATTCAGAATCCCCCAACAATTGTGCCCAGTAGCCACATAACACCCCTTAACCCCCGGCAACTCCCCAATCACAGGCACACCATCATCGGTACAGGGCAGGAAGCATGCTTGCTCTGCCTTCACTAGTGCCTCTCCTCCCCTCAAATGGCTTGACACACTGCTTGCCACCCTCTTCAGCATCTCTATCGATTCTGGATTGCCCACTATTTGCTCCGGATCGTCCGGTATCTCCCCCTCAGCTGACATCCCACACAAGTACACCTCACCTGGCAATCCATGAATCCAATAGTTACATTATTGTTCTAAAGTGCTATGCATTGTCTTGTTGGCAAATTTCAAACTACTTGTCAAATACCCTGATGAGAAAATTGATCAAAATATATACTTTTTTCAGATTACTTATAAAATGTTTTTCTCATACTGATTCTTCACAAAGAAACAAGTTTTCTCAATCAAATGAATTGAAACAATGGATACCCAGATAAGAAAGCTAATCCAAATATTGTACTTTTTCAAATTTACTTTTGCAATGTCAGTCAAATAGAATTGAAATGTGGATACCCAGGTTGAAAATTAATGAGAAAGTTTGAAACTTTGGTACCTGTGGGACGAGGGTACACTTCTGGGTCCAAGGGTTTGCCTCCATGAGAGGAATAGTAGCTCAAGAAAAGCGCATGGGGAGTTATGGCCTCAGGTTCTTTAGGCTCCAACACAATGCTATGAGCCTTGAGTCCGTACACTCTGAACAACGACGACAAGAGCTCAAATTTCCCACACCACGGTCCGAGAGCCAAAACGACGGCGTCCGCGTCAATGACTCGTCCCCCCTCCAGCACCACCGAGTTGACTCCGCCTTCACTCACTCCCACGTGCTCCACTTTCCCAATCACCACTTCGACGCTGTAATCCTCCACCGCTTTGGAAATTAGGGTCCGGGTGAAGAGCTGAGGATGGACCTGGGCCGTGGTCTGGGTGGTCCCGATAGTTCTCGGGCTCCGACCCGGCCCATCAACCCAAGACGGCAGAGTCGACTTTCCGGAGGGTTTGGAGCCCGATTGAGGGGTCTCGGATTCGGTGACGGTGAGGCTGAGAGTGGTGAGGGGTCGGTAGCCGTAGGATTCGGGGCCGTCGAGCTCTTCAGAGAGCGAACGGTGGAGATTGAAGCTAGCGCGGGCGAGGGAGGCGAGGGCCCCACCGTCGCACCAATCGAGGGCGAGGAAGCCGCCGGCTTTTCCTGACGCGGCGCAAGCCACGGAGGATTTCTCGACGAGCGTGACGGCGGCGCCGCCCTTTTTGGCCAAGAAGTAAGCCGTGCAGACACCGATGACGCCTCCGCCGCATACCACCACGCGCTTTGGGCGGTGAGGAGGGTCCATTGGCAATGATGCTGCTAAGGATGACCAGATGAAGGTTATTTTGGTCCTTTTGGAAGTTCGAGTTTGTCGGAGAAATGGAGCTAGTGACACTGTGGAGGTTAAAAGCGTTGTCGTAACCGCCATTTCTCTGTGTCACTGCTTTGTGGGCTGGTGGGGGGAACTTCTAGTGAGAGAGAGAAAGAGAGGCCCAGTTCTAATGGACTTGACTATTGGCCCAATTACATTGGTTTTCTTAGGCTTAGTTGCTAGGAGGCCCAGTTTGAACATGCTGCATGCCTAAGTTTTTTTAATTTATTATTAATTTACTATTTGAGATAAAAAGAATTAATCCTACTTATTTTGTATGGTTAGAGTTCACAATATTGAAATGACAGCACCGACACAAGCAGCAATACCTTTTGCCCGACTCTTTAAACCAAGATCGAGTGGGTCAAGAGGAACCTCCTTCGACTTGATCAGATGCTTGAGAGTCTCGTTTAACGGCTCACCACATTCACAAGGTCTAGGCACTAATGCGTACTGCAAAGATGATGCACATATGTATCCCTTGCCACTCGAATGTTCTTTTATGGTCCGCCTTTGTACCCAAAAAAAAAGTTGTTCTTTTAAACATCTACTAGGTTTTCTTTGTTAACTAGGAAAGCTGCACTTTTGTTTTTTTTTTTTTTGCGTAGAAAACCGATCTTTGGTAAAGTGGGGGCCCAAGCTCATGAACACAATAATCATGATGGGCCTCAAAACCTGCAAACCACTTCCTTATTTTTTTTTTTGGGGTGAGGAAATTGAAAGATTTGTGATCTCATTGGATCAAATTTTTGCTCATTTTTCATATGGATGGAGATTTTTGGATCCAGTATGTCATCACCTCTATTCTTAGACTAAACTTTTGTGTCATCACCTTCTAGAAAATCTGTTAGATTGTAACAAGAGATAATTAAACTTAAGTCTTTTAAAAAAACAGTTTTAATGGAGATCGAGTGTGTTTTAAAATTTATAAGAAAATCTTTTAATTCAAAATCATTTTAATTCATAATATTCTTCTCGATTTGACGAGTATTTTCTCATATTTAAAGGGTATTTCCTCTCTTAAGGTATAAAATAGACTTTGTAGAAGCTGCATGTTAGGTTTTAACTCCGAGATAAAATGACATAATTAAAAACTCTAAATTACTACCAGTATTAGTCTAAGAAAGACTCATAAAATAGACTGGACTCTAAGTATCCTTGTAACAATCCCAATTAGATGAAAATTCGTATTTATTTTCAATTAATATCCGAAAATTATCTCACTCCATAAAATTATGGGATTGCAATCTATCTAATTTGTAAGGGTGGGCACGATTTCGTTTTGGTCAAAGCCATCACCGAACCGCAATGGTCGGTTGAGATTTTCTCAAACCAACACCAAACCATAGCCTCAAATCGAAGGTGCGGTATACCGAAAATTTCGATTTGGATTGGTTTTTCATGGCCCAACATTATTTTATAAGCCCAACATTATTTTACAAGCCCAAAATTATTTTTCAATCCCAAAATTTTCAAAACATAGTGATTATTTTTTGAAAAGTGAGTCTATAATTTAAGTTTAAGACATTATACATTATTGTATATGGTGCATACTACCATATAGATTAGTTTTATTCCAATTATATAATGCCACGAGTAAAAAATAATATATTATTAATTCATATAAGTAGTCGGTTTGGTTTAATCGGCTGTTTGGTTTAATTCGGTTTGGATTGGTTTTTCAGTTTCCCAGTTTAAATGTCCACCCCTACTGATTTGGAGGCAATTTTTTGAATTTATTCAAAGTCTAATTGCACTCAAGTTGTCGTTTGAAAACCTACCCAACAAAATTTTCGTTATCATCTTCTTGAATAAAAGAATCCTAATCCACCATCTTACTCTCATTTGAGAATATGACAGTCAAAGTCGCAGTCTTTTTGATCAAAGTGGCTTGACACTTGGTTTTTCGGTTTTATATTAGATTTTGGGCTTCACAAGCCATTCTACATCCTATAGGGCAGAGATAAATCTTTTAAGGAAAAGGGTAAAAAATGTGAAGGAAGTAGGTTGATGATATTTGGCACAAAAAAAAAAAAAAATTGATCATCTACTCTAGAGAATTTTTACATAAAAAAAAAAATTGCTTACAGAAAAGAAAATAACGTACCCATATTTTTATTAGAACAATTTTTCAAATTCAATTCATTCGTAGGAGATAAATAACAAATATTTATTATATTTTAAAAAAATTAAAAATAGTGACTATACACTAATAAATGCCAATTAGTTGACATGGACATGCACCCAATCTAATGAAAGGAGTTGAATTAAATTTTCAAAAGTTATAATGTTACACTCAAAACTCTAAGGTGACGAAATAGTGCACGCTAACTATTTATTTTTGATTATACGTACTATCTTTCTATAGAGGCAGCCTAACAAAGTATAAGAGTAATGTTTAAAAGGAACGAGGTCCAAATTTAAGTGGTAAATGTCTAGTCCAAGAGAATAGTTTCTTTAATCACTATTTTACAGGCTGATTACAATCAGCAGTTTAGAGTGATTTCCAAAGGAGTGAGGTCCAGCTACCAAGCCTACTATTTAGATTTTAGATGAAGTGCTTTCGGCCAATGGGGTTGGTGATAACAGTTTCTTTATTCTTTACCTTTTCAAAAAGCTTTTGTTTTCCATAGATAATGAAACATCACATTTGGTTTTCTGATGTCTTTAACATAAAAGGTACAGAGAAAATTACTGTTCAAGGGAAAGTGTTGATGCAAATTCTCGTGAGGCAGATACAACAACTTAGAGATAGTAATCTGGCTGATCTGAAGTCTTACTGGATGATGACGTAAGATCTTCCTGTAGATAAACACAAGATCAAAGGAGATGGACCGGTGTGGTACCAGCCAAACACACTCCGATGATGAAGTCAGTGGTGTATGTTTGATGACGTTTGAATGGAAGTGAGGAAGAACATGTGATGAACTTGGGAGAATGGGAAGAACAAGGCAAATGTTCTAGGTTATTCTCAGCAAGTTGGGAATGCTTTTGGTGAGCCAAAGTTTACACAAGTGTTTGCTTTGTGATGGTTGGAAGGATAACTAGATTGATCGATCCCCCAGTTTGTGCATATATGTTGGTTTATATAGGCAAAGAAAGGTGTGATGAGTAAGTTACCTGCATGCGGATAAATGGTTGACAGAGATCCACACGTTCGGTCATGAACAGTGGCATGCACAGCTACCCACCTCATTTGCATTCAATGCTGCATTGAATGCAAGTATGGAAGATTCAGGTGAATTGCCTCACTAGTCATGAATGTAGGCTGGATTGTCTCTTTTGTTAGAAGACCTCTGTCAGATGTATTTAAGTGTGGCGGTTCATCCCAACGCGATCTTCCTTGGAATGGCGGTGGAGAGCCGAGCCGACCCGAACACAGGTTCTTATGTGTACACATGAAGCCCATATGTGATTGGATCGAACATGGAATTCCCGACCGAACCGATCCAATAGATAGGGGTCCTTCCGAATCACAACTGACTGACGCTAGAACTTGAAAAGAGGTTATTTCCGTACCGATCCGAGCCGAGACGACTGTGAAAAGATAAACACCCAATCCCTTAAAAAATCATCGGTTCGGGTCAGACTGGGCACAAAGGACTCGGCGCGGAAATTCAATCTGAGCTGACAGAGGAAGTGTCGATCTGTAATGATGTGAAAGTCAAATTTTAACCACCGAGAAGTCAAACACTGAGCATGAGTTCGACCAGCCACGTGTCCAGTCATGATTGACTGTTGGATCGACGTGGGTTTATCCACAAAAAGGAAGCAAATGGAACTTAAACTACAAAAATTGAAAGCAAAAGTCAAGCACGAAAGGAATGTAGGGTGCACCATTTAAAAGACAATTGGAAATAAAGAAGAAAAAATGAAGTAAAAGCAGTTACTAGTCATTATCAAGAAACAGAGAAACAAAGAGAAAAAGAAAACCCAATAATTTGAATATTTGATTAAAGCCCAGCGGCCACAAACAAACAAAAAATCAAGAACCATCCTAAGAGGTATAGACATAGACCCTACGGTCCATGACATCAAAGAATCATCAGATCAACTGATCAAGAGATATTTTATTATTTGCAGGCAGGTCCCTTCAATGCAAGACCAAAACCAAACCCACCGTCTAATAAGTGGCCTAAAAAATCATGATTCATGACTACCAAGTTTGTTGTTGTTAGGCGGCTTTATTGACTTGTTAATTAACAGTGTTTTTAGCCCTAATTGGTTTCCAATTAATGCGGTACTTCACCACTGAAAATTAAGGGTCAAGAAAGAAGAAAACTTTAGAGACCTCTCACAATCAAATTGAGAATAATGCGAGTGACTGAGTGACATGAATGGTTTGTTTAGATTATTCAAGTGAATGCTAAATTACTAAGTATTATACAAGCTAGAGTACTAATCTAAATGTACGTAGCTAGAACTACTAGTCATGCATGTTAATCTAAATCGTTAATCCAATGAATTATTATTTATTTTATATCGATAATTTAGTAATATAACATATAATATTGCTCATTTTAATATTAGATGCTTCAAGTCCACACGTAGAAATTACAATATGAATGCACTGGGCCGGAAAACATTTAGTGTGGCCATGATTGGAGTTGGGATGGGGTCTGTTTCGAAAAGAAAGACCATATATTTATCAATATAGATCTGCTAGTACATTTTGTTTTGAACTGTCTTTATTACATTCGATGGACATTTTTGGATTATTTTAGATGCCTAATTAATTTCCCATGAGCTCGCAATGCATGCATACACTGACCTCCAACCTAACCAGAGGTCCCAAGAGAGAGGGACAGGGTGCTCCACCCCTTTGACAAATACCAAAATCATTGGGCGGTTAGGGCCCTCCAAATTTTGGTAATGGGTTATTTTTTTAGGTATATTTGTTCTTTTCTTTTTCCTATAAATCAACGGACTTTAAATATGCAATAATGAGCTTACCATCTAGATCAGGTTTATGTAGTTTGATATATATATTTGTTAAATTTGTTAGTTGTCTGTTGATCATCTTCCACCACACCCCCTAATGACCATATTTTATCACTCATTTTTTAGCAATTTAAAATTTTGAGATCTAATAATATCATAATTCTTGTTCAAGGAGGTTCAAATTCAAAACCTTCATTTTCATCTTTATTTATTACTTATATTTAAACTTCTGTTTTTGGGATTAGCTCAAGTGATGAAGATGGGTTAGGATTATAATATATTTAAGGTTTGATTTCTCCTAATGAAACTAAAAACTTTAATTGGCAGCTTAATCTTTTGATAACATAACGAAAAAGCTTATTAACTTAAAGGACAATGCTTACCTCAGTCCCTAGTTGGAGTAACTCCTCTAACCCCTCTCACATATGTATGTCATTTCTAGTTTTTTCATTCAATTTATAAATTAATTTTTTATTTATTTGGAATAAAAAAAAAAAAAAAACATGCTCAAGTAGAAACTCTTCCAACTAGGGCCGACTGAGGTAAGTATTGTTCTAACTTAAATGTCTAAGACATTATTTGAACAGCTTTCAAGGTACATTTCTTCATATATAGAGCAATGCAAAAATGGAGCAATGTTGCTTAGATTCCATCAATGTGTCTTGCATGGTTTGCAGCAATAAGGTAAGGCCACCAAGTTTTCAGTTGGAAATAAAGGAGAAAAGGAAGATGATATATATGATTAAATTAGAAAAAGTAATCCCCATATGATCTTTAATCAATCATAAGCTTAAACTTGGCTTTGCAAGGTGTGCTTAAATAATCATATACATATAATTATTGTACCCCTTCAACTAGTAATTTAGTATGAGAAAAGCATAGAGCATTAATGAATGCCCCACCCGCAAACTCCTTTGAAAAGGATGGATCGATACATTAATTACAGTAATTAAGAAGCATGAATTATTAATCCTCAATGTCATATATATAATGCCATACAACTGTAAAATTTATCCTTAAGTATGACCATGATGATCATCATAAGTAGGCTCAATCATGGTAAAATTCGCTTGTAAGAGTGGAACACATGTTCAATCATCATCATTAGGTAGGGTCATTCTACTATAATGGGTTCAATTGGGATGTTGATAATTAACACTTCTACGTATGTGTTAAGTTGTAAACACCCCAGTATATATGTATATCTTTTAGCTATAATCTTAAAACGACGTCGTTATGGGGTTTAGGGTTATATATATGTGGTTATATATATCTTCTAGTTATACTTTTCAAATGTGGTTATATATATAGGCAAGCCCAAATGCCCAAATGCCTACTAAAGATATATAACAAAACGGTTTGACAACCATTTGGGAAAGGTTCAACTACTTTTTTCAATGGGAGAGGTAGTGGAGATAATTTTCAGCAGAAAACATTGTCCAATCAATTAATGAGCCAACTGTTTGCATGATCATATGAATATATTACACATTTTCCTTTATGCTTGAATGCGTTTGACCATCCCTAGCTGTCATATATATGTCAATTAGTTCAGATAAAGACAATATTATTTGGCATATATTGGACTACAACTGTTATATTGATAGTGACTCGATTCTTCTAAAATTAAAGCCATGTATTGTTGGTTCATGCAATACGTACTTATTTTTATTATCAGTACTACTACTACTACTTACTCATGCAACTACTCGATCAGGACTCATATATATATATGAGCCCATCTATTAATTTGATTGCTCTTGAATTTTATGCAGCATTTAAAAGAGTTTCCAAATTAATAATGCATGAAAGATTGATACGCATCATATACATGTGCTTGGAACTATATTTCTCAAAACAAGAAATCGAATTTCCTTGAAATTGAATGATGCTCCAAAAATATTATGATATTGCAATTTCATATGTCATCTGTTTTTGTGTCGAATTTAAATCATCTGTTGTTTTTTCTCACCAATTTTTAAAGAACAAAACTTGATTGTTGACAGCTTGGCAAGACTTGGTCTTCATTTAAATTTAGGTCGTACTGTTTTTAACTCTCCTCATTAATCTGTTTATGATATTTTAGCTAGTACGTAGCTACTAATTTTCATGACATATTTAGACCTAGGACTGTTCCCTGCTAATTACATCAATATTGTTTGGCCCTTATGCCCCCATTATACCAAAAAAGAGGAACGAATTTCACAAGAACAATGCTGTTTTTTGTATGGCCTACCATGAGCATAAAAAGAAATACAAAGAATATACAAAAATACAATAGAAAAGCATAAAGAAGTAGCTAGACCTACGATATACATGCACATTTATATATATATATATGTCAAAGAAGACAAGCAACAAAAGCAATAAAGATAGAGAAAGGTGTAATGGAGCCATGGAGGGTAGGCAACAATACCAATAATAAGGTCCAGTCCTCCCCACAGCTATATGAAACAGTCTCAAGTGATGTCCTTCTTTTTGGTGGGAGTCCATCAGTTTGGGGAATATATGGCAGTTCCAAATTCAAATAAGTTTTTTGATTAATTATAATCGCACTACATCATTGTATATTAATAAACTAACCAAAAGTAAATTGAACTACACAACTTTTTTACTTTTTTAGTTTATACAGTTATGTTGATAATATATTAAAGTATAAACTAATCTGCTCACATCACATCTCACCTAACATATTCAAAGCACCAATTATATATTTAATTTTAGGCGAAATTACAATTTTCATCTTGATTATTTTTCACTTGGTCTATAATCCATATGGTTTTGATTTTTTCAATTGCCCCCTTACCTTCAACAAATTTGCAATCAAGGACAAATTAGATAATTTTGTCTAAATTGACATACACAATGACCGTAGAAGGGTGTTTAAGTTCGTTTAATTAAGCACAAGTTATGTTTTCTTTTGGTCATTTTTTATATTGGTCCCTATAATTGGAATCATTTTTCATTATGATCCTTGTGATTTAGACTATTGTTTACTTTGGCCCTTCCATTTGCAAGGCACATGGCCATTTTGAAATTGTATGAGTCATAAATCATAATAATACAATTGTATGAGTCAAAATTAAAAATAAATAAATAGTCTAAACTACAAACATCAAAAATAATTTTTTTGATTTAAGAGAGAGGGGTGTCAAACTGGAAATATATTTCAATATTGAGAAAATAAATACCATTAGACAAATAGTTTGTTTGTAAATAAAAAATGTAACTTAACCATTATTAATGTAATAAGGATAGTTTTTTATTTTTAATGTGTAACATTACCGGACATGTTGGCATGGTATTATAAATCTACGTAATTTAAATAAAAAACCAACATAAAATAAATTATTAATAATTGTATATGTATAATAATTTTAAAAATTTTTAACCCCAAATCGGTACGTCAAGTGATATTATCACCACAAATAAATAAGAGCAAATTACACACATGTAGCTTAAGTATACACCCTTATTCACTTGAGTACCCCAATAAAAAAAATTCCTTAGAGGTACCTCAGCTACTGATTTTGCACACCCAGGTACCTCCGTCAACTATTCCGTCAGACTTGCCGTTAACTGCCTACGTGGCACACTCACATACCTTTAAAAAAATACCACGTGGACAAAAAAATGCAATAAACTTTAATAGATGAAATAATTATTTAAAAAAAAACTAAAAAAATAAAAAATAAAGAAAAAAANCTCTCTCTCTCTCTCTCTCTCTCTCTCTCTCTCTCTCTCTCTCTCTCTCTCTCTCTCTCTCTCTCTTTCTGTCACTCTCTCCCTCTATTTCTCTCTCTCAGATCTGAACAAAGGTGGAGCTCGGGTCGGAGCTGGGGTTTTGGGGAGAGAGAGAGAGAGAGAGAAAGAGAGAAGATGGGAGGGGAGAGAGTGGGGGTGGGTGACTAGGTGGGTCGACGGCGTGGTGGGTGGGTCGATGGCAGGGTGGCTGGGGTCAAAGGGGTAGGTGGCTAGGTTGGGTGGGTCTCGAAGGGAGGGGTGGGAGGTGGAGGGAGGCTGCAAACCTCCAACTCCATTTTTTTCTTTATTTTTTAGTTTTTAGTTTTTTAGTTTTTAATTTATTTTATTTTTTATTATTTGTTTATCCACGTGACATTTTTTTAAAGATAGGTGAGTGTGTCACGTAAACAATTAACGGTAGACCTGACGGAATAGTTGACGGAGGTACGCAAAATCAGTAGTTGAGGTATTTCTGATCAACTTTTTTTTATTAGAGTACTCAAGTGAACTAAGGTGTATACTTGAGGTACAAATTTGCCTAATAAATAATTAAGAATATTATGAGGGGTATTTTTGAAAATTTAGAGTATGTGCGACAGTGCGAGGATGTGCACGAGGGCAAAGTGATGAAATAACGATATGACGAAGGGTGTGTGTTTGGTGGTACGATGGATGCATACGGCTTATAATAGCGGGAATCATGGGACGGAGAAAAGCTATCATCCACTTCTCCAACTCAACACAAATCCCCAAACAAACCCAAACCAAAAACAGATGCTGTCCTTTTCGATAGACTTGCCATATATTATAAAACACAAATTCCTAAATGCGTTCTAGCTGGCATTGCCAACCCCTTCCTGACGTGGCCTCCCCCATCTTATCCTCCTGACCGTTCCACAGGAGACAGCAACAGATTTCTTAAAATTTGCAAATTAATTAAATAAAAAAATATTTGTGGGGTTTCTGGTGGTGCCACGTCACGGGAGGAAGGACGGGGAGGTGGTGGGGTCCAGAGTTCAACAACCTGATGACGTGGAGGAGGGCAAACAGGGGTAGAATGGGGATTTAGGAGTGAGGTTGAATTTTTTTTGGGTCGAAAGGTTGAAGTTGAACAATCAAAATCGGGTACAACGTGGCAGCTGTTACAGTTGAACAAGTGTGTCGTGTAGGTTTTCGCAACAACTGTCATCTTTGTCCGGTTTTCGCACGGTGCCTATAATACTTGCTCGTTTTCCACGTGACTCGAGGAAGCTGGAATGACAATAATTTAGGAGAGAGAGATAGAGAAGCTTTATTCCGACCGCCATGCATGGGTTCCATGTTTTGCTCATTTTTTGATAAGAGGTGTGAATTCCATGCTAATTTAAAGGACCAATTAAGGGTGTGTATTCAATCTAAATATCTAATCCAAATATCTTGGATGAATCTGCATTTAATTGATTGGTAGTTTTTCAATTATACAATAGCTTTTGGAATATAAATCTAATTCAATCCAATGCATGTGTATAAGAAAAATTGCGAAATCAACTAATTTTCGTACCATTCTAATAATTTTAAGAAAAACCATAAAAATGACCAAATTGCAAAAATCTCAAGTATGACAAAAAATCTCCGATTTATCTCATTTAGTAAGCAGGTTTGCCACTAAATTAGTTTCATTAAAAATGTGTTGAAATAACATCTTTTAAAACAAGTAACAAATTTTAAAATATCAGCAACTCAAGAATGCACCATTGTCATTTTAAAGAATATAAATTAACAACTTTGAATATATCTCTTATTTTGACTTCAGGGTTGATCCTAAGAGTAGGCGAAGTAGATAATCGCCTTAGGCCCCAAAATATTAAGGGCTCTCGAATTTTATAAATCTCTTATATATTTATTTACTATATTAAGCCCACATAATATATAAATGGATTGAGGATTCTATTTTAAAGTTCACTCGGAGCCCTAAAATTTCAAGGTTCACCATATTCAACCTTATCAAATAGCATACAAGTAGGACCGAGGTAATTCTAACGTTCGGTTCTTAGCACAATTGGATTTGATCAATTTTCTTTTGTCCCAGTGAAGGATGATCTAGTCCTTCAATATATTTGTTTGTTTTTCACTGCCAATGCAGTGAGTAAGTTATATTGGTTGGCTTTTCCATATGAGACTCCATGTTGTGCAATTTGTCACTACCAGTTGATCGACAAAAGGTCCCTGAGGAACGTACAAACAACCCAGAAAACTCAAACGAAGTGTTGCCTAGTGTTATTAATTTGCATGATTGTGGAGATTAATTTAATAAAGGTTTTGCCATTTGAGTGATTTGGACTTCGTGCAGTTAAAATTGTCATTTGACTAAGTTTGAGTTGCTTAATTATCTATAATCTATCTGTTAGCTCTGGACATTGCTTTATATCATAATAACAAAATTTGACCGTACAGATTTCATTCTCTTTTCATACACTATACAGATATCATAAATAATCAAAATGACCGTAATGGCCTTCGGTTATCTTAGAAATGCATGCATATTTGCCTAATAAGATTTCCTTGTTGCTTCGGAGGATGCAAGCCGCACGTGTGTTCCCCATGCCCGAGGTGCCACCACGTGATAAAGTCTCCCTAGCACATGCCCTGACGGTTTAAGATAAAAGCAGGATTTTTTTAATGACTTTAGAATATGAGACAGAATTAAAAGAAATCCAGATTCTCTCGTATTGTCTTAATTTTGATCTTATCTATGTATTATAAATCAAAGGTGGGTGACTAAAATAATAAATAAATTTATAGTACTTTGTGGGTATATATGGAAGATGTCATATTTACAGAATTGTATTCATTAAATTTGTAATACATAATATGATTGAAACAAGTATGGTAAATAATCCAAATCTAATTAAAATAACTTAACAATAAATATATAATTGGCCATAGTTTTTCAGATGAGAGACAGATTTTTAGCAATTGTGTGTCATGTATATCGATATTGAATTGAATTTGTAATTACTAAAATCAATAACCTTTTGACTCATTGTATTGGGTCAAACCATTGAATCTAATAAATACTCAATAGTGCTCAGCATTTATCTCTCAAGGGAAAGGATAATGTATATTGGCATAAACAAGAAGAATTCGATCAACTCAGTAGTGAATCCAGATCCCATGTTATGATGTTATAACTGGCCAAAGTGTGATTGAAGAGTCAAAAGCTAAATGAGCTATCAACCAATATGTTCCTAAAAAAATTAACGAAAAAAATGATCAATTTGGTCTTTGTAGTAAGAATGTTTTTTGAGTGCTTTAATTAAAAACTTAAAATGAGAAATTTAACTAAAACTTCAGTGAGTCCAAAAATTAAGTATAAATCTAAACTGTCTACTGAGATCTCAGCATATGCATATTCATACGGGCGCATCTGCAACTTAAAATATGCATTTACAACTTAAAACATGTTTTTACAATCTAAAACATGTCATTTGTAAGCTAAAAATATGCATTTGTAACCTAAAAATGTGCATATACATTCACCGAGCACTCGGCCTACTGAGGCCTTATTACTCTACCGAGTGCTCAGTAGTGTATTTTTTCAACTCCGTGCGCGCATACACGGACAAATTGGACTGAAACTTACCTTTTTATTTAGTTGGGTTTAGGGTTAAAAATATTTAAAAAAATAGAATTTGGGAGTAATCTACTAATTTTTTTTAATTAGGTTCGTGTAATTTTATTTAATTTTTTTTTTCAATATGATCTATTTCGCAACGGTTTCATTTAAAATATTTAAGGACAAACTAAAAAAATTCCTGGATTAGTTATCATTATATTTAAGTATTAGTAGTTACATATCGTTTTCAATTTAATGTCTTATGCGTCACATTTACCTAACTCTAAGTTTTTTTTTTTTTTGTCAAATAAATTATTGAATTTTGATATTCATTATGCCCAAATCTACTAGACAAGCCAATGAAAGATTAAATTTAATGCTCAAATAAATTATTGAATTTGATATTAATTATGACCAAATCTTCTAGACAAGCCAAGGAAAGATTGACTTGGATGAATGAATTCTCTTCCATAATCTATATATCTTTTCAATTAACTTGGATGAATGAATGCTTTTGCTTCAATCTGGACTTTGATAATTAATTTTTTCACCAGTATTAATTCCTGATCTGTAGTTTAGTAGGGCATCTAGCAAGGTTTGGTCAACAAAAATGGTGTTAGATGCCATTGGATGTATACAAATGTAATGTGTTAATTTAATTAATGAATCTATATCTATTTCCTATGACTTTGAAGCCTCTCAAAACTTGAATAAATGTTTTTATGGTACCCATGTATAGCCTTGGACTCGAATTATATATAAATTATAATCATTAGGGAAAATATCCAAAATGTTCATCATCTCAACCAAGCTTGACCTCTCTTTTTGTCCACTCTTTTATTATGCCAAATCTGAACTTCATTATGTCATCGTGCACACGCCTGCGACATGATTTTGGTTAGAGCAAATTAATGATCACCAAATTAAAAGAAGTTGTAATTTTGAATTTACAAAAATTTAAAATAAGAGTGCCAACTAGGTTCGTTTTATGTTCATAACTTCGTACGGTTAGTTTAGTACAGTAGAAGGCAAATTTAGCTAAAACATGAGCAATCTAAAAACGGCTAACAATACTAAATTTGCTTACCAAATTACATTCAAATTGAATTTCACCTAAATTAAAACTCTTGACTAATTTCAAACTAAATTTAGTGACACTTCATTAATATGATATAATATATTAATATTAATATGTTGATGATTCTATTTTTTGTAAAATAGTTTGTAATTGAAAAAAATGTCAACTCCTCTTATAGGCCGGATTTGGAAGGACAATTCTATATATGTGTGTATACTTATCATGTAATTTTTTTTTTGAGTAAGATACCAAACAAATCATGACCTCTTTTAAGATAAATGGTTAGTTGTTTTAGTAGTGTTGCCAAGTTTGGTCATTTTTACCAGGTGAAACCCAATGGAAAATGCAGTGGGGCAATTGAAACTCAAACGTGGAGGCTTGATGCAAGCTGTTTGGCACCAAATGTAAATGATTCAACAATTATTTTAATTTTAAAAAAATATTATTTAGATGCACCCACAGTCCAACACTCACATCCATACAAAACCAACAGAGCATTAGGTAGTAGTAGTAGGTACTACGTACGATTCCAGTAACAGAAACTGATACGGATGTCTCCATCAATCATAATATCATATTCTATGATACGATATTTTTTTCATTCATAAAATAAGAGCCTGATTCCATTAATTACTCGCTAATCTTCCCTTCATTAATTTAATTTTGTACCAATCCACAATCCAGAAGCAATTGATTCATCAGTAATAAAATAATAAAGTAATCTTCTCTGCTGCTGCTGTAGCTGCGATCTTGATTATTATTCTACGAGAATCTAAATTGCTCTACAGCCTGGCTTCCCCAGTCAAACTCACCCCCCTATGACCATGACCCAACCTCAACCGTTATCAACTTATCATCGTTATCTCTCCATAAATATATTTTTATATATTTTCTCATAAATAATTGTTAAAAAACTCACTTTCATTGGTTATAACTTATACGCTTATACTTATATATAGTGTAAATAGAACTAACTATGTGGTTTAGTATTATTTTTTGAACAGTGTTTCCCTCAATCCTTGGTTGGTGGAGCCAACTCACCCTCCCAAATACATGTCTTTTCAATTTTTTATAATGAAAATATTAAAAATGACATGTTTTTGTGAGAAAAAAAAAATTATTGAGTGTAACCGAAACACTAATATGTGGTGTAATTAATTCAATGTATAAAAATATTACTAAATAATATATTTATATTAATAGAATATAATATTAATAACATCTACTATATTATGAGATGTTTTGGTAGTGCATCGATTACATCGAATAATTTTTCATAAGAAAGAGTTGAAGAAGCTCCTCCAGCCAAAGACTAAGGGAAGTATTGTTCTTATTTTTTTAGTGGTTTTAAGTTTAAATCTCCTTTGTCTATACAAAAAAGAATTAAAAGAAGTAGGCTAATATAAACCTGTTACACACTAATTTAGTGATAACACCCGATCTTATTTATATTGAGAAAAGTATTCTAAATTTAAAACTGATGAACAACTATTGATTAATTATAAAAAAATATTTGTTATTTACGTAGTGGTATTTCTGTCATGTAGTTATCAAAATCTTCAAACTCATCCATAGATGAACAAAAAAATTCTTAAAAGTAGACCGGTATTTTGCTTGGAATTGAACCGTTTGGTCTATTTGTTGGTCCGATTGTTCTTATCTGAAAAGGACCCTATTCGTAAAAGATAGATTTCCAAATTTGACGTGATAATTATGGTTATTTGGTTTGTGTCTCCCAAGCTTCCAGAACGTACAGTAATAAAAGCATGCGTGCCAAACTGGAACGCTCCCAATCGCAATCCCAATCCCCGATCCATTGTAAGAGACTAAAGAGTCGTAGCTAGCTATTAAATTAAAAAACAAAAATAAAAACGAAAAATAACTGTGAGTGAAGCAGACGCTCCTGCAACGCCATTAAAGAAAAGAAAGAAAAAGAAAAAGGAAAGAAACACTGAGTGATGTGTTGGCGTTATGTAAGTCAGTGCAGTTTGGATGCAACGCGTGTCCGTTTGCCAGCTGTTTTCCAAACTCCCCACCCTATTAACCGACTCACTGGAACAAGCGGTGCCTATCCCTATTTCAATTCGCTACCGAGTCACCGAGTCGTACAACAATCCTCTACCTGCTCAACCGGTCACCCCCCCTTATATATAATCCCCTCTCTCCCCCACTCTGTTTTCTCATCGTCTATCTCATCAAAACCCAAAAAAAGAAAAAGCAGAGAGAAGGAGAGGTTGAGTCTTAGTTAAATGTCGGTAAGCCGGAAGGAGATGGATCGGATCAAGGGCCCATGGAGCCCCGAAGAGGACGAGGCTTTGCAGCAGCTGGTGCAGAAGCACGGGCCGAGGAACTGGTCGCTGATCAGCAAGTCCATACCGGGCAGGTCGGGCAAGTCCTGCCGGCTGAGGTGGTGCAACCAGCTCTCGCCTCAGGTCGAGCATCGGGCCTTCACGCCCGAGGAGGACGACACCATCATCCGGGCCCACGCGCGCTTCGGTAACAAGTGGGCCACAATCGCCAGGCTCCTCAACGGTCGCACCGACAACGCCATTAAGAACCACTGGAACTCCACTCTCAAGCGCAAGTGCTCGTCCATCAGCGACGACGCTTTTAACACCAACAACCTAAACGGCGTCGTAGGCGGAGGAGGGTATGATGGTCATTTCTACGACCAGCCACCTTTAAAAAGATCGGTCAGTGCCGGCTCGGGTATTCCGGTTTCTACCGGCCTTTATATGAGTCCGGGTAGCCCTTCCGGATCGGATGTCAGCGACTCCAGCGTACCGGGGGTTATGTCCTCGTGCCACGTGTACCGACCCGTGGCGCGATCCGGCGGGGTTCTACCGCCAGTAGAAACGACGTCGTCATCCAACACCAACAGCAACACCAACGAAAACAACGACCCTCCGACCTCGCTGTCTCTGTCGCTACCGGGTGTCGACTCGTGCGAGGTCTCGAATAACAGAGTGGCGGTAGAGTTGGCTCCGGTTCCGGTTCCGGCACCATCTCCGGCGCCGGTGCAGAATATTCCGGTGGAGCTGTTGACGGTGATGCAGGGTATGATAAGGAAGGAGGTGAGGAACTACATGGCGGGGTTGGAGCAGAGTGGGGTTTGTTTTCAGCAAGCAGCTGCTGCGAATAATGATGGGTTTAGGAATGTTGGAGTGAAGCGAATTGGGATTAGCAGGATTGATTGAATGAGTGAGTAGAAGTAGATGAGACAGATCAATGAAGGAATGGATGAATGAAAGCTCAAACCAAAGTTTGAGCTTTTGAACAGTGACGTGACTAGTTAGTGAGAACTGAAAAACAGCGGCAAAAAAACTGGGCTCGTGTTTTTTTGTTTTCTGCTTTTATTTGGGTTTAATTTAGGGAAATAAAATAATTTTGGTCAATGTACAGAGAGGGAAAGAGAGGAGAGAGAGAGAGAGAGGGTGTTGAAGATGAAAGGGTCTGGGAGTGGAATCCAATCCAAGATGTAACTTTTACTGGGTGGGGACTTCCGACCTACATCTCTGGGCCTTGCTCTTTGAAAAACAAGCAGCAGCTAAAAAAAAAGAAATGAGAAATGAATTCTCCGAATTTTAATCTTATTTCTCAATTGAGTTTTTATTTTTTTTGTTTTTATTTTTTCTTTATATTATTCATCTCTGCAAAGACTGCAATGGTAAAATATTAAAAAATGGGGTTTAGAATAAAGGAATACATTAAAGAGAATATGGACAACTGAAACCGTCAACCACCATTGATGATAAGTCTAGTAGGATAAGTTTTCTGACCGACCTCAGTCGAACCCAAACTGAAAAGCAAATACCCACCAGGCATCAACAGTCTTCGTTACAAAGGAACTTTTTTTGGTAATCTGATGCAAAAATTGGAAGGCCATTTCAATGTAATCTCGAAAATAGAGAGGGATTATTATGCGACAGCTAAAATGCCTACCTACCTACCCCTATAGAACAGGGAAGGGAAGTGTGACTGTGTGACCACTCACTCTTAGCAAAACAAGAAAAAAGGAAAGAAAGCAAGCCTGGCTTTCCTTTTCTGGAGGGACTATACGGCGAAGTACTTACGTTACTTGCTCAGTAAGAAAAATATCTATGATTCTTTGCCAGCTAACAATCTATTAAGATATGTGAGCAAAAAAGTTGTTGATTCAAGAATGAAAATCTCAGTAGTGATACTGAGGAAATTCTAACACGTAGACACCGGATACATTTATGATATTTGGATTCGACAGGTTTACATTTTCCATTCTTAGGCTGTAGATTCTAAGCCATTAAATATGGATGTATGTGTCTGTACTATAGTTGGTCTCTCATTGCTGATTTAGTATTGTGACAAATATAAAGGAGATTTTGTGGTCGAAAGGGTACAAAAATGTGTGGGTTTGAAACATGAGAGTTTTGTTAAAAAGTTGAAACATAAACGGTTGGGCAAATCAAATGTGGTTGTAGATTTGTAGGTAATATAGAAGCAGTTGCAGTTAGAGATTAGCATGCAAGTTCCGTTTATCCTTTATGTTGTTGAACCTGTCAGCAATAAGACATAAGCATATGACAGTTTCATCAACTCATTCTAACTATGGATTAGGTAAACTAGGTTGCTTGGAGAGGAATACATGGGAAGATGACTCCCAGCCGCCACCAAGTCTTTTACGCAACTACTTTAGCTGTGTCTTCAGGTTTGGTCAATGAATTTCACTGCAAGTCTCTTTTTTTTCTTTTTTCTAAAAGATTAATTAATTGCTTTATAGGGTCTTAAATGAAATGAAAGAATGCGACACAGACTACAGAGGGATATGTTGAAATTTCAGACAAACTGGACAATTCGACAGGAAATCAAGAATTTTTACATGTTAAATGTCAGTCACTTGGGGCGTTCTCCTGTTATATATAATTACATTTGGATTAGCATTTCTTTTTTGGACTGGTATATATGGACTAGCACGCCTTGCCTTTTGCTAAGTATCAAACATGCTAAAAGAATTATAAAGGGAACAAACAAAGAAAGAGGGGGGGAATTATGAGAGAGCTAAAGTTACTGAGGTGCAGCTTGCATAGTGTTTGAGCTGGTATTAAGTTTCCTCGACGATACGACTCTAGAGAGTCTAGATTTCAGTTCGTTAACAAAATTCCATAAATCCTGCCTCCAGCACCATGTGGGATTGTTTAGAGCACGGATGGAATTGAGGCAAACAACAAGGGT
The DNA here is from genome assembly GCA_003254865.1 of Dryas drummondii. NCBI lineage: Eukaryota > Viridiplantae > Streptophyta > Magnoliopsida > Rosales > Rosaceae > Dryas > Dryas drummondii. Next base: position 722,582 of record QANW01005993.1, on the reverse strand, counting down.
ACCACCTTCATGTAATAGAACCTACATGTCAACCAAACAACAATCATGAAACCAGAAGCTACAGTTCGAATTACTGTAGCAAATAGGAAGGAGCTGCAAGGCTACAAGTTTCAATCACTTGATAATAGAATTACTGTAGCAAGTAATTTATAAAACATGCATCTTAAAATACAGCACCACTTCCGATGGTGTATTGCTCCAGTGTCATTCTCAACATATAGAAAAAAAAGAAAAAAGAAAAGTGAACTCTAAACGGCGTGCAAAAATAAATAGCAATAAGGTTTCAGACACTGAATTATTAAATCAATTCATACCGTTAGCCAGAGAGGAAGAAATCCTAAAATAGATGGAAGAGAGGCCATAACTATACAAGATAAAGCAAGGGCTACATTCTGCTTAACCTGCATGTACATACAGATAATAATGTCAGGAACAGAAATAACAAACATAAATGATGCGATAAATGTTAGGAACTACCAGGGAAGTTGTTTGCCGAGACTTGGCAATACAGAAAGGTACACCAGATATATTATCACGCAGCAACAACACATCTGCAACAGCTGTGGCAGTTGCACTAGCCCGTTGGGCAAGGACAATCCCTACTGTGGCTGCTGCAAGTGCTGGAGCATCATTAATACCTTCTCCAACCATTATCAGACCTCCCCCTGTAGTAAAATCCCAGAATCTGTTTAGCTACATAGTAACTTCAAAAAAATATGTGAAGAGAAGGACCTATTTTACCTTTACTTTTTCTTTTTCCTAAAAGCAAAGAATTGACTTAAATTTTAGAGCTTTCAAACTACATGCATGCCTTCCAGAAATGGCCCAACATCATATACATCATTAATTCAGCATTGCATATAACACAAAGTACATTGTTGAAAATTATAATGGAAAAGAATATGAACATGCCAGGAGAAACAAGAAAAGACATTCTCAGCATCATGCAAATTTCCCTTCTTGATTCTCAGAGCAATAATAGAGAAAAAGCATGCATGAAAAGTATACGTTGATGCCTACATACATATGTATGAACTTAGATAATTGTTGATGTACGTATGAAAGTATTAAATCTTCAGTTTAGTTAATGACAATCTATTATGATTTGGGAGCAAAGCATTAGAAATTCATATGGCACAAAAGTTGATTAAAATATGTGCTATGAATGAATTTAATAAAAGTGGAACGGATAAACAAATACCCCAGCTTTTCCATTCTGCCAAGACAAAATGATAGAAGATATAAATGAGGAAGTATACAGTACTTAATATCAACTAGTCATCATCTATGCTTCTGCTACTAAGATCTCGCAAAACACATTTGCTATACCTAGGGCAAAGATTTAAACATGAAACCTACATACCAATCAATCTGGAGATATAAGCAACACTAATAAATCACTACAACTGAAAAGTAATTTGGATTGATGATTTGTAAAACCCACCCATATCCCTTGAGGCATCCTTAACATGACTAAGCTTATCCTCAGGCTTCAGGCTGCAATAAACTTCACTGATGCCCACAGCATTTGCAACTCTCCATGCACTTGACTCATGGTCACCAGTCAACATCATTACACGGAGCTTTGCTTGGTCTTGTAACTCTGCTATGACATCCAAGACCCCAGGTCGAGGCCTATCCTCAAGGTGAATCAGCGTTACCTGCATAGACTCATGGTAATTTAGAGTTCAGCAACTTGCTTTCCTAGAAAGGCTTAAAAAAAAAAAGAAAAAAAAGAACACAACATAAGAATATGGGTGTTCCGATTAATTAACAAACAAAAATTTGATGAAGCATCTATTCTATTGAGCCTGTCACTATATGCTTCTAAATCATTGGCAAAGTTTGAAGATCAGTGTCATAAGTAAACCTTCACTGTGCAATAATCCACACGTATATTTAGCAGATTTGGACTATAGCATTCTCCAACGTTACCAAGCCTCATTCATTACTTGTAAATTTTCATGATCAAGCATAGATACACCACATGATTATAATTCTATACAATTTAAAAACTCTCTCTCTCTCTCTCTCTCTCATGCACTCATACATAGGTGGGAAAGTTTATAAATTTTTAAACAGGTGAAAATTTTCAAGCTTTTGAAATCTAGGGTTTACACGGTGCCTTAATGTGTGATTCCAAAAGATTCCATACAACCCACATTTTACACTTTCTTTTAACACCCAAAGCCAATGGTGTGTGCGTCTTTTGATATTCAACCAAAAGAATGCCCTACCATTGGGTAAGAAATAAATAGCTACACCCTCATAATTTCAATTGTCGCACCCCCCAAACCAAAAAAGAAAGGGCCCCTTTTGAAAAAAAAGAAAAAAACTTAGAATGAAACCTCACCTTTTCATTAATGGAAAGAGCAGCACGAACAAATTCAGTTCCATAAGAAGATGCATTCACAGCTTCCTTGATCTTTTTTGATGCATCTTCTGATCTACAATGTGAAGTGATGAAATCTACTGAACCAAGAGATGCTTTCAACAGTTTACCCCCTCCAGTTCCTAACTATTAAAAAGATAGAAATCAATGTAAATCACTTTACCTGTTACTACCCGAAAAACACTTTAAGAGAAGGAAGGGGGTAAAGCATAATTGATGCTTGCATGATCTAGTCACTACATTGGCTGAACTTCCAAAAGAATTTAGATAATGTAAGCATGCATTAGTTTTGATATGAAAATAGGAAAGCATAACCAAGCACATTGTAGCATGTGTACGAGAACACAGCTGGAAGAAATGAATGTATAGAGAAAGGTCATATTTTAGCAGCAAATGAGTGAAGCATTTCATCATTAAAGCTGAAATGTATAAAAGAAAAGATCTATGCTAATTCAGAACAAAAATTACCTTGACCCCATTGAGAGTAGCTATTAGACCTCTGCCTGGAAAATACTCGAAACTCTCAACAGAAACAGAAGGAAGGTCTTTCCCTTCACTGTGGTCTACCACAGCTCTGAAACAAAAATAGAATGACTGATAAATATTGATAGCATCATGTTCAATATGTTTCATATGTTAATTAGTAAATATGATTCAAACAAACCCCACTAGTAGACTAGAGGTCATTAAGATAGCAGGAAATTGTAGTCCGCAAGGAGTAGATTTGTTCATTACCCTTTTCGAGTGAGAAACAAAGTAGGTAAGTAAATATTTAATCAGAAAAAATGTTTAACAAATTACAATTTCAAGGGAGAGTAAGTTAAAGATTCAACAGATGAATTCACAGGAAACCTCTGTTCAAGAACACTACCTTCCAATAGGGTGAGTGGTACCCTTCTCCATTGCAGCAGCAACAGCAAGGGCCTCCTTTTCACAACTGGGGACACAACAGGAAGAAAAATCTTTATTGTCACTAATGTGATGTCCGTAAATTGGTTCAATTGCCCTGAACGCTAGCCCCCCAGTTGTCAAGGTCCCAGTTTTATCAAATGCAATAGTGTGACAAGAAGCTAGAGCATCTAGCACATGGCCACCTTTCAGCAATATCCCCTGTAAGAAAAATAAAAGGTATCACGTCCATCATAATGGATTATGGCTAAAGTGAGCATCATTTACAGCTATGCATTGGTGCAATTAGTGAAGGAGCCTGTAAGGCAATATGTTAGCATGTCTGGTGCAGACCTACTACTGTGCCCCATTTTCCTTTGCCAAAGAGTAAGAGTATTGATAGACATTAGATGTATCTAAAGAAAATACATTAAGATAGGAACTGTTTACTACTTTTTTTGGTAGGAAACATCACTAGCTATTTTGACTAAGCAATTGAACAAATACTTAGGAAACATCCCAAATGTACAAAGACATGCATATGGATTACAGACATTCTGGTAGCAATTACATGTACAATGACACAGCTGAGTGGTTGAGATTCAAGATTAGCAGAGTAGTTTGTCAATCCCCAACAGCATTAGGAGCCAAGAGTTAATACACAAGTAAAATCAAACACCGAAGAACATATAAGCACACCATTTAACTGTGCACAGTTTAAAATTGCCACATAAATGCATGCAAAATAAGCAAACCAAAACATCGTATGTAATTATGAAACCAATATGGAACTTCAGTTCTTGATTATAATATAAAATGCGATGTATACCTTCCTTGCGCAGGAGCTAATTGCAGTAGCATATGTCAACGGAGCTACAGCCAAAGCACAGGGTGATGCTGCCACCATGAGGCCCAATGCTCTATAAATTGATCCTCTGCAAGCTACAGGATTAAGCAAGCATAAACAAACATGGATGACAAAGCATGTCCTCAAAATAAATAAATAATTATAAGGAAAAAATTATTTGTAGACCTCCCCTGGAGTCCAGTATAATTTTTAATACACCATTTCAAACAGTTCTTCCAATCTATTATGAATACACATCAAGTTTAAAGTGGCTTTTAAGGTAGTTCTTTTAGACTTTGATATTGCAAACTTGTCCAAGCATTCATTTTGGTTGGCCTACCATTTTATATAGGATGCAATCTCTACCGAAAATTCTTAAGAGCGCTTTATTGAATCATAGAAGCAGTAAAAACTGTAAACGAATGCATTGGACCTTTTCCCTATTTTGCTTATAAGAGGGCATCCAGAAAAGCTGAAACATCATGTACAAACAGTTTTTTTTTTTTGTTAGTGGTAAAAATGCTTCAAAGTGAAAGGGCTTAGTGCAGATTACCTGATGTACCGATAAATGGCCATTTGAAAAGAAATGGACCAAGAAGAGCAACAGCAACTGACAAAACTACAACCACCTTGCTGTATTGCTCGCCAAACTGATCTAGCCACCTCTGAAGCTTTGGTTTATTCAATTGTGCTTGTTCAGTCAATTGCACAATCCTGCTAAGGGTTGACTCTTTCCAAGTTTTTGTTGCCTGCATCAACAATTGGACTTAGCAGCCAATCACTAACAAGCTTACTAGGACAAGAACTCTAAAACCCTTGCTATGACAAGTGTCAAGATCATCCCCATCAAACATTTACGACTGGTACACATTCTATTTTTCGGAGTTTAGTGAATTTTATGAGAAGTTTTTTCTTAAGGGTAAAAGAAAATATCTATAAAACGAAATAAATCAGTAATGAGAAACATCAAGAATGTGACGTGTAACGAAAAAAACTTTCAATATGGCTACTATCATTTACAATGAAAAAATAATTGAAAACATAAAAAAGACTGATTTCTTTTTCTTCCAATCATCCATCCATTTCTGAAAAGTTCCACGACAAAAGATATTCATGAACGTACCTTCACTATCATCCTGCCATCCAAGTTCCTTGCACCACCAGGTATCCTGTCTCCAACTTTTGCCTCCAATGGTTTAACTTCTCCTGTCAAGTGCTCGATAGTAATGGTGGCATTACCTTGGAAAACTTCACAATCTACAGGCACAGACTAATCACAATACCAGCCCTCATTACGATGCTTCCATATTCTAAGTATCATTTAAAGTGATCAGAAAGTTTATAGCAAAAAAGATCACTGTTGACTAATGATCAAATGAGATACAAATGGCATAGGCCAAACCAACTTCAATGGGCAGATTTGTTACCTAAAAACGGTTTTAAGATCCTGGCAAATCATTGTACTAGTGATACTTGACAACATCATCCAGAAACAGAGGTGTTGATCAGTAACCACATGGCACCTATCTCATAGGCCTTTACAGTCATAGCTTGACTACAAACTACTAACCACATTAAAAACAAGGTCATAAATTAGTTTTTCCATACCTCCCCAGCTCCAACCAAGATATATGACCCCACTTGTAGATCGTGCACTGGGACCTGCTTGTACGCCAAATTAGATGTATCGGGAAGTTGTTCGTCGTAGATATCCAGCACAAGGGCGAACTCTGGATGATTTTCCTTCAACTCTTTCACGTCAATCATGGAGCGGCTGGTGAAGTACTCCTCAGCTGAAACCAACATGCACACACACGCACATTCATAAACAGACATGCCAATTTGCCACCAAAAACAAGTAGCAAAATTCAAATGCTGCATACCGATATGAGCAAGATTGAACATGGCCAAAAGCAACCCTCCTTCCAGAGCATTCCCCATGAACACAGACGCAAACGCCGCTAAAGCCATTAACACATGAATGTTCACCTTCCCGCCGCAAATATCAGTAAGCGCGTCAAGTGCCGCAGAGACCTAATACGAATAAACACGATCAATTAAACTAGGATTTAGCTAATTAAACACAATGATGATCAGTTGTTCGTTTCTTACCCCTACTAGAGGAAAACCGATGACAATGAAGGCGTTTTGCATATGCTTCGCAGCCAGCTTGGGCATCAAGTAAGGGCAAGCAGCAGCGGCGAGAAACAGAGCGGTGGAGCAGAAACACAACTGCAAATGCTCCCTCAAGAAATCGGCGAGGGCGGTCCATCCTACGGCGTCGGCGAATCGGACGATCGCTTTCTGAGGTCCGGTTAGCGGCGTGGAATCTCCGGAGTGGTGGTGGTGATGGTGGTGGTGATGTTCGTGGTGGTGATCGCAGGCGGTGGAACGGAGAGTTGGGAGATTGCGCGGCGGAGGAGGAGGAGGAAGGGGTTTGAAGCGAAACAAGGGAGAGCGGAGGAAAATGGGTTTGGGCGAGTTGAGCGAGTTGAGTCGTGTGGTGGTTTGGGCGAGTCGATGGGGAGTGAGTAGGAGAGAGTGGTGGTTGGTGCTGACTCGGATTGGGTTTAGGGTTTCCATTTGGGTTGTTAGAGGAATTCACGGCATAGTCGATTGGAGGAGGAGGAGGCTCTCAGAGGTCGGAGGTAGTTGGAATTTGGAAGCTGGCAGCTGGAAGCATTCTCTGTCTGTCGTTTATTGCTTCTGTGTCTGTGAGTTAATTGAGGTTGGGGCCACACCATGCCTGACTCAGTCTCAGTGGTGACATCTTCTCCACACCATGAGCTCATTTGGAACGAACATTTTTGGTACACATTTAACTGATTAAACCGACCAAACCGATAAACTGTCTGATCCAATATTTACACATGAAGTAATTAAATCACTTTAGGAACCGCACCAAATCCTTATTTACGGTTCAATCACCTGTTTCAACTATTTGTAAACTATCAAAATTCAACTAAACCAAATACAGTTTTCTTAATAGTGCCTCCTATTTTTTCTCTTTTAGTCTCAACCTCCTTCTAGTCAATGCATTTGTAAACTATCAAAATTCAACTTACACTGTTTTGCTTTGTTTTTTTGGGGGAATAAGTCAATAAGCTATGAGTCATTGTACAGGTTGGTGTAAGTAATGAAGTGTGTGATGAGGCTACAAGGCAATCCACTTGAGCGCACACAAAATATTCAAAGAGAAAAGAGAGGTCCTACAGAAATATTGAAGTCAGAACCATTGATTTTGGTCATGTCTCCACAAATTATCCTAAGGCCAAAGCATACCTGCCCTCTCCCCCATTAATCAGAATTTTGTATTGTGTTGAATTGAATGTCTTTAAAATTCAGACCCTCTTCACATTTTCTCTTATTGTTCTCTCTTTGTTCCTTGTTCGTCCATTGCTAACCAATTGATCCCTAATAAGAAATGAAGGGAAGAAGGGCACTTGGTTGGGCTGCAAGAGACACTTCTGGGCTTCTTTCTCCCTATTCATTCAATCTCAGCTCTCTCTCTCTCTCTCTCTCTCTCTCTCTCTCTCTCTCTCTCTCTCTCTATTAGAGTAGTAGGTAATGTACTTTTGTTTCAACTTCCAATGTCTCCATGTACAGGAAAATGGGTTCAGAAGATGTAACATTGAAGGTTTTGTACTGTGGAGTAGACCACACAGACCTTCATCAGATGAGGAATGAGATTCACTCCACTAATTACCCTTTGGTTCCAGGGTGAGCACCTTCTCTGGCATCCTATATATAACATATGTCTTACATTTTGGTATTACATATAAAACACACAAATCAGGGCACTTCATGCATACAACTTTTGCTTGAAAGAAACTTGTGTTAAATGGCCTATGTTTATGTGATGCTCATGTTAAGCCTGTTATGGCTACTACAATTTCACTCTCTTACTTGGTTGTGCTTGATTTGAAGGCATGAAGTAGTGGGAGAAGTTGTGGAATTGGGTTCAGAGGTAAAGAAATTTAGAATTGGAGACATAGTGGGAGTTGGGTGCATAGTTGGGTCTTGTGGAGAATGCTTGTCTTGCCAGTCAAACATGGAGCAGTACTGCCACAACAAAATCTACACTATCGATGGCACCGACAAAGATGGAAATCCCACTAGAGGAGGCTTCTCCTCTGCCATGGTTGTCCATCAAAGGTAAGCAAAAACAAGTAGGCAAACATTAATGCTTGAGTTGCCAAATTTGTTTACCAAATGATTTGTCAGCGTACAGGTCAATATCTTACTTGTTAGATATAAATGAAATTTGGAGACCTAGAAAAACTCGTAAACAAAGAACAACCTACCCCTGGTGCCTTCATTTTGAGTTACCCAGTAATAAGTAGAGTGAATGCAGGTTTGTGGTTCGGATACCCGAAAAGCTAGCACCAGAGCAGGCAGCTCCTTTATTGTGTGCTGGGGTGACAGCTTACAGTCCACTGAAGCAATTCATAGGGTCTAACGAGGTTCTCAGGGCGGGGATATTGGGTTTAGGAGGAGTTGGCCATCTGGGTGTGATAATTGCAAAGGCAATGGGTCACCATGTGACTGCGATAAGCTCTTCTGATAAGAAGAGGGAAGAGGCTTTAGAGATTTTAGGTGCAGATGCTTTTCTGGTGAGCTCCAATGCAGCTGAGATGGAGGGAGCTGCTAACAGCCTTGACTATATCCTTGACACTGTGCCAGCACTGCACCCTTTGGGCTCCTACCTTTCACTGCTCAAGGTTGGTGGAAAGCTCATAATAGTTGCAGCTGTACCTAAACCACTGCAGTTTGAAGCAGTTGACATAATTCTAGGTACCATATCTCCATCTCCATCACCATCATCTCATCTTCCCGTATCATAAAACTTTCACTCTTTTAGCTTGGTGATTAGTTTTTTATTTTTTTTTGGAGATTGGGATTCATATTGTAATAACATTTTGTGTGTTGCTCTTACACAGAGAAGAGGAGCATTACTGGGAGCTTCATTGGCAGCATGGAAGAAACACAGGAAATACTAGAGTTTTGGGCCGACAAGGGTTTGAAGACCATGATAGAGATAGTAAAGATGGATTATATTAACAAGGCATTTGAGAGAATGGAAAAGAATGATGTGAGGTTTAGGTTTGTGCTGGATGTCGCTGGCAGCAACCTGGAAATGGAATGATCAAGCCAATTCTCTCTATGCGGATAACCATGTCCACTCAAAAATAAACTTGTGCTTTGATTCTTGGTGTATGCAGTGCAATAGGATAAGCATGATGTAGATCAATAATCTGTTGCGATATTGTATTGAAAGGCAAACAATATTAAGACGAGCAAAGGATTCATATCCACGCAACGCTTTTAAGTCAATAAATAGTATATGGGAAAAAACAATTTTGGTCCATGGGTTTTTTTACCCCGAAAACAAATTTGGTCATTATAAACACAAGGACTATATACAAAATTTTGAAACCATAAAAATCAAATGTTTTTGGAGTAAAACACAGGAATCAAAATCGTTTTTTTCCCATAATATATACGCGTGCACGCACACACTATCCTTAATGTTTCTGCAGATAAAGTTAGACCATTACGAATGTCAACATAGTCAAGCAATGTATAAAAGATTCCAACGGAGAATATGTAATAGATTCCAACTTGATGCCCACAATAAAATCCCAACTACAACTTTGACCAAAGTTTTTACAGATGCACATCATAAGCATAACAATTGCTTACCAAGGTTACAAGAATGACACTAGTCTTCCAGCAAGAAACTCTCTTCATTGAACACAACACGTCTGGATTGAATATACTTGAAAATAAAATGGGAACAAGAAAGAATGAATTAATGCTAATGTTACAACAACATATTGGATGAATCCATAACAATCCAACATGGTCATGAATCTCTGCGCTGCCTTTAACATCCATCTAATGATGGCACGTATGAGAGAGCAGAAGTTAGAGCAGTTTCTGTGGCGATTCAGTCGTGTTTTCCCTTACCTTTCCCTTCAACACTTTTTGAGCCATCATAAGCAGAAAGAAAGAATGTACTCTGATTCTTCTGCATAAACCTACATGACAGTAGATATTACTTGTGAGAAAGTGCACCTAGAATATTTTTACAGTAAGTTGTATTGGAAAAGATCACCAAAATAAATAAGTGATAAAGTGCACTTGTAATACATCATAATTACTTGGATAGAAACACATGTTAAACTCATGTTTTCAGTTCAAAGGAAAAGGTCAGCTAGTAGCTAAATGATGACACATAAGTTTCATCTAATCTTCCTGAAAACAAAATTGATAAAACAGAAATATCTCCAAACAAGTAGTTAAAATAATGCATAAGGTTTGAGTGGATACTTGAGAAAATCAAGTAATTTCTGCTGTAAGCGAGTCAGTGTTTCGTCCTCAATGTTGACATATGCCAATAGCTCCGGCAACTTAACTGCAAACACCAGAAAGTTATCACTATTGCATAAAGATTCTAAAATATGAGAACTTGCATCACAAAACATCTTTTACTTTCAAACAAACATGGATTACAAATCATCTCATGATAAGGTCATAAATCAGAGCAGACTTCTTATACAAATCACAGGATCTAGTGAGTTCTACATTCAAAGGAGAAACATTAGAATTTCAAAATCAATAGCTTAGATTAGTCTATGAACTTTTCCAAATGGAACAAAGGATTCTCCAGAATGTTGAACCACAGCCAAGGAGTAAATTATGGATGAGAAATTTATAGATTTATGGGGTTCAAGCTGTGGATCCAGAACCTAATACACAATGCCTGAATGGAGAAAAAGAGAGAGAGAGAGAGAGAGAGAGAGAGAGAGAGAGAGAGAGAGAGAGAGAGAGAGAGAAATATTAGGAGCAGTGTCCTTAAGCATTGAAAGAAAACCCTTCACTTGAAAAAAAAAAACCTAAAAGCAGAACAAAATGTCAAGAAGTTAAGTCCTTTTTGTAGAGTAATTATATTGAATTTCAAAAGAAAACAATTATAAAAACGGCAAGGATATATCTTTCCAAACCCCAGCTTGTGCTTTACCACCTAAGCAAAGGTCCAGGGCACCTAATAGGTGTGACATGGATATTAATGCTTTCTTCAAGCCAGCAAAGATTAAATTTAATAAAAGAGACATCAAATACATTCACAATAATCAATCAGCCAGTCTCAGTTCTCATCAACATAGCATGTCAAAAACATTCTGATGACAACCAGTCCAGATAAACAATCATAAGCTTGTACGCATTTCTAAGAATCGAAACATGGGTGATCATACCAAACAGTCGTAATAAATGTTCAGCACCATATATTGTTGATGGAGAGACATCATCTACAACAGTTTCATGATACTGTTTGCGTTCTTTTTTGTATAAGAGCATCACTGGCAATGCTTTGTCAAAGTAACATCGAATTCCTTTCAGGACTTCTCCTACTGGTTCAGTCACCCTGTATTCAAGAAAAAGCATAGTCCATGCTAATCATCAGTATGTACATTAGAACTCCAAAACTACAATTTACATCATACACACAAGCCGCAATGTTAGAGAAACAAAAAATTTCGATGGAACCTACTAATATAGAACTAACTCATGCACAGTAATATGTTATAGACGATTATGGATCCATTCGGTGACATTGTTATATATCAATGTTTCAGTCTTAACTAAATAACAGAAACAGCAATTCAAATAACAATCATAAGTAAGAAAATGAACAAAAGCTAGTAGAATGATAGAAAATCAACTTCTATGCAATCATATAAGACAGATCAACTTACTTCCCATCCTTCTTTGATCTGTAGTCGAGGTACTTCTGCAAAATGTCATCTACAGTTGGCGAGCGCGGAAGTTTAACAAGCTGCAGAAACAGAATTCTTCAACAGTCAGTATAAAACTGAAGCAGTTAAAAGTATCATTGAAAGGTTGGATACATTTCCATCAAGCGATGCATGTGAAGAACCAAATACATTCTTGAAAGACGTATTTAACAACAAAACCATCAGAGTACATAATTTTCAAATGACACAACAAAAAGAAGTTGCTTCTAGTTGTTCATGTGTACCTTGTCCTGCTGAGTAACAAATTCCCAATCATCAACAAGTTGCTTCCTTAGCATTGAAGGAATTTGAATCTTGACAAGCTTTTCCAAGGCAACAGTGTCCCTCTAACAACCATAGAACACACAATTAGCCCACCGTCAAAGAAATGTCAAAATAAGACCAAAGGAAAATATTAACCAGTTCTTGAAGGAAGCATATATGATCTGTGAGTACATACATATGCAGCTTTGCATCAACAAAGAATAATTGCATAAAAAATAAAATATTAGCAGGTAAAACTGCATCTCTTTGTTTCATATCTTTTATTTTCTTTTTCAACTGGCAAAGTTCAAGGACCACCACTACATGCATCCTTACAGCATAAGAAAAGAAAAAATGCTTTAGATTTTTATTTGTATAAGCCTACCAGATGCAAAAAAAAAAATAAAAAAATTAAATTAAGGAGTAACATAAAGATAGCAAGTGAGAACAATGCATCAGTCAGATATCCAGAAAATGGGAAAAAATCATGCAAAGTAGTATATTTGATTCTAAGACCTCCATACCTCAGTGCCTGAGTCATTCTTTCGTTTCTTCCCTTTTGCCACTGCAGAAAATATTAATATTAAATCACTAAGAAAATCCATCTTTTTTGTTTTTTACAATCATATTATTTTTAAGAAAAAATCAAGGTTATAGAAAAGGAAATCAGAAACTAAATTGTACCATTGTTCTTGTGGTCCTCTTTCTCCACTTTTGCATCTACAAAATGCAACACACAGTAACTAGTATCAATATAAAAGCAAAGAAAAAAAAGCATTGAAAACAAATATCAAGATTCCAACACTAAAACTCCAGCCAAAATGTAAGGAGAATCATGACAATGAATTATTACAGTTACATTTCTAAATAAACATAGTGAAACTTATTCACTATCAATGACATATTGCTTGCAAAATAAAAGGAGAGAAAACTAAATTTGAATTTCTTGTTGATGCAGTAGCACCTAGTGAAACTCATCATGCCAAAAATGAAAATTACCTGGTTCTATTGCACAAACACAACAAACAAGCATGTACAAAAGATGAAAGGAAATGCCAAGACTGCTATTCAATCCTCTGAGGCACTAACACTAAAGTAAGAAGAAGCAAAGCTAACCAGCAGAACTTTTTGGCTTCGTTTGAGCCGAACGTCCTGACTTCGTATTCTTGTCTACTCCCTGTTTCTTGTCAAGAGCTTGCTGCTTTGTTATATTCTCTTCAGTATGTTTCAACAGGCGATCCACACCTACCCATTCGTCCCAACTGTTGGCAAGATGTCCAAGCCATAGTAATGATTTCTGTATCCCTTTTTGAAAAGGGCATAATTATTAACGAAAGAAAACATTCAACTAAATATTATACAACTCTAAGGCACTCTTTGCAGACAACATATGCAATATATGAATTATTTTAAGACATTATTTTGTAAATTAGAAGAGGATATTAAATCTTTATTATAAGAGAAGCCATGTTTTAAATTGTGATACAGGTGCAACCATGTAGTACGTTGCAAAGCATGAAATGGCGCTTGAAGCAGGCATGACTGTATATCTTAGAAAGCTTATATAAAATGTGATAAAACATCAATTTTCAGAAGACGCCAGAAAACATATTTCATATAAAACATCACGTGAAAAACAAGAGAACACAATTCCTACTTTTATTGTTATTTTCTTTCTTTCCTGCACAATAGAGAGGCAGTTTTATTTTATCCATAAACAGCCTCATCTTGGCAAAGGAATCCTGACTTTATGTACAACTAGAAAAAGACTTTACCAACTGAACCAGATGGAACCTTCTATTTCTATTGTTATATTCATGATCAATAACTGTAACCCACTTAGCTCTCGAAGTCAGAACTTTATATTTTTATGTACCATTTATGTTACCTTCATAAAATGGGAGATATGGGAAGCATTATGAAGGAACGTTTTAAATAGAAGTTTTTGTCTTCTTGAAATAACTAGATCCAAACTACCTCGAATTCACATAGCTACTATCCAAATTGCAGATTTCATGGGTATCATTAGAAAAACTTATCCTAAGATTCATTTGTGAATGTGTGTGTGTGTGTGTGTGTGTGTGAGAGAGAGAGAGAGAGAGAGAGAGAGAACGCTTTGAATTCTGCATTCTTTACCTCATTAACTTCGAATTCTAAACTTGAAAAACATAATAAGGTGGATAAAAGTAGAATAGAAGTTACAGAACACATACTCACTTTTTATTCCAACCCTGCAAAAAAACAAATTGTGGAACAGTTAATATCACAATCAGAAACTACTTTTCTTACCTACATGTTGTCACCATAATATGCATTAGTATTCAAGAATGTGCAAGGGGAGAGGAGTTATTCAACTTACAAGGTAGTGAACAAAGTATCTCCATTCGTTTTTCCTTAGCTCTGCCTTTTGAACCTAAAATATGGAAGCTTAAAGCTGTTTAGATTATGGCTACGGCAGTACAAAAAGTGTACAGAAGTCTAGAAACAGAGTAGAATTTGGAGCAGGTTTAGTGTTGGTAAATCACATTCATAAAAGGTGAAAAGATTGTTCCCTTCTTTACACACTACACAGCTGAGTAGCTGACAGCCTGACACATTGCATCTATCAAAAAAAATTTCTTTGTCGGCTACTTTCAGATGAAGCAGAATTTAAATAAGCCCCAAATATTCTTGACTAATAGAGGGTACAAAAATATCTAAAAGCAGATGTCAAGTATCTCCTTCCAGTAAAAATGTAAATCAGAATTACAAAAACATCAATTCGACAGGGAATTACTAATTTTTAGTAGTAGTTAAACCTCTAGCATATAATGCACAAGAGTAGTAAATTGGTCCAATGAATATTTCTACATACAGACAACCTGAAATTGATGTTAAGGAAAAGCTTTTCTATCAATTTTGCAGCATAAGTTTAAAAGCATTTCTATTGAACTATTTCATGATTGCATGTGAGAATTCCAATGGTTAAACTGATCAATCAACACCTGCCCTGAAAATAAATAGCTCCCTAGAGCTTTCTTTACCCATCTTTCTTTCTTTTTTTTTTTTTTTGGGGTTTGCAAGTAGCAAGAAGAACAGTGACCAATGGCAAAAAAGAGGCTAAAGATAACAATCAACAGCTGCCATGAAACTAAATAGCTCTCTAGGCCTTTCTTTTTCTTGTTTTTTTTTTTTGGTTAAAAAGAAAGACCAAGCTAGTACCAAACAGAGACTAAAGATTACAAATCTAAAACCCTAACCGCAAATTCGAAACCATTCAAACGTCAGTGTAACAAAATTCAAAAACAAATCAAAAGAAAGAAAAAAGAGAATTCGAAAAATTAGGGCAGCTAGAAATGGAGATTGGGGAAGATGAAAAGAAAATTTAGGTTTAATTGTTGCCTTGGCTTCGTAGATGCGAGGGCCGTGGAAGGCGAGGATCTTCTCGCCCTCGGAGTAGAGGCTGGAATTGGAGGGCGGAGTGTCGCCGCTGGAGGTGTCGCCGTCGGTGGCCGAGTCGTCCCTCGACGAGTTCCCCATTTTCTTCTGCAGCAGAGCAACAGTCGAGAACCTCCGCTTTCTTCGGTTAAGAGCGAGCTGGGAGCGCAGAGCAACAGTAAGTCACTCCGCTCAGTGAGAGTGACCGGTCGCAGCACTCAGTGTGTTCAAAATAAAGAGCGCTACATGTGAATGGGATCCGATTTGTCAAATCTAATCTAGTTCCCCCCCTTCTACTTTGGGCTTTGGATTTCTGTTCCTTGGGCCGAGAGAGAGGCCCAGATGACAAATGATTGATTTATTGAAAATTTTGCACAAAAACGAGTTAATTACATTTACATTCTCTGAAGTTTATCATTTTTTCACATATATTTTTTGAGATTTTAACAATTATACATACACCCCTTAAGATTTCAAAATTGTTGCATATGTCTTATAATGAGATGAAAAATGGTGAGAAATTATACAAAAAAGTATGATAAGGGGTGAAATGACCTAATAAGATTACTCAAGATGTAAGGTCCAACCGTCCAATCTCAATACAAATATTTTTTTTTTGTTTTTTTTTTCTCTTATAGAGAGTTATATGCAATAGTTTTGAAACTTCAGGAAGTGTATGTGTAATTTTTAAAATCTCAAGAGATATATGTGAAAAGATTATAAACCTCAGAGAGTATAAATATAATTAACTCGCGCAAAAACTATTAGGATAGTTGCGAACTTGCGATTTGCCACTCGATAAATTTTTGTTTTTTAAATTTCACACCCAAATTATGTCTTATTATAAAATGATCAAGTGTGCATAGTGCCCCATCTCTAAGGGCATTAATGTCATTTCGTGTGCCCATGATAGGATGAGGCTAGTACATGTATCAATATGGAATGTCCAATATCAAATTCCCACTTGACTTGAGTTAGGCTCATTCTCTCCTAGGCACACGAAATGATCCTGTTACCCTTTAAAAAGGGCACGTGATGTTCATGTGTTCATTTCATGATGAAGTATTGGATAAGTAGGTGGTACATTGTATAATAGAACATAGTTTGGCTGGTATATGAGCAAAATTCTCTAATTTATTATCTATATTCTTTTTGTCCATCCTATTATTGGTACCCAAAGAAGAGAGTCAAATACGCACACGGCGGAAGTCAACGGGGTCGTTGGCCGCCACCCATGACGATCCGACAACGGTGAGAAGAAGAGGAACAAACAAGGGAAGAAAGAGGGAGAAAAAAAAAGTGGAGGAGAGGGGAGGGGTGGTCACCAGAGGTGGGGATGCCGGCGGTGAAGACGGCTGGTGGGTGGGACGGCTGGGTTGGGGTGGTGATTGGTGGGTTTGGCCTCAGCGCAGGAGCTGGGGCAGGTTGAGAGGCACTTCTTCGACGGTCCCGGCCGAATACTTTATATTGCATATTCACCAAAAGAAACGAAGAAACATTTTATCCCATGATCTGAAAGAAAATGGAAAACAAGGCAGATGACATCGACCCAGGTTCCACAATATATGTGAACATCAAGACTACTCACTAACCTAGATCTTACAAAGAAATTTCTTGACTTAAATTCATAATCATAACCACAATATTCAACAACAGTGCAAGACTGCAAGTTGAGTTAAAATCATTCAACAAAATTACTAGCTCAAATACAACCTGCAATATACAACTCATTTCTTAGATGATTCATCAATGAGTTGCTTAACAAATTCGAATTTCTCTTCATTATCTAAGGAAAGGAAAAAATCAGCATTGAATGGATCAAGTACAAGTTGTTTTAATGCTTTAACTCGATCTTTAATAGAAATCCCCATCTTTATAAGCTCGCGTCGTACCTCATCTATTTTGTTATCTTTGGATTGCACAGATTCAAGCCGTACCTCATCTGTTTTGTTATTTTTGGATTGCAGAGATTCAAGTAGGACTCGCATTTGCTCATTTGAAATCTGTATCATTTCCATGAAAGTTGCAGCAACTTTGTCTAACGCAACACCTAAATCATCATCTTGTCTTCCCCTATCTCTTTGTGAGGAATGAGATTGATCTCCTTGTTTGTTAGTTGAGATTTGCTCAACAGACCTTGAATAAGTGTCTTCCTCTATTCCAACACCAGTTGATTTATCCTCATCACAATTAATCTCCTCAATTATTTCAACTGGATTTGGGGCTGTTTTTACAGTTGCGCTGTCGATTCCAAATATATTAACAAGTCTATCAAACATAGGAAAATATTTGCCCCTCCACCCATCTGCCTCCCTGTGATGCTATAAGTTCAATCAGCAAACGTTAGTACACAAGTAAAACATGTTACAAGTTGACACTTCATTTAACAATAACTATAAAAAAAAAGTAACGTATTAGCAATTGATGGAGTTATCGTTATAATACCTGAACATAGGCTTTCCATGTCTCTTCACTGTCAACCTCCACGCATTTAAACACATCATTCCACCTAAACCCACTTCTGTTGAGCATGTCATATACTATATGGTATTGCTTCTTCAATTTTTTAATTTTTGACTCAACATGTGGGATAGCTTTCAGTCCCGATGCTGGACATAAATTGCGTAAGGCATTTTCTATGAGAGTTAATGTACCAGATTTGAAATTAGCATTATTACGATGACCCTTTGCAACTAGATCCTCTAGAATGCCTAAAAGTGCATCCTCCTCCTCTTTGGTCCATACACGTCTGCTCCCCTTTTTACTTGTCTCATTGATTTGACTACTACCTCCAGTTTCATCTTGTCTTCTCCTCTTTCTTTGTGAGGAATGAGATTGATCTGTTTGTTCATTAGTTGAGATTTCATCAACTGTCCTTGGATAAGTGTCTTCCTCTATTCCAACCTCAGTTGATTTAACCTCATCACATATAATCTCCTCAACTGTTTCAGCTGGAGTTTGTGATGTTTTTACAGTTACGCGGTCCAGTCCAAATATATTAACAAGTCTATTATACATTGGAAAATGTTTGCCCCTCTTCCCATCTGCCTCCCTGTGATGCTACAGGATCAATCAACAAACATTAGTGTAATTATAATACAAATGTAAGATCATAGGTAAAACTTATAATGGCACTTCATTTAACAACAATAAACAAATGCATCATATGCTGGAGATAATATTACCATACCTGAATATAGGCTTTCCATGTCTCTTCACTGTCAACCTCCACACATTTCTTCACATCATTCCACCGAAACCCACTCTTGTTGAGCATGTCATATATTATATGGTATTGCTTCTTCAATTTTCTAATTTTTGACTCTATGTGTGGGTTAGCTTTCAGTCCTGATGCTGGACACAAATTGCACAAGGCATTTTCTAGTAGAGTCAATGTACCAGGTCTGAAAGTACCACTATCACGATAACCCTTCGCAACTAGATCCTCTAGGATGCCTAAAAGTGCATCCTCCTCCTCTTTGGTCCACACACGCCTACTTCCTTTTTTATTCGTCTCATTGATTTGACTACTACTTCCGGTATCCATTCCTAAAAAGCCCTGGTGAAAAACATCCAGCCCTTTTAGCCATAACAATCAATAACAATAACAATAACTAAAATAAAATGTATAATTTCATGATTAATTAGAATTTGATTGCTGGATTCTTTTGTTTCAGCGCATGGATTGAACATTAACCTTGTCTTCTTGGTCTAACTGATAAAAAATGGTAGTAAAATTTGATAAAAAATAGGCAGAGAAAGTGAAGAAATTAGGTCCATTTTATTTTTTTCTTTTCCCCTTTTGATGATGTAGAATCCTAACCCAACTTTTTCTTCCTTGGTCTGTTTCAATATTGTAGAATGTACAAATGACAAAATACTGATAACGTTCCAGGTAGAGGTTCCATATAATGTTAAAGTACTATTGACTTGCAGCCAACGAAAGATTAATACAATATTAAAGATAATTGAGAAAACACATGTAAATATGGTAAAATAACCCCAACTGATACAAAAGAGTAGTGAATTTGAGAAATTAATAGGAAGGGAAACTGAAAATTTGTGCTAAGGGGAACATGCAAACAAACATAAATATGGTAAAACGTCATAACACAATTAAATATTCAAATACACATAATTGTTATGAGGATTAATGACCGCTATTCGCCTTCCATTCATTAAGCTACAGAATTATTCCTCCACGGATCCCAATGATCAGAGAATTCAACAATCAATATATATATATATATCACTGAAACACTTAACTGTATATTGAAAGGTTGGATGAATTTCCAATAGGGTTTGCATGTGAAGAACCAAACATATTCTTGAAAGACATATTTAACTACGAAACCATCATTCTATATAATTGTCAAATGACACAACCAAAAGCAGTTGCTTCTAACAGTTCATGCGTACCTTATCCTGCTGAGAAACAAATTCCTTGTCATCAACAACTTGCTTCCTTAGCATTGAAGGAGTTTGAATCCTGACAAGCTTTTCCAAGGAAACAGTGTCCTTCTAACAATTACAGAACCCAGAATTAGCCTACTATCAAAGAAATATCAATAAGAAAAAACTTAAATAAGACGTAAAGAGAACATGAAACAGTTCTGGATGGAAGCATTTATCATCTGTGAGTAAAAACATACGCAGCTTTGCATTTATAAAGAATAATTGAATATATAAAATAAAATAAGCATCAACATAAACAAGAAAATATCAATATTTAGTAGGGAAAACTGCATCTCTGCATTTCTTATCTTTCATGTTCTTTTTTCAATTGGCAAAGCTCAAGGACCACCACTACAGGCATCCTTACAGCATAAGAAAGAAAAAGTGCATAAGATTTTCATGTGCTTATGCCTATCGGATGCCCAAAAATAAAAGATGGCAAGTGAGAACATCAGACAGATATCAAGAAAATGGAAAAAAGAAATATGCAAAGTAGTATGTTTAATCGAAATACATGCCAGACCTTAGCGCCTAAGTCATTCTTTCGCTTCTTCCCTTTTGCCACTGCAATAAATTGTAGCATAAATTTACTAAGAAAAACCAAGTTCTTTTGTTTTTCACAAGCCCATATGTTTTAACATCAAAGTTAAAAAAAAGGAAATCAGAAAATAAATTGTACCACTGTCCTTGGGGTCCTCTTTCTCTGCTTGTACATCTACAAAATGAAGACATTGTAGCTAGTATTGATATAAAGAACAAAAAGAAGCATTGATAACAAATATAAAGTTTCTAACACTAAGAACTTCTACCAAAATGTGAGGAAAATTGTGACAAAGAATTTTTACAGTAAGATTCTAAGTATATAGAGAAATGAGAGTAGAGAGAATATGGAAAGTATTTGATTGTATTACTCAATGAATAATCTGATTACACAAGTAGGGTATATAAACCTGTGGACCCCTTTTTTTTTTTTGGCCACAAACCTGTGGACCTTAACTACTCTTTATTGCTGCCATTCTAACAGCTATACATAACAGATTGGGTTAGCTGTACTTAACAGCTAGGGTCTATAGTAATATCATGAAATTGCTTGCATTTCAAAAATAAAAATGCAAAATTACAATGGTTAAAAAGGTGCAACTGCTTGCATGCATGAGAGAGATAGAGAGAGAGAGAGAGAGAGAGAGAGAGAGAGAGAGCTAGTGCTGTCCTCAACAAAATAATCCATAAATCTTCTTGTTGGAAAATTTAAGTTTATACCAAATATGACCACTACCTGGTGCTACTGCACAAATATGAAAACAAGAATGTACATAAGATCAAATGAAAAAACTGCTTTTGGAGCCTTTGAGGCACTAACACTAACTTGAAATGGGAGAAAGCTAACCAGTATAACTTTTTGTCTTCATTTGAGTTGAAAGTCCTGACTTTGTATTATTGTCTATGCCCTTGTTAATCGCTTGCTGCTTCATTATATTCTCTTCATTATGTTTCAACAGGCGATCCACTCCAACCCATTCGTCCCAACTGCTAGAAAGATATCCAAGCCATAGTAATGATTTCTGTATCCCTTTTTGAAAAGGGCGAAAACATTTCAAGTGAAGATTATAAATCCAAGCTACTTCTTGTGGACAACATATATGACATATGAATTATTCTAAGGGATATTTTGTGAACTAATTGCTTTAAATTGTGATACAGGTGCAACCATGTAGTATGTTGCAGAGTATGAATGAAGTGTGATGCAGGGATCATATAGCTTAGAAAGCTTATATAAAAGAGTGGTACTACTGACAACAACTATTATCCTAACATTTTATATACCAACTAATGTGGCGGTATTCTAGTTGTTCATTTATGGGCCCACTCAGGGTCCACTCTGGGTGTTATATAATAACAAGTAGGAAACTGTCATATCATTTGCCACATCAGTTGGTAACCAAAAATTGGGAAAAGAGTTGGTGCCTCTAATATTATTGTATATAAAATGTGATAAAACAACAGTTTTCAAAAGACACCTTTTTTAAAATATGTTTCTCACATGAAATATCATGTGAAAAACAAGAGAACACAATCCCTATTTTTAATGTTATTTTCTTTCTTCAGTTCATTGGAAGCCAACAGGTCTATGGGCTACACCATGTGAGGTAGTTCTCTTCTATCCGTAAACACTCTTGTCCTGGTAAAGGAATCCTAGATTTCATGTACAAAAACAAAAAGACTTGAACAACTGAACCAGCTGGAAAATTCTATTTCTAGTGTTATCTTTGTGATCTATGATTGAAGTCAACTTAGCTTTGGAAGTCAGAACTCCATATTTGTTATGTACGATGTATATTACCTGTATAACAGGACAGATATGGGAAGCAATACAAAGGAAATTTTTAAATAAAAAATTTTAGTGTTATTAAATGAAATTAGATCTAAATTAACCCACATTTCACATAGCTGCAATCCAAATTGCAGATTTCTAGGGTACCACAAGAAAGCTTATCCTAACATCATTTGTGTGTGTGTGTGTGTGTGAGAGAGAGAGAGAGAGAGAGAGAGATCTGGATTCTGCATTATTTACCACTTTAGCATTGCATTATAAGCTTGGAAAGTATAAGAAGGTGGATAGAATAGAACACATACACTTTATTCCAACCCTGCAAAACACCAAATGGTGCACAACTTAATATCATAATCAGAAACTACTTCACTTGCATACATGTTGTCATCATAAATATGCATCCGTTTCTAGAATGTTCAAGGGGAGAGGAGTTAACCAACTTACAAGGTAGTGAACAAAGTATCTCCATTCGTTTTTCCTCAGCTCCGCCTTTTGAACCTAAAATGTGAAAGCTTAAAGTTGTTTAGATTACAACTACAGCAGCACAAAAAGAGTTGAGTGGTAAAAAAATATAGTACAATCTTTAGTGCTGGATAAAGAGAGGGTACAAAAATATCTTAAAGAAAATGTCAATTATGTTCTTCCAGTAAACAAAAAAAAAAAAATCAGAATTCCAGCACTTCAATTAGATTGAAGTTACTATTTTTCATGTGTAATTAGATTGAAGCATACAATGTGCATGAGTATCAAATTGGTTCCATGAATATTTAAACATGCAGAAAAACTGAAATTTATGAAAAGAAAAAGCTATTGAATTAGTTTTCAAGCATTTTTAGGTGAACTATTTCATGATTGCAGGTCAGAATTCCAAATCAACACTGGACAAATTAATCAATGAGAAACTGATTCTAACGAGGGTTTAGAAAATTGAAGAACTAAATCAAAACAAAAACAAAAAAAGAAGAGAATTTGGAAAAGTGGAGCATTTAGATAAAGAAGACGGAGGTTGGGGAAGAGAAAGGAGAGGTGGCTTGCCTTGGCTTCGTAGATGCGAGTGCCGTGGTAAGCAAGGACCTTCTCGCCGTCGGAGTAGAGTCTGGAATTGGATGGCGGAGCTTTGCCGCTGGAGGCGTCGCCGTCGGTTGCGGAGTCGTCGTCCATCGACGAATTCCCCATTTTTGCAGACCAACAGTCAACCGCGGGAGAATACCTACATAGGAATACCATCCGACTTGTCACTCTTTCTTTTTTATTTTTTTTTCAGCCAGAATCTGACTTGTCACTCTAATTTTTCCTGTTGAAATTCCAACTTTAACCTTTAGGCATTGATATAAAATTTAAAGAAAACTGCTAGGAGACATCTTTTTGTATATTTAGTATATGAGAAATTATTTAGTCTAACCGATACATAGTTATGTGGTGTAACCAATCTAATGTGTCATAATATAAGTGAATATTATTAATACTTGAGCCCTACTTGTATTAGTAAATCTCATCTCTATTAGAAAGATGATACATTAAATAATACAAAGAGATAGTCTTCTTAATACTACCCAAATTTAAAAAATTCTAACTTTACCAATTTGTATTGATTTAAGAAATTAGAAATCATTTGGAAATTTATGAAAATACCACATTCTGGTAAACCCATTTTCAAATATGTCCAGTTCTCACAATGTTTAGTTGTTTACAAAGCTTTTGCAATTAAGAGCAAAATCCCAACTTGATTAATTTTTTTTAGGGAATGTGAGTATGGCACCATGAGAGACATATGTATTACAAATTTAGTCATTGTAGATTGACTAATATTACACTCTTTGTCTATATAGTTTACCATAATTTTTTATTAAGTTTCTTTCACATGTTGTCACATCAACTGTCAGCATTTAGATAGAATAAAGTTTTGGTCCTAATTTTTTTTGGTACAAAGTTTTTTTCCTAATTGCAAATTAAACAAAACTACAAAGGTATGATTACAACTTCTTAAACTATATGACTTAAGTGGAAATCGGGTCAAAATATGCTGTCAAAAATTTAATTTGACCAAGTCTAAACTACCCTTCATCATTTGTAATGTGTTGATAAATGGTATATAATTGTGATAATGGTGGTCAAGTATACCTTATTGCAACAAGATAGTCAATAATTATATTTTGTTGTAACGATGTGATTGATAAATTACTGGCAGATAATTATCAGTAAACAATCAATATCATGGATAATTGAGTTTATTATATATTGAAACTTGATTTTGTCTCTTACATATAATTGCGTACATATGTAGAATTTGCAGCTTTTTTGGTTCATATGACCACAATATTTGGATCTTGATTTTTATTTAAATGGATCTTCCACATATAAACATTTCAGATTATGGACTCTGATTGAAGGTAAGGCAACATGATTTTCGGTATAACATGAGAAGGTAAATTTGGGAGAAAGAATGAAATGAACAATATAAGAACTAATCTTGAAGATACAGTGAGAGTATAAATCAACCAAAAAATAGAAGATAAGTAAAAAGAATATTTCTAGTATGCACTAAACTCCAGGGAATATTCCCTGATCACTGATGATTGCCGTTTGTAATTTTGTTTCCTTGACCTGGGCTTGGGCCGGAGTCCTTAACTCCTCCAAGGGTCTCAACGTCTGCAAATTTGTTTCCGGTACCTGGGCTTGGGCCGGAGTCCTTAACCCCTCCAAGGGTCTCAACGTCTGCAAATTTGTTTCCAGTACCTGGGCTTGGGCCTGAGTTCTTAATCCCTCCAAGGTCTGCAAATCTGTTTCCAGTACCAGTGCTTGGGCCTGAGTTCTTAATTCCTCCAAGGGTCTCAGCGTTTGTATATTTGTTTCCAGCACCAGGGCTTGGGCCTGAGTTCTTTATCCCTCCAAGGGTCTGTTGGTTTGTGAACTTGTGGCCCTGACCTGGGCTTGGGCCCGATTCCTTGATGGCCCCAAGAGATAGCCCATCAAAGAAACCTTCAATTGGTCTACCGCCAGAGCTTCGGTAGTTGATGATATTCAAGGGTCTGCCACTCACTTGAATGAATGTGGAGGAGTTGAGCAAAAGAAGCAACAAAAAGAAAGAGAGGCATTTGGTTGTCATGTTGGAGTTGGGCAATATGCAAAGGAAGAAGAGAAAGATGTGGAGGGAGGGAAGAGGCTCCACAATTCTTGTGTTTGTGATATGAAGCACGTTTGGTGAGTCCTATTTATAATGTTGGTACTTGGTAAGCAAGTTAGACTGAGAAAGAGGAGGTTTCTTTGACTAAGATACTAGGCACGCAATATATATATATATATGTTAGTCAATATATATAGTCTAAGTACAATACATCACATGCATGTAGTTACAGCCTACATATGTGTCCTCCATTGGTCCTCATGATTGAATAATCCATTCCCATTTCTCTTATTTTCTCTCTTATGATTTTCTCCTTTGATTTACATGTACACATTTTACTTAGACTTAGACCTCTTGTACAAATTCAGAGCTTCACTAAATTCTTCATTTTTAATTTATCATGTTAATAAGTAGGGCGTATCTTTTCTTATACTGTCTATATTTATTTTATTTTTTTTTTCACATGTAGGTGAGTAGAAATATATAGCATTAAAATTTCTAAAGTTGGTAATTAAGATGAATTAAGTTGCTTTTGACCAAGGGTTTTGGCATGCAACATATACCAATCTTCATGACACATCCAATCTTCATGGCATGCCAAATGTGCATGTGTATGAATTAGGAAGCAACACGGATGTTTCATATTCTCTAGCTAACATGAAGAAAAACGGTTTGAAATTATGAATGGATTGTGAGTCCAAGTTAGAAACTTAGAAGATGTGGAAAAAATAATAGAATTTGATGGCCGGGAAAAGTGGTTGAATCTTGTAGGCGTCGCCGGCTGCCCAAAGCCATCGGAAACTTCTTTCGACTTGGGAGGAAGCAAAGACAAAAATTGTCAAAGAGACCATACATGCATGTTTGAATTCCAATTGGTGGCTCTGTGGTGTAGTGTGACTTGATTTCTTGGGATTTTTATGATGACTGGTCTATTTTCACTACTCAATTGTAATATATCAATTGGACTAGGGGTATTAAGGGTATATGCATATGGCCCACATTTTGTCTATTTATTTATTTTTAATGTCAAAAACTCAAAATAGCCACCATAGCAGCTCCGTGATAAGATATACATGTATATTAAAATACTTATACATACGTAGATTGATGCAGACAATTGCAGTAGATGCTCAGTGCTATGGTTTTTCTTGTACGGCTCTCCTTATCTGAACTATCCTTAGAGCATCTCCAATGCTCTCATGCCATATAGGTGTGCCAATGTCATCTTTTGAAAAAAAGAATTGGGTGAACCGTATATAATACGTATCATAAGTGTTGTTACTAATCTAGTTAATACGTTTACAAATTTTATAGAAAAGACGATTTTCGCACTCTATTTTTCTCTATTTGCACTATTTATATTAATTATTTTTCACATCATTTTATCTTTATTTTTCCAAATCTATCCTTTCTAAATATTTTTTTCTCTACATCTATATATTTGTTTTTAGGACTCCCCGTTTCTTTACACATTAAATTTATGATTCCTCATCTTCTTCATCTCTCTTTACTCAAAAATTATTCGTTCCGCTCATATTTTTCTCCTACTTTCTATTTCTGCTCTCAAAACAATAGACCAAGATAATTTATTCCTTTCAAATTTAAAGTCTCTGCAACCAAATAAATGAGAAAAGAAAAGAAGTTGTTGGGAGAGGAGAAACAATATTGACACTTGCTTTGACTTTTACAACCCAAACCAGTTAATAGATCGAATTACTTCCATATCAAATTATTTCTATTTTACATTTAATGAAAGAAAAAAAGAAAGAAAAATTTTCAACCAAAAAAAGAAAAAGAAAAAGAGAAACAACATCCTAATCGAAGGATGAGTAATTATATTGCTTATAACCTTTATCGAATGACATTACTCATATAGACATATGATCAATAAAAGGTTTGACCAACATGTAAATGCAATTGAAAAGTCTTCACAAACTTTGGAGTAGCTTTGTAACCGATGCTATTTGGGAAGGAATTCATCTGAATAGTCAATTGTTTGGAATATGGCCAAGGAAACTCACACTGTTAGTTTCGATGGTGGGGTGGTGGTCTTAATATAATAGATCAGGTAGCAAATCAAACCAAAAAATGTGTTGATTTATTACCAATATGGACTCTTAAGGAGAGAGTTGATAATGTAGAGTACTTGCAAGCTCAAGGAAGAAAGCTTGGGTTAGTTTGACGAAAAGAGAATGCAACAAAAAGGGTGGATTTGACAATATATGTAATAAAATATATAAATAATAATTAAAAAATAAAAAGAACGTAAATGGAGAAAAATGGAGTGCGCAAATCGCCTCCCATTTTATAATTATTGTTTAGAGTTTAAGATTTTAGATATTAATAATTATATATATTATTATAATTTGAGTGAATTAATAACACAATATTAATTAACATCCTACATGATGTTATGATTACATAGAAAATTTTATTTTTTACATATTTTGACACATTTAAATGAAAAAATACCAGTGGCAACAAAAAAAGAAAAAGAAAAAATACCAACATAAGAAAAATAGCGAGAATTAGGCGACATTGGAGCTTTTGTTTTTGGCATTGGCATGAGCATTTTTAGCAGAGTTGGGCATAAAGTTCCCAGACTTAGACAAAACCTCACAATCCAGTTGATTCCACCCATCCCGGTGATCCCGCAAAGTCTGACACAACACTCAGACCGACCTAGGCAGTTACGGGCCCGCAGAAGTCCAAACCAAACCCATATATCAGTTTGGGTTGCGATTTGGATCTCAAACCGACCCACCCCGCCCAATGTCCACTCCTAATTTCAGGCCCATTAAAAAGCTATTATGCTATAATTTTGAAGCAGTTTTGGTTTTTTCCAACTTCAATGCATCAAAATGTGTCAATGTCATCTACTACTTTGAAATAATCTCATTTCCTATTTTATATTTGAGATAAAATCAAGGAATTAAATTTCGTTTTTTTTGGTGTCGAAATCAAAACACATGTTTGATAATTTTTCGGAAAAATTTCACTGAAATTTATCAAAATTTACCGAAATTTATCAAAATTTACCGAAATTTTTCGAAATTTTCGAAATTTTCATATTTTCTATTTTCTCCAACTTTAGAAATTCACCAAAAATAGCTCGAGACTCCAAATAATTCACCAAAAAATTCTACGAACTCGTATTGATTAGTACTAATTTCCTATAACCTTAAAATAGTCAAATTGCTTTCAAAAAAATTATGAAAAATCCTACTCTTATAATTTAATTCTGAAAAAAATAATAATAGTCAAATTCTTGAATTTTCATTTTCTAAAATTCATTTCCACACAACTAAGCTCTAGAACCACAACCAAATATCTAAGTTAGTTAAAATAAATTTAAAGAAATTTCTAATTCCTTTAAACAAACCTTAAAACAAATTTGAAAAATTTAAGTAACAAAATTACCATAAGCCAAAATTTGGGTTATTACACTTAGTGAAGACAAAGCTTGGCTAAGTAAAAGACACGGGAAAAAATGAAGGAAAGATAAAAAATAAAAAAAAGACTGAAGAGAGAGACACGGGGAAAAAAAGTAAAGGAAGAAAAAAAAAATGAGAGAGGGTTTGGGGCCTTTGGGCAATTGGAAAGAAGAAAAAAAATTTGAGATTTCTTTTAGTTATTTTAAATCTTAAACTTTAATACATTTCTATATAAAAAAATAATTAAAAGTATCCTAAAGGGCTTAAAACCTAATATTCTAAAAATATAGAGTATATAGGGTTTAATGTATAGATTATAAAGTATAAAGAGTATTAGGGTATAATGAATATATAAAGTATTAGAGTTTAGATTTTAGTGTATAA
Source organism: Dryas drummondii (assembly GCA_003254865.1). Lineage (NCBI taxonomy): Eukaryota > Viridiplantae > Streptophyta > Magnoliopsida > Rosales > Rosaceae > Dryas > Dryas drummondii. Next base: position 693,246 of record QANW01005993.1, on the reverse strand, counting down.
TTAAATTATAGAGTATAAATAATATACTAATTTTATTTATTCATTATACTAACTTTATTTAACAGTATTTATTTCAGCGCGCATTATATTCACCTTATATCACATGAAACATATTATATAATTTGATTTCTTCAATATTTTTTATCAATTTAGTAGATAATATATTAAATAAACATATAAAAAAGTTTCATTCAAAATTTCCGTATTTTGATAGCAATTTCCGTCATTTGCATCTAATTTTTATCGAAATTTAAAAATCTTCGAAATTTCCGTCGAAATTTCCATCGAAATTTCCATCGAAATTTTCTCGAAATTCGAAATTTTATTCCTTTGATAAAATATTGCTATAAACTAATAAAAGTAACTTTAGAAATATAAAAGTCAAAAGAAACTTCCCCAAATAGCACTTCACCATTAGAGATGCTCTACCCATCTAATCCAAGTAGTTGATTAGAAATTTAATTCCCTGCAGATTAAACAAACCTTCCATGTCATTACTCATACCCTATCAAAAAAAAAAAAAAAAAAAGATTTAACTAACAAATAAAGAGAGAAACTTACCTAATTTAACTAACAAATGAAGAGAGAAACTCACGGGATAGGTCGACGTGGCATCCACCTATCACGGGATAGGTAAGTTTTTTGCAATGTGGAAAATATTACATCAACTCATTGCCTTCATCACCTTCTTCTTCTAGTTATTGCTTTCCTACTGTCCACTACTCTCTCTATCTCTCTCTCAGAAAAAGCCATGCCTGCTGCTGATGATCATCAAGAACTCCATCTCCTATTGGTGGTGGCACTACAAGCCCACATGAACCCCATGCTCAAATTCGCCAGACGCCTCACATCCAAAGGTGTCCACGTCACCCTCGCCACCACCCAAAACAGTAACAATCTCACCACCACCACACAAAACCCAAAACTCCAACTCCAGTTCTTCTCCGGCGGCCTCACCGCCGACTTCGACCGCGAAAACGTCGCAGAGACCCTTCGCATCCTCCAAACCACAGGCTCCAAAAACCTCTCAAACCTCATCACCAACTTCACCATCACCAAAAAACTCTCCTGCATAGTCTTCAACCCCTTCATCCCGTGGGTCGCTGACGTGGCAGCCGACCATGGAATCCCCTGTGCTCTGCTCTGGAACCAATCCTGCGCGACGTTTTCGATTCTCTACCGTTACTCTAAGAACTTGTTAGTCCCGTTTTCCAGCTCGGGACTAATTAGCCCCGGTGACGTTGTAGAGTGTCCTGGCATACCGGGATTAGAACTAACAGATCTTCCCAGCACTATTCTCCCTTCCAGTCCTGACCACTTCAAGAAATTGATATCGGATTCGGTTCGGGTTTCGGAGAAGGCGAGTTGGGTTTTGGGCAATTCTTTTTACGAGCTCGAGGAGGGGATTATAGACGCCATGGATTCCCTCATTCCAATTCGCCCAATTGGGCCACTAGTCTCTCCGTTTCAACTCGGGAAAGAAGAACAAGAACAAGAACAAGAAGAAAATGACACAAATACCCTCCACGTTGATATGTGGAAAGCCGAAGACTCCTGCATTGAATGGCTCAACAAGCAAGCCATGTCCTCTGTTATCTACGCCTCGTTTGGCAGGACAACCGTCCTGTCCCAAAACCAAATAGATAACATTTCCATGGCGTTGAAGAACAGCAACAGACCATTTCTCTGGGTTTTAAAGCCTCCAGCCGAAGGCTCGAAGAAGAAAGTGGGTGAATTGCCATCTGGGTTCTTGGAAGAGACGAAAGAGAGAGGCATGGTGGTCAAGTGGTGCTCTCAAGAGAAGGTGCTCATGCACCGAGCCGTGGGTTGCTTCATGACCCACGGCGGATGGAGCTCGACGCTCGAGACCGTGGTCTCTGGCGTACCAGTCGTGGCTTATCCGGAGTGGACTGATCAGCCGACGAATGCGAAGCTTTTGGTTCATGTTTTCAAGGTGGGTGTGAGGGTGAGAGTTGGCGAAGATGGGATTGCTGGGGCAGAAGAAGTAGGGAGATGCATTGAGGAGGTTGTTGGTGGTGGGCCCAAGGCGGCGGAGATCAAGAGGAGGGCCATGGAGTTGAAGGAGAAGGCCAAGAGAGCGTTGGAGGATGCTGGTTCTTCTGACCGGAATATTGATCGGTTTATTACCGAAATTTCTGGGAAATTTTGCTCGTAGATCCAACCATGCGCGACCTGCCGAGCTGGCATTTTTTTGTTTAATTGACTGCCTTTTTTTTACATGTATTTTTTTTCTTTTTTATATTCAGGGAGAGATTCCAACTCGTAGTTCTTTGACATATGCACGATTATTCAAAGCACTCCTCAAAAAAGTGATACGCACTCTTCCTGTATTTTTTTTATTTGGATAAATTATAATTTAATATTTTAATTTTACTATTATTTTTAAGTTAATACTTTAAATTTAAAAAGTTACAATTTTATACTTTAATTTTAAATTTGGGTTAACTTGATATCTCTATTACTACCACCCTTAGAAAGTTTGTTATTCGCTACGTAGCACTGATGTGGCGCACACAAACCCAATTACTAACTATTGACTTAATTTTTAATAATTATCATGTAGAAGAATAATAATAAAAAAAAATATATTTAAAAAGTAAATAAAATATAAAAAATTGAATTTAAAAAAAAACAAACAGAAAAAAAAAACTCAGGTTGCCTTCCTCCCCTCTCCCCTCTCCCCTCACCCATCACCCCAAAACCCTTCACCTCCCTCTGCCTCCCCTCGTTGGCCACCCAATCATTTTTATTTTTTACTATCAACTCCACGTATATTAATTAGAACACTTATTACCTACATTTGTTGTATACAAAAGGTCTCCACATGCATTTTCAATAAAAATAAGCCACTTGTTCTATGAGCAAACTTTGTGTGTGGTGGTAATAGTGTGTGGCGTTATTACCAATCTACTTGTATTATAACACGTATACAATTTTAAAGATATTTGTTTAAGATTTAGAGTTTTGAATATTAATAATTGTAACCAAACAATTATCAATTTAATTAATTTTTTACAAAAACGATACGTGAGAAAACACCTGAAAAATGATAAGGATCATATGATTCATAGTACTTAATCCTCAAGCTATAGGATTACTTTGTGTGCAAGTTTTGTTTTCCTTGTAATCTTGTAAATCAATACTGTATCTTGTAGGATATTCTCTAGCTCTTTATTCTTGTATTCCAAGTTTGTATCATATATAAATATAATGCAATATCTCAAGGATTGCTTGAGGCCTACAATTACAAAATTTGTTATGGTATCAGAGCTTTTATAGTCTCACGACTCAAAAACATTTTTCTTCTTTGTCGTCTCCCTTTTCTTTCTAGACATAAACACACAAAATAATCTTATGGCTTAAAAATTAAGTAATATGATCTTTATCAAAATTAAAATGCATAGTTCTAATTATTGAAGCCCCCGCATTATAATAACTAAATTGTTAAAGTGAGCATAAAATTCCCTCTCTATATATAGTGAGCATGTGATTATTTCTATAGACACGAAGTGCGATCTGCCATTAAAAACTCCCACCTTCTAAAAGGCAAAAGCTAGCAAACTGATAGTTGCTTTGGTACAAACGTTGTATATCGTGCCGCCAGATCTAATGGTTTAGAACTATACCTGCTAAGAATCAACTAGCACCAATCAAGTATACCCTTAAAAGCTATCAAAGGTTAGATTAGCGTCCGTACCACATACCGCGTTCACATGACAGATTTTTCCTAACAAAATAGCGAAGTTTTCTTGTTGTCAGAGACAAAATAATGAAGTTGGCGTGTTAAAATTTAGAATTTTCAGGATTGTCTATCTATGCACCAATTATTGAGTATTTTATGTATATAAAATTTGAGGTATATATGCAAGTTGCATGTGTTCTCAACCCTTCACTACTCTTATTAAATCTATTGTTTTGTTTCGTTCTATCTTGTCCTTGAGTCCTTCGATTGTTTTGATATTATTCAATCACCACATGTCATATAATATTGATTGTGAATTGGGCCCAAATTAAAAGAATATAAATAGAAAATGAGCTTGGTTATGCTTATGCCCCTCAATTTTGTTTGTGTATGATTTTACTCTCCAAACTTATTTTGATTCACTTTAATTTTAAAAATTGTGCTTGGTGTTAAATTGTCTAATTTGTAAGTCATGTCTTATATTTGTTTGTTAGCTAAATTAATGTGACATTCATTAAAATTTTGTCTATTGTCAATTTAAATAACTATAAATGTGATAAACTTGATGAAATGAAGCAATTTAAAAAAGGATACTAAGGGTCCGTTTGAGATTATTGTTGGATACTCAAAAATTGTTGTAGATGACAATTATAAGTCATTCACAACAATTTTAATGTTTGGTAACAAAATAAAAAACTGTCATGCCTCACTATTATATGTTACTCACTACAATTTTGAAAAACAGTTCTCCACTTGCTTTTCAAAACAACAGTGAATGAAAGTTGTAGGCCACATTAATTAAAAATTTTAGTTGCTCAATATATTCTTAATTTTTATACAAAATGACAGAACTAATATACCTTTAAAATTTGTACCCAATATATCCTCATTAATTATGGTATTTTATTTGTACCAATAAAATTATAATATACCAACAAAAATCTTATGCATACTTATTTAATGATTTTGTTTTTAGCAATTTTAATGATAATATAAATTTGTAGAAAAAAAATTATAAACAAGTAAAAATGCTTGTTTTTTACCTAACAAATAAGTCAAAAGCACTTTCAGCATCATGTCTATTTCAGTAATTATAAACAGCCACTACAGTTTTACATTAAAATTTATCAAACACCTTGATACTGCTTTTTGCACTCACAACTCTTTTGAAAACATAATTTACCAAACACTCAACTGCTTTATTTTACAGCTGATAGCTGTTTTACTTCACATTAATACCAAACTAAGCCTAAGCTTAAAAAGTCAAAACAAGTTTCATAAAATTAAAGCTAGACTCGGCAATATTTTATCCGATCTGTTAACACGACACAAAATGATATGAAAAATTCAGTGTTCGGGTTAAGGCTTGTTGAAATTGTGTGGACTCGTTAGTGAACCATTAATTTTCATGTCGTGTTTTTGTTAACCCGCGAAACCTGTTAGTGACCCGTTAAAAAATAAATATATTTACACATTTTTTAGATTTTTCTTATGTGTAATGTTTAAACTATACATGTATAGAATAAAGGCTTTTCTACAAAACAGCTACCTGGATTATACCCCAATTTGCAAGTCATCACCTAAATAAAAGATTGAACCAATCTGCCACCGAATTAAAAAATTTTGCAATTTACCCACCTTCGTCCAAGTCTGTCAATTTTATGTTAAAAACAAGGGTATTTTAGTCTTTTCAAATTAATTTTTTATTATTAAATATATGAATAATAAATAATTACGTAAAAAAATAGGTCCATTGATTTTAACTACTAAATTTTAATAATTTTTTAGTTTAGGTACCAAAATTAAATAGTATTTTAGATTAGGTACTAGTTGAAAAGTTAAACAAAATAATAAAGTAAAATGTATTAGAATTTACAAATATTAGATCAAATGCCACTACAGTAAAAAAAAATAAAAATAATATTACATCACAAATATTTCATTAATTTATACTATATTGTATTACAAAAAAAAAAAAAAAAAAATCAATCCAGTCACAACTTAATTGTGACTGTCTTGGTAAATTGAAAAAGACAACTCACACTACTATATTATGTATTATTTTGAATAAAAGTATTGTTTTAATTTTTATTTATACTATATTGTAGTATAATCTCTCTAAAAATAATTCAATTAAGTCACAATTTAGATGTGACTGTCGTTCAGTCACAACTAAATTTAAAGTTGTGAATGTCGTACAGTCATAACTAAATGTGAAGTTGGGATTACATTAACAAATTTTCAAATAATATAAAAGCCTCAAGGGCAATTTTGTCAAAACCTTATAAATTTTAACTAACACCCATCATATGTGAACTAAAGGACAAAAATGTCAAATGAAAAATGCTCAGATCAAAGGGGCCAACATATTTGTGATCTAATTTAAAAACTACATTTAAATTTAGTAGTTCAATTGAAATATTATATGTTCTTTATGGTATACTAAAAAATTATTGAGATTTTGTATTTAATCTTAATTTTCTAAAAAAAAATTGAAAAAAATAGAAAAAAGAAAAAGAAAAACAGAAAAAATAAACCCACCCACCACTGCCAACCCCTCCCCGTCCCTNTTCTCTAAATTTAAAAAAATAATAATATTTAAAAATAATTAATAAAAAAATAATGGGCAAATTACACAAAAGTACCTCAACTAACCACCCTATATCACTTGGGTACCCCAATTTCAAAAAGTTGCAATCCGGTACCTCAATTACTGATTTTGCACGCCCAGGTACCTCCGTTAGCTTTTCCGTCTGGGAGCCGTTAATTGCCTACGTGGACTCTGACCTGGGCCACGCGGGACGCAAACCTGGCACTGACGCGGCGACCCCAGATTGGTTCCCGCCCAAATTAGCCCAGTCAGCATCTTCCCTCCAAAAACTGAGCTGCCACGTCACTTAAAATAATAATAAAATAATCAAACAATTAAACCTGAGTTTTAAAAATCATTTAACAAATAAACAAAACAATTAAACGTTTCAGATTTCAGAAATTCTAGAAGCTTATCCCAACTACACAGACCTTCGATCTCCCACCAGGCCACCACCATTGTTGTCCTCCTCAGATCAGAACACCAGAAAAGCGAGATCGAAACACCAGAAAAGCCATACCCTCCCGACACTAGAACAAGACATTGAAGAAAAGCGATGGGTTGGAAGTTTCGCCCGCACGATGTGTTGGAAATACCCATCTATGGTAAGTTGCTCATTTGAATCTCTTGAATTCCTAGTTTTTCTGTCTTTAAGGCTTTATATTTCTTTGTTTAGGCCTTTATATAAGCTTTAGGCGCGTAGATTCTTTGTCTTGCTTTTAGGGTTTTGGGTGGGTACGGTGGGTTTGGACTTTGTGTAGATTCTTCTGTGGGCATGTGGGAATTGTCGCGTGCTTTGTCTGGTAGTGTGTTATTTTATAGGGAAGTGCTTTGTTGAGTCATAAAGCAAGTAGTGTTGTGTTGACTGGTAGGTGGTGTAAATGAATAACAGTTGCATTCGACTGTGGTATTTGTCCTCTGTTGCTTTACTTTATGCATTTAAATAGTGACTTAAAAATTCAGAATGCATTCGTCAGTCAATTGTTCAATTGTTGATTGCATATTGCCTTTTTTTTTTGCACAGACAATCCTGAAAAGTTCTCCATTCGACTGCACCATGGTGGGGAATTAACACACGCAGAGTATAAGGGTGGCAAAATACAATGGGTTGATAACTGCAATAAACAATACATGTGCTTCAAATATATAGATAAAATGGCAGAAAAGTTGGGTTATGGAAAAAGTTTCATCTTCTACTACTACAAGTACCCTGAATGGGAATATGATGAGGGTTTGCTGATGTTGGAGTCCGAAGATGATGTGAGCTACATGGTTAGTGTAGTGCCAGAGGATCTTCCAATATTAGACATGTATTTTGAGCATCTCACACCAGAAGAAGCTTACAAGAGGCACAAGGAGTATGTAGATGACATATACACTATGCCATCTACAGTGGTTATTGAAGATCCCGAGGAGGAAAATGATGATGAACCTGAACATGTTGGTGATGATGATGAACCTGAAGAAACCCTGAATGGTAATGATGTACCAATGAGGGATCAAAGTGATGAAGAAAATAGAGATCCAGCTGGTGAGGGAGTTCATAATACTGAGGGGCAATCTAATGACTTTATGGATCCTGACTTCCCACCTGATGATGATGAGACTAGGTTTACAAGGTTTGTGGAGGAAGAATGTGAGATGGAAGGCAATCCTTCTCAACCTACAGAGCCACAACCTAATGCTGCTCCAGGATCCACAGATCATGCTTCCACCAGTCAGGCTCCTTCAAGTTCAGTACCAAATTTAGATTTGGATGTAGGAGAGATTGATGATCATGAGGAGGGATACAGGACAGAGGAGCTAGAGAGTATCAATGGTAGTGATGATGAGGATGCACCAACCAGAAGGTATCCTGCATTCAATCCTGACACTGACCTAGCTGACCCTCAGTTCATTTGTGGCCAAACTTATAGAGATGCTGTGATGTTTAGGGCAGCCATCAAGCAATATTCAATCAAGAATGGTTTTGGTAAAATTCACTTCACTCGAAATTCAACATTGAAGCTTAATGTCAGGTGTGCAGAAGGTTGTCCTTGGAAGATCCATGTGGGGAAGATGTACAAACAACCTACTTTGCAAATCAAGAAGATCTACAAGCATCATGAGTGCCAGAGGATCCATGAGAACAGGAATATTCTTGCTGAATGGATATGTGACAAGTACTTAGATAGGATCAGGAACACCCCAGAATGGTCCACTGACTCATTCCAGCAGACTGTTTCATCTAAGTGGAATGTCAAGGTGACAAGAATGCTAGCTTACAGGGCATTGAGGAGGGCAAAAAATATCATTGAAGGCACACATGCTGAGCAGTACAGGAGACTATGGGATTACTGTGCAGAGGTTAGGAGGACAAACCCTGGGACCACTACACAGGTTGAAATGGATGAAGGGAGGTTTCTGAGATGTTATATGTGCTTAGGTTCATGTAAGGAGGGTTTTAAGAAAGCTTGCAGACCAATAGTGGGGCTTGATGGTTGCCACTTAAAAGGTCCATATGGAGGGCAACTGCTTGTGGCTGTTGGTGTGGATGCTAATGAAGAAACCTGGGTCATAGCTTACGCAGCTGTGGAAATAGAGAACAAGGACAGCTGGTCTTGGTTTATTGAGTTACTTGCTAATGATCTAGACATTGTCAACTCCCACCACTGGACTTTTATCACTGACCAGCAAAAGGGTTTGTTGCCAGCCATACAGAACATATTACCCAATAGTCAACAAAGATTTTGTGTTAGGCACTTGTACATAAATTTCAACAACAGCATAAGGNGGCACTTGTACACAAATTTCAACAAACAGCATAAGGGTCAGGCCCTGAAGGATGCTTTGTGGAAAAGTGCCAGGGCCACTTGCATTCCACTTTTCAATACTGCTATGGATGAAGTAAGACAACTTTCTGATGCTGCATATGTCTGGTTAAAGCAAAGGCCTGCTGAGCACTGGAGCAGATCACACTTTCAATGTGGGCCACACTGTGATATGCTGCTGAACAACATATGTGAGTCTTTCAATTCTGTGATATTGAAAGCCAGAGGGAAGCCAATCCTCACCATGTTCGAGATGGTAAGAACTATGCTAATGAAGAGGATCCAAGTTAGGAGGGACAAAATGCTCCGATGGAACAAACCTATTTGTCCCAAGGTTGTGAAAAAAGTGGAGGACAACAAGGATGCATGCAGGGGATGTGTGATAACATGGAATGGAGATAGGAGCTACCAAGTGGATGCTGGGAGGGGTCAGATCTTTGTTGTGAATTTGGAAGATCGGACATGTGCATGTAGAAAATTCCAACTGACTGGGATCCCTTGTTTGCATGCAGTGGCAGTCATGAATCATATGCATATGAATCATTATGACTATGTGGCCTCATGCTACAGCAAGGAGAAATACTTGGAGGCTTACACATGCTTCATCAATCCAGTCAATGGTATGAGTTTGTGGGAGCGAACAAGGAATACTCCACCAGAACCTCCCCAATACAATAGACAACCTGGAAGACCAAAAATGAAGAGGAAGAGGGGTGCAGATGAGCCACTGCAGCCTCTGGCTGACATGACTGCACTAGGCAGGGAAGAGCAAATCACAGTCAAATGCTCCATTTGCCATCAAACTGGCCATAATGCCAGGACTTGTCACAGGCATTTGCCAAGGAGAAGAGGTGCAGCACCAACCACTGTTAGAGGAGGCCGCTCTCAAGCTAGACAAAATGGAGGGGCAAGTACATCTACAACGAGCCAGAGGAGAGGAGGAAGAGCACATGTAATATTCAAAATGATCATGGTGTGAATTTTATAGAACATTTGCATACCTATAGACTGATTTGTTTTGTACTTTGCAGACCAACAGAGGTGCTAGGGGAAGAAGAGGTTCTCATGCTGCTCAACTATCTCAGTCATCTCAGTCCAACACTCAAGGAGCACCCCCAGCCTCCCAAAACACTCAGTGAAGCAGGTTGCCTTTATGGCAAGAATGAACAATGGGTTGTATTGACATTTTGCTTCTTTTTTTTTGTGGAAAATATGGTTTGTTTTGTGTTTTGGAATTACAGATGAAGCTAGGCTATTTAAGTGATTTTGTAATACATGTGAAGTTAGGGACTTTGGAGCCTTTCAACATATTTTGTGCAGGTGGGAATATCTTTTTTGGACATAATGGTGAACAAGTAGACAAGGTTATTGAAGTTAGTATTGCACAGATTGACACATGCAGGGTTTTTTGTGTAACAAGTAGACAAGGTTTTTTGTATTGNGAAGAGGATCCAAGTTAGGAGGGACAAAATGCTCCGATGGAACAAACCTATTTGTCCCAAGGTTGTGAAAAAAGTGGAGGACAACAAGGATGCATGCAGGGGATGTGTGATAACATGGAATGGAGATAGGAGCTACCAAGTGGATGCTGGGAGGGGTCAGATCTTTGTTGTGAATTTGGAAGATCGGAAAGGTGCATGTAGAAAATTCCAACTGACTGGGATCCCTTGTTTGCATGCAGTGGCAGTCATGAATCATATGCATATGAATCATATGACTATGTNAATCATATGCATATGAATCATTATGACTATGTGGCCTCATGCTACAGCAAGGAGAAATACTTGGAGGCTTACACATGCCTCATCAATCCAGTCAATGGTATGAGTTTGTGGGAGCGAACAAGGAAGACTCCACCAGAACCTCCCCAATACAATAGACAACCTGGAAGACCAAAAATGAAGAGGAAGAGGGGTGCAAATGAGCCACTGCAGCCTCTGGCTGACATGACTGCACTAGGCAGGGAAGAGCAAATCACAGTCAAATGCTCCATTTGCCATCAAACTGGCCATAATGCCAGGACTTGTCACAGGCATTTGCCAAGGAGAAGAGGTGCAGCACCAACCACTGTTAGAGGAGGCCGCTCTCAAGCTAGACAAAATGGAGGGGCAAGTACATCTACAACGAGCCAGAGGAGAGGAGGAAGAGCACATGTAATATTCAAAATGATCATGGTGTGAATTTTATAGAACATTTGCATACCTATAGACTGATTTGTTTTGTACTTTGCAGACCAACAGAGGTGCTAGGGGAAGAAGAGGTTCTCATGCTGCTCAACTATCTCAGTCATCTCAGTCCAACACTCAAGGAGCACCCCCAGCCTCCCAAAACACTCAATGAAGCAGGTTGCCTTTATGGCAAGAATGAACAATGGGTTGTATTGACATTTTGCTTCTTTTTTTGTGTGGAAAATATGGTTTGTTTTGTGTTTTGGAATTACAGATGAAGCTAGGCTATTTAAGTGATTTTGTAATACATGTGAAGTTAGGGACTTTGGAGCCTTTCAACATATTTTGTGCAGGTGGGAATATCTTTTTTGGACATAATGGTGAACAAGTAGACAAGGTTATTGAAGTTAGTATTGCACAGATTGACACATGCAGGGTTTTTTGTGTAACAAGTAGACAAGGTTTTTTGTATTGCACAGTGAACAAGTAGACAAGGTTTTTGTGTAATTGACATTATCTAAGCGAATGCAGGGTTTTTTGTGGTATTCCTTATGAGCCTCTTTTTGTTTTTTGCCATGACTTGTGAGCCTTATTTACATTTTAAAGTCCAATTTTACATGGTATTATCAAACCATACACCCACCCTGGGAGAAGGCGTGAGAATTCTAATAGGGGATTTTTTAAACCATGTTATGTATAATAGTGTGTTTGCCATCACCACAATGAAGCTATAAAAGGAACCTCAAAATAAACCATTTAAATTGCAATTGCATTGCATTGCATTAAAACCATAAACCATTTCATAAAAGGCATAAACCATTTCAAAATAAACCATTTGCATTGCATAAAGGCAGAAACAAGTCCAAAAAAATCACAAAATATCTGGCCATGGTTAACCTAAAAACCTAAACACCCACCCTAAACCCTAAACCCTTAACTGCTGGCATATACCCACAACATCATAACGCCTGAAGCCAACAACAAAGTGAAAAACAGCTTGTTCTTCCTTCCCAGTATCTTTACGCATAAACGAGTCCAAAAAAACCACAAAATTT